>CM038143.1:115118696-115628130 GCA_021437245.1 Aegilops speltoides | reverse complement strand
CGGCACCGCCAGTTCAACATAGTTCACTGCTCTTTTATGGAGCTTCTAATCGCGCTTGCACAAGCTAGTGGTGAAGACATGATACTGTCCACCGTTTAACTGCTTTGGGTTGCTCTAATGACCCGTCTGCTGTTGACTCCCCTGATTACCCTGTTGATGGTTACCACCTTGGTTGTTCTGATTGCCCTGATGATTCTGGAATCCTGAGCTTGAGCCGCCACCACTGTAACCTGGCCCATCGAATCCTGGACCGGACCCGCCAGATGGACCCTGATCATACCCAAAAAGATCAGAATTTTTGAACTCCTACATGATGTGGCAATCCTTCCAAAGGTGTGTGGCCGGAGCCTCCTTTGTCCCGTGCTTCGGGCAGGGCTGGTTTAACAGGCATTCCAGATTCATTCCTCCACCGTGCTGGGGCGGTTTACCCCTACGATGCTGCATATTGCCCTGCACATTGGTGTTAGACACAAAATCAGAATTATCCGCTTTACGCTTACCACTGTTTCCCTAGCTCGCCTGATTATGCTGTCCTTTTGAACCGGCATTCTTCTTTCCCTTCTCCCGTTTCTCTTCATCAGAATCAGGGTCCTTGGTGTTATCAGAATCAGCATACTTAACCAGAGCCGCCATAAGTGTTCCCATATCATTGCAATGGCGCTTGAGTCATCCCAATTTCATTTTCAATGACTTAAACCAGCAATTGCGCTCCAATGTTATGATCGCCGTGTCAGCATTGATACGGTCCGACGAATGCAAAACTTCCGAAACCCGGCGCACCCAATGAGTCGTTGACTCGTTCTCTCCTTGGACACAGACATCTAAATCCACAATGGACATGGGTTGTTTGCACGTATCTTTGAAGTTTGCTATGAACTTGGCCTTCAATTGGTCCCATGATCCGATGGACTTGGCGGGCAAGCTTTTAAACCAAGTGCGGGCCGTTCCTTCCAACATCCTGGTGAAGTATTTTGCACATGCCGCTTCATCTACATCTAGCATCTCCATTGCCATCTCATAACTTTCAACCCACGCCTTGGGGGGCTGATCAGCGGTGTAGTTAGGCACCTTGCGTGGCCCTTTGAAATCCTTGGGCAGCCGCACATTACGGAGAGCTGGGATGAGACACGGCACTCCCCAAGAGATCAAGGCAAGCCCTGTCCCTCGCTCTATTGATGTTGTTGGATGAACCGGGGCGGGTTGATGATGACCCGCGTACTGTGCCGCTAAAGCGGCCTCCCTTCACGCTCTGCCATTATCCACTACGTCCTGAGCATTCCGACCACCGTTTGCCGGATTAGCCCCTCGAGGCGCATCTCGACGCCGCACACTGCTTGACACGGCCAGCTCATCCATGTGCCTACTATAACTCTTGCTCGGATGAGGGGTTGAATGTATTCTGTCTCGGCTGTAGGAATAAGCCTATTGCTGAACAACGACGGTTTGAAGAAGATCCCTGGCCCGTCAAGTCTCGATTGCTGCTAAGGAATCACCCTCCATCGGAATAGCCGCCAAACGTGACGCTGCTGCAATCATGTTATCCAAAGGACTGGAAAAGTGACCCGGTGGTGTTGTGACATACTGTGGCGGGTTGTCCGTCCGTCGAGGCGGGTCCATCGCCCGTGGCTGATCCGATGCTGCCCCAGGTGCTTCGGTCCGGTTTACTCCTGCCGGATTGCTAGGCCCAGCTCCTAGCGTACTGAAGAGATTCAGACCCTCGTAAATATGTGGCAGTCTGGACCGGTACTTCCTTCTCATAAATTCATTTGATGCGTTCTGATCCAACGTAAGCCGGTAATTCTGCGCTAGGATTTCCTGTGGTCGGGCATCTAAAGTGGCCCGTTCTTCATCCATCCTGGCCTCCTCAGCCGCCAAGTCCGCCTTGGCCTGAACTATCTGATCTTTTAACTTAGCAACATCTACATTGTGCTGAACTTGAGTCTCCGGAGTTACCGCTGTGGTCCAATCGTCCAGTAAACCGGCAAGAACTTGAGCCGGCCGGTGCACCGGGCCTCCTGCCACGGCTACCGATCCGGAGACCATTGCTGCTGTAGATGAAGATTGCACGGTGGGATGCGTACCGGCCATGAAGATCGCGACCCGGTTTGGCGGTTCAAGGGGACCCAGAATACTGTCGCCATCGGAGTATCCCTCGAACCGGACATCATGCAATCGATATAGCGACTCGGTTTCGCGAGTGGACGATTCACCATCTGAGTAGATGGCCGTC
Organism: Aegilops speltoides; assembly: GCA_021437245.1. Taxonomy (NCBI): domain Eukaryota; kingdom Viridiplantae; phylum Streptophyta; class Magnoliopsida; order Poales; family Poaceae; genus Aegilops; species Aegilops speltoides. The sequence continues at coordinate 115,625,900 of CM038143.1, read as the reverse complement.
TCACCGTCGGACACCGGTTCAGATTCCGCGCCATGGATGAATCCTACGAATGCACGCTTCATGGCAGGCTGAACCCGGGCAGGACTTGCACGCTGAGCCGTCTCGACGAGGTCGGTGGAGATGTCCGGCTTAGGGCCCGGTTCACCGATCTTGCCGATGAAAACGTGAATTCCGCCAAAGGGGACCCGGTACCCGTACTCGATTGAGCCGGCCTCAGGGGCCCAGCCTGCATCGTCGATGTGGAGCTTGCCGCGACGATTCTCGGTCGTCCGGCCGACCACGTACCCCTTGAGTCCTTCAAAGCTGCCCTTCAAGAACTCGAAACCATCGTGCGATAGCCCCACGGTGGGAGCCAACTGTTGTGGAAATATCATGTCAGATGTCCTAGCAGAAGGACTTAGTCATGGATCCATCGCAATGAGGTTAGCCTGAAGGGGTTAAACCGGACAAGGGACACGAGAGTTATACTAGTTCGGCCCCTTCGATGAAGGTAAAAGCCTACGTCTAGTTTGTGATGGGATTATTGGGGTTTCGATGACCAGGGAGCAAACACGCTAGCCTGGGTCTCGAGTTGTTGTCTGTTGTCCCTGAACCACCGCTGGGTCATCCCTTTATATACACAGGTTGACGCCCGGCCGGTTTACACAGTTCCGAGGCCAACTCATACAAGTGTTCGGCTCGGTCTCTTCCTTTCCCTAACTTACAATACAAGTATACAACTATGGCGGTTTACCGCTATGGGCCCTAATCCGCCTCTGGGCTTGGGCCTCTAAGCTTCATCCGTAAAGTGCCATCTTCTTGTCTTCATGGACTTCAGTATAGTTGATCGTGAACCGGCCCCTCCTGGGCGGTTTATACTCTGTAGTTATATCCTCAACATACACTCTAAAATGTATCTATATACATCCATATGTGATCCATAGTGGAATCTCTACAAATATTTGTATTTAGGAACAGAGGGAGTATAATAGTTCTATAGTATGTTCTTTGTAGTGAAGAGGAGTAGGCACATTTGCAGTGTACAGGTCTATTCGGTTGCTTGTCATGGACGCTTTCAAATCTTCGTGTTGGTCTTCATGTTGATTGTCATGGACGCTTTCAACTCTTTGTATTCGATCATACGTGTCGCCTTTGAGAGTTAGACTGATAGTAACAGTACTGCGCCTTCAGTTGTAGAGAGCTGGTATTCGAAGCCTTTCTAGCCGTACAGTCAATAGTAGCACATATATTCCAGCAAGTTCCATTTTCCTGATTTTACGCCTGATGCTTAGAGTTTTCCCATTATATGTACACTATGATTTGCGTAGGTTCTTTGTGTCCTACTAGCAGTTGTCCACCCTTTAAAGCTAAAGAACACACCAATCATACGTCCTAAGGTTCTTCAAATACGAATGTGATATGATACTGACATTATCTAACAGACACACATTTAATTGGTTAGCTAATGCTCCCACTTGAGTTTCCAAATGCATGTGGCCACATATAGAGAGACATCATGGAATTGCATTTTTTTGGGCGCCCTGATTCATCATGGGTGGGCAACAAACATTGTATAGAAAGAAGGGGAATCTCAATAATATGCTTCCCCTTCTATTCTTTAACATGTTCCTCTTCTGTTCTTCTTTAGTAAGTACAGTATGTTGCTTGTCAGGAAGTGGAGCATGGACATCTGCGGTCGACAACTCTATTGGGCCGGTTTTGCTACATGATTTTGCACTTCGAGTTGGTCTGCCATAATATCCCGGAAATGATGGGAGCCGTGCGGTCTTTGATAGACTAGATTGATAGTAACAGTTGTGCGCCTTCAGATGAATAGAGCTGGCCTGTAGGTGATCGATAGGCTGCATAGAGGCAAAACCCTATATTTTCCAGCCAGTTCCGCTTTACCGATTTATTTATGGTGCTTATGGTGTACCCCTATTAACTACACTACGATCTGCCTACTGGCTCTGTGCTCTCGTTATCATGGTTTGACAATAAACTTTCTGTACGGTATATTATGAACCCATCAGTTGCCAACTGTCCTTACATCTGGAGCTCCCAACATGTGTCCTATTTTTTGTGTAGTTGTGCCAAATTATATTAATCTACTCACCATATTACAACACACATGGGCTCTCTCATCAGAATCCAGTGATAGCACACAAGGGTTTACAGGGAGCCCCTATTATATTACAATATCCTCTGCATTACAAAGATAATCTCACTACTATTTACGTTTTCATGCTTTCCAGATATTGTATGTAATCCCAATGAATATAAGAATGAGAACATTTGATGAGGACATCCCAACCATGGGCAACACACCACTAATCATCAACGGTCCAATCACAAGAAGGCGCGCAATGCAAATACATGATCAGGTGAATGCTAACTTAAGTATATCATTTGACCACGAAAACATGGTTGTGCCTTCACCTCCTTTGTTGTTGGTTGAACTCAGGTGCGATATTGAAGAAGGCCAAACACATTTCAGTCTGTGCAAAACAATGTTTTATGACGAAGGAACAAAGTTAGGGATTCATGAAGAATGAGTTGTCTGCTGAAGAAACATTGTTTCGATTCTGACGAAACAATGTTTTGTACGAGTTTGCAAATTCCAACTTGCGAAAGGTTCCCAGAACCCGAGTTTGCTGCTAAAGGAAATATTGTTCAACTCTAGTTAACAATGTTTGGTCGGGAACTGCCAATCACCTCCAACGAGAGTATTCCAGAAGCTACCTCATTAAGTCTTGAAGCCATTCAGTCAAACAAAGCTGGTTCCCTTTCACACCTAATCTGGTTCCGTGGTTACTGCTTTCACACCTATCCAGGGGGGTTGTCCCGATTATAAATAGGCTAGCTCTTCCCTTCATTGGGGACTTTTGCCATTTCTATCAAAGAACAAAGACATAGACTCCTCCTGAGATTGGAAAGCTCTTGTTATCCTTATTCTTGTGATTCCTTGAGAAATTGCTCCTAATTCATGCTCCACGACTAGATCGTGTTGTGTGGATTAGAGTTCGTTGTTTCCCTTGCGGATTGCACCTATCCCGTGCTCCACGACTTGAGCGTGGTTGTGTGGGGTAGTATTGCAGGTTGTGGATCGGTGAATGTTCGGATTGCAAGCCTCGGTGAGCCTCCTCCTCGTCGGGTCATAATCTCTTATTTTCCATTTCTTGGTTGCTTGCAGCTAGTTATCCCCATCCATTTATCGATCCTACGTCGTGAAGATCGGACCTCCCCTTGTACTCCCTCTTCTCCGAAGACGGGGTCGCATCATCTGGTATTCAGACCAAGGTTTACACGGTAGGATTTGTATATTTGTTGCTAGATCTATCCTTTTTTAGTTTGGTTTTTCCCATCCTAGAGTCCAAAGCCAAAAAGCCACAAAAAATCCAAGCCTTTGTTTGCTGAGATCTAGTTGTTTGCTTTCCTCTTTGTGTTTGCACCAAGTTCTATTCAAAGTTGTTGCTATTTTCCTTGAGTCTTGTTGTTGGATCTTTTGTGTTGCAAAAAAAAAGAGCAAAAAAGAGAGAGGGAGAAAAAAAAGAGAGAGAAAGAAGAGTGAAAAAAAGAGCAAAAAAAGAGAGAAAGTGTTGAGCAAGTGTGCAATCATTTTTAGTTGGGTGAGAAATTTCAGAAGTTGTAGTGGCAAGTGTTGCAGCTCAAACATGGTGCAAGGATCTACAAATTTTTCTTGTTCATTTGGTCTGCATCGATTGGATCTCAGCACTAGCCCTCCCTTTTTACCCCACCCAGATCCACCTAGAAACCGTCAGCTTCCTTCCTTTCATTCGCTTGTCCACGCCTGATTTGCTACTTCCGCACAGCCGCCAAGGAATCATTAGAATTTGGGTAAGCAAGAAGGTGAGCTGAGTGTTTTCCACATATATTTTTCTTTTGTCCACTTGTTTCCAAGTGTTAACATGACAGGATCCAACTCGAGTGTACATGTACATCAACATGTGGAAGATGATCTCCCAAAAATTCACGCAACACTTGGTGATATGATTGAGGAGAGTATAGTTGCAACTATGCGAAGGATGTTCGGTGGTCGTCCTCCTATTGCGGGTAATGGGGATCCACATCAACACAGCCCCGCTGCCTCGCTAGTCGCTGACAACCGGCAACGTCAAGAACACAACGATCACCATGTTGGTCGTGGACGAGCGGTAGGAGCTGCTGCCCACGGCGCCCCTGCTGTTGGTGCTGAACGGAGGCGTGGCGACTTTGCTACCCCCCGTGAGGGTGGGATACATGGAGGAGAAGCTTGCGGGCGAGGCCATGACCCCCGCAGGTTTGCTGTAGATCACCGGCGACGAGCGGCACATGATGGTGATGCCATCTTCCTTGAAGATCTCTCCGAGCATGGTGACGAAGATGAATGCATGGGGGACTATGAACCCTACTCCCCGCCTCGCCGTGGTGCTGTTTTTGGTCACAATGGTCATCATTACGACTGTCGTGATCAGGATGACCGTGACAACCAAGCGAGAGTGAAGCTACATGTGCCATCATTCGCGGGAAAAGAGGACCCGGATACATATATTGAGTGGGAAGAGAAGTGTGATCAAATCTTTCGCATCCATGGTTTTTCTGAAGCCAAGAGAGTTGAGCTTGCTGTTATGGAGTTCTCTGGTTATGCTCTTACATGGTGGAATCAGCTACAAGACGATCGGTTGATGTCAGGCAATAATCATATCCGCAACTGGACTTTGATGAAGGAACTCATGAGGCGCCGTTTTGTTCCATCATACTATGAGAGGCAAGTGTACAAGTGGTTGCAGGGGCTCACTCAAGGTTCTCGCACTATTGAGGAGTACTATAAAGAGATGGAGGTGCTGCTAATTCGGACAAGAACCCGTGAAAGTGATGAGGCGAAGATGGCGAGATTTTTACATGGTCTAAATGATGAAATATCAGATTTTGTGGAGATGTTTCCTTATGATACATTACAAGATGTGGTACATCAAGCTATAAGAGTTGAGAAGAAGCATATGCGTAATGGTCATACTCGTACCTTCCAAGGCCGCACCACCACACGCTCATGGCAGCGAACACAACAGCCATATGGTTCTCAGTTTGAGGGTGCACCACCTAGACACGCACATGCCTCGATGGCTTCCTCACCTGCTATTCGCAATCAAGATAAGAGGTCATCATCTACAGCAGGAGTATCCTCTGCTCCACCTCCAGAAAAGAGTTCTACACGCAGCAGCAACATTCAATGCCACAAGTGCAAAGGAAGAGGTCATATTTCTTCGGAATGTCCAAGCAAAAGAACCATGATCACCAATGAACGAGGTGAATGGGAGTCTGAAAGTGACCCTGAAGGTGGCAATGATGAAGTGGAAGAGGAGCAAGGTTGGGAAGTAGGAGGAACTATTTTATCTCATGAGGAACTTGATGGAGAAGCTTTGGTTGTATGTCGTTCACTCAACGCCCAGGTTGTGGAGGAGGAAAAGGGACAGCGGCACAATCTTTTCCACACCCGTTGCCATATCAACTCAAAGATATGTCGAGTCATTGTTGATAGTGGCAGCTGCAACAATATTGCAAGCATGGAGATGGTCGAGAAGCTTCAATTGCAAACAAAATGTCACCCACATCCATATCGCATGCAATGGTTGAATGATTGTGGCGCAATTAAGGTGATTAGCAGCATGCGGATACCAATTTCTGTAGGGACATATCAAGATGATGTTGAGTGTGATGTGGTGCCGATGCACGCTTGTCACATGCTTCTTGGACGACCATGGTTGCATGACCGTGATGTGCAAATCAGCGGGCGTGCAAATCGCTTATGTTTTATCCATAGAGGAGAAAAGTTCACTTGGCTGCCCATGAAACCCGAGGAAGTATATCTTGATGAGATGAAAAGAAAAGGAAAGAAAAAGGGAGAGAGTGATCATACACAACGAGTGAGCCACCAACATAGTGAGGGAGTGTTTCCACAGCCAAAAGCTCCACAGCCAAATATGACCAAGCCCCGGGAAAAAGAGGGATTAGTTATGACAGCTAGGAAAAGGGATATGCGGGAATTGAGAGAACCTAATACCCCATTCTTTGTACTCCTGTACAAGGAAACTTTATTGGCTGCTAATGACTTACCCTCCACTCTTCCTAGTGTTGTTCTTGATCTTTTGCAGGAGTATGAGGATGTGTTTCCCAAGGAGGTACCACCTGGTTTGCCACCGAAGCGGGGCATTGAGCACCAAATCGACTTGGTTTCGGGCGCCCCACTACCAAACCGGCCACCGTATCGAGCAAACCCAGAGGAAACGAAGGAAATTCAGAGGCAAGTAGAAGATCTTCTTAACAGAGGGTATGTAAGGGAAAGTCTTTCTCCTTGTGCTGTTCCCATACTTTTAGTTCCAAAGAAATATGGTACCATGCGCATGTGCACTGATTGTAGATCTGTTAACAACATAACTGTGAGATATCGGCACCCTATTCCTAGGCTCGATGGCATGCTTGATGAACTTTGTGGCTCCACCATATTTTCCAAAATTGATTTGTGAAGTGGTTACCACCAAATAAGAATGAAAGAGGGTGACGAATGGAAAACTACATTTAAGACAAAATTTGGCTTGTATGAATGGTTGGTTATGCCTTTTGGATTAACAAATGCACCTAGTACATTCATGAGATTGATGAATCATGTGCTTAGATCCTTCATTGGCAAGTTTGTCGTGGTTTACTTTGATGACATATTGATTTATAGCAAAACTTTGGAGGATCATGTTGTACATATAAAATGTGTGCTTGTTGTCCTACGGGAGGAAAAGTTGTATGCTAGCATGGAAAAGTGCACATTTTGCACAAACAAGGTTGTGTTTCTTGGCTTTGTTGTTTCAGCAAAAGGTGTGGAGGTCGACGAAGAGAAGATCAAGGCTATTCGTGAGTGGATGCCTCCACAAAATGTGAGCCAAGTACGTAGCTTCCTCAGACTTGCAGGTTTCTACCGCCGGTTCCTGAAGGATTCAGCACCATTGCTACACCAATGAATGAGTAAACGAAGAAAGACACTCCAGTCCAATGGGGTGATGCCCAAGACAAGTCCCTCCACGAATGGAAGATGAGATTGACATCAGCCCCATTGCTTTCACTTCCTGATTTTGGTAAGACATTTGAGATTGAATGTGATGCAAATGGTGGAGTACTAATGCAAGAAGGTAAACCCATCGCCTATTTTAGTGAGAAGCTTAATGGTCCAACTCTTACTATGATAAAGAATTGTATGCACTTGTTCGATCTTTGGAAACATATACTTGTGGCCAAAAGAGTTTGTAATACATTCTGACCATGAATCTTTAAAACATCTAAAGGGCCAACTAAAATTGAACCGTAGACATGCAAAATGGGGTGAGTTCATAGAGTCTTTTCCTTATATTGTCAAGTACAAGAAAGGGAAGGATAATGGTGTTGCCGACGCATTGTCTAGGCGTCACATTTTACTTTCCCAACTAGATGTTAAAATCCTTGGTTTAGAAAGCATCAAAGAATTGTATGCTAGCGACTCATACTTTTCTGAACCATTTTCAAAGTGCAACAAGGGAAAGGGATGGGAGAGGTTTCACTTGCATGATGGATTTCTATTTCGAGCTAACAAATTGTGCATCCCAGATTGTTCTGTTCGTTTGTTGCTCTTGCTGGAGGCTCACGCTGGTGGCCTCATGGGACATTTTGGAGCCAAGAAAACTGAGAGTGTGCTTGTTGATCACTTCTTTTGGCCATGCATGAGACGTGATGTGGAACACTATGTAATGAGATGCGAGATTTGTCACAAAGCTAAGTCCCACTTGAATCCTCATGGTTTATATACTCCTCTATCTATTCCGAATACTCTGTGGGAATATATTTCTATGGATTTTGTTCTTGGTTTACCACGGACTAAGAGGGGAAGCGACTCGGTGTTTGTGGTAGTTGATCGTTTTAGCAAAATGGCACATTTTATTCCTTGTCATAATAGCGATGATGCTTCACACATTGCTGATCTATTTTTTTAAGGAAGTTGTGCGGCTACATGGAGTACCACACACGATTGTGTTAGACCGTGACACCAAATTACTGAGCTACTTTTGGAAGACCTTGTGGGGAAAACTTGGCACCAAGCTCCTATTTTCCATGACATGCCACCCACAAACCGATGGACAGACTGAAGTTGTCAACCGAACGTTGTCCATGATGCTACGAGCAGTCCTCAAGAAGAATTTGAAGATGTGGGAAGAGTGCCTACCTCATGTGGAGTTCGCATATAACAGGGCGGTACATTCGACCACTAAATTTTGCCCATTTGAACTTGTTTATGGATTCAAACCTATTGCTCCCATCGATCTTTTGCTTTTACCACTGCAGGAACGACCCATCCTTGATGCAAGTAAGCGTGCTGATTTCGTCAAGAAACTTCATGCCCAAACAAAGGAGAACATTGAGAGAATAACTGAACAATATACGAAGCGGGTAAACAAAACCAGGAAGAAGCTGGTATTCGGGCAAGGCGATTTGGTATGGGTACACCTTCGGAAGGATCGATTTCCTGAGCAACGCAAGTGCAAATTGCAGCCACGCGGTGATGGACCATTTGCGGTGCTCAAAAGGATCAACGACAATGCTTACAAGATCGATCTTCCAGGAGAATATGGTGTTAGCCCAACCTTCAATTTTTCCGATATTTCCCCATACTTTGGGCCTTTAGAGTCGAGGACGACTCCTTCTCGAGAGGGGGAGGATGATGAGGACATCCCAACCATGGGCAACACACCACCAATCATCAACAGTCCAATCACAAGAAGCCGCGCAATGCAAATACATGATCAGGTGAACGCTAACTTAAGTATATCATTTGACCTCGAAAACATGGTTGTGCCTTCACCTCCTTTGTTGTTGGTTGAACTCAGGTGCGATATCAAAGAAGGTCAAACACATTTCAGTCCGTGCAAAATAATCTTTTATGACGAAGGAACAAAGTTAGGAATTCATGAAGAATGAGTTGTCTGCTGAAGAAACATTGTTTCGATTCTGACGAAACAATGTTTTGTACGAGTTTGCAAATTCCAACTTGCGAAAGGTTTCCAGAACCCGAGTTTGCTGGTAAAGGGAACATTGTTCAACTCCAGTTAACAATGTTTGGTCGGGAACTGCCAAACACCTCCAACGAGAGTATTCCAGAAGCTACCTCATTATGTCTTGAAGCCATTTAGTCAAACAAAGCTGGTTCCCTTTCACACCTAATCTGGTTCCAGAAGCTAGTTCTGTTTCACACCTATCCAGGGGGGTTGTCCCGATTATAAATAGGCTAGCTCTTCCCTTCGTTGGGGACTTTTGCCATTTCTATCAAAGACCAAAGACATAGACTCCTCCTGAGATTGGAGAGCTCTTGTTATCCTTATTCTCGTGATTCCTTGAGAAATTGCTCCTAATTCGTGCTCCATGACTAGATCGTGTTGCGTGGATTAGATTTCGTTGTTTCCCTTGCGGATTGCACCTATCCCGTGCTCCACGACTTGAGCGTGGTTGTGTGGGGTAGTATTGCTGGTTGTGGATCGGCGAACGTTCGGATTGCAAGCTTTGGTGAGCCTCCTCCTCGTCGGGTCATAATCTCTTATTTTCCATTTCTCGGTTGCTTGCAGCTAGTTATCCCCATCCATTTATCGATCCTACGCTGTGAAGATCGGACCTCCCCTTGTACTCCCTCTTCTCCGAATACGGGGTCGCATCAACATTAGAGGAATATTGCGGAACAGTTCAATGGGTAACAAACTTGGCATCAAGGGATTGAGGTCTATTGTGGATGCAATGAAACCCACATGCTCCCAACCTATAGATTCGTATTCAGAATATGATCCTAATGACTATTCTGAGCTCAAGGAGTCGAAGGCAGATGGCCTATCCTGTTCACCCAATAAGGTGCCTGTTCTAATTTGGTAACGTTTCATTGGTTGCACATATCTTGCATAAGGTCTCTTACATTTCATTTGCTTTGTTGCACCGCCATCTGCTTAGTTTACTCATGATAATGTGAAGATGCCATGCCCATCAATTATCAAAACATATTCCATTTGTCGTCATACCATGTTTTTCCATTCAAATGTTGTTCTTGGGTTTCAGACATCCAGAAGGAAGAGGGTGATTGCAGAACCTGAAGGAGTACAAGCAAAGTCCTTGAAAAAGGTGGTGCTACCGGAGAAATCACATAGCACCCAACATATATTGGCGACAGAACCAGCACCACAAAATCTAGGATATCGCAACTACGTTGGTCGCTGCTTTGCTCTTGTGAGTACCTATTGTCCTATCACTGTCCTTACATTCATACCTGGTGGATTATGTGACATCATTGTGCATTATAGCTTGCTTATCCACTGTTTGCTCCAAATTATCAGATCTATATTAATGCTTAAATTACTGTAGAATAAACCCAATGCTTATGAAGAAATTTAGTTCTGCATTGTTCTTGTATCTGATGTCCTTCATCACATTACTTATATTTGTCAGCTAGTTCTTCATGTACACTTTGCAGCTTATTTTCCCTTGCCCTCTATTTTCTACACATCAAATCTATATTTACTCTTGCCAAAATATTGAATAAAACCAATGTTACTGAAGAAGTTTAGCTCTGCATTGCTCTTGTCAGTGCATTTTGCCTGTATGATGTATTACATTTGTACTCGGCATCTTAAGTTAAATAATCACCATTTGTTCCTATATTTTCACATCTATATTTACTCTTAACAAAATGTAGAATAAAGGCAATGCTCTTGAAGAAGAGTGTGTGGTAAACTTATTGAGTTGCCCCCCCATCAATATGGACAAGGGCTTTATGGAGCCTGTCTTCACTACTAATGTAAGTTTGTCCTCCTTGAGCCTTCAAAATTTGTTGTGTATATTTGGATAGCTAGCTATGAGTGCAAATGCTGTTTATTTTTGTTGTCTGCATAAAATTGCTTGTTCAAAGTTTATAAAGAAGAAGTACATAAACATAAGTTTGTCCTTCTCAATTTCAGTCTTTAGTTCTACAACCTAGTTCCTTATTCATACCATGTAAATTAAACTAAACATAGCAAGTTATATTCTTTAGCACTATGTGTGTGCTTCTGTTCTTGATCCGTAATCCAGTGGTGTGGTGAAACTACCAACAACAGTACAATGTCATATCCTACTATGTCTCAACTATGAACAATGCCATATTATATTAATATTATTTAAATCGTATCTCTTTATTTACCAATCTGAAATGGTATAAATTGACAGTACACTGACCATACATGCTTATATGTTGTTTAGAACTACATGTATGCTTGTGTTCTTGATCTATAATCCAGTGGTCTGGTGAAGCTGGCCGCTCCTGCACAATGCCATTTCCTTCCGTCTTAACTATGGACAATGCCTTATGTTAATGCTAATTTAAAATGCGTCTCTTTATTTCTGACAAAGAAATGAGATGAATTGACAGCGCTGATGCTTATACGTGCAAAACTTGTTATCTTACCTACTTGTTTCTCTTTCAGGGTGACAACACTGCTGCTAGGAAGAACTTCCACAATGATAGTGAGATGAACCCATTGTTTGTCCCTCTAACATATATTCCAGAGAAGAAGGCAACACATCTTGAGGTTAGGGATACAACCACAAAGTCATATCTTGATGTAGTGTTGAACTTACTCAGTGACACAAGCTCGATGAAGTCGCCACCTGAATCTGTTGGACTTCTTCAGTCTGAAATTCAAGCAGCAAGACATGCTTCCGCTCAAATCCGACTAGAACTCCAATCTCTATGCAAGATTAACCATAAGTAGAGCATGTCTATTGATGTTATGCAGCTTAAGTTTGTGGTTATAAGCGTCAAAGAAGCGTAGTCTCATCAGGTTGCTAAGGTGCTTGCACTGCAGCTCCTGGGCCGGGCTAACCTTTCTTGAACTATGTTGAAGTGATGTCGGTTCTGTCTATTATTTTGTCAGCCTGTTTACTTCCACTAGTGGCGACCTGCCCAGTTTATAGAATCTGCTGTCTAGTTGCCCTTTATTATTGCTGGGGCGAACTCTGATGCCCAGGGGATGTAATATGTTGTAATTTCTTTGTTGTATAGTCTAGGTTTATTCTTCGTCACGATGCTGTAATTTATTTGCTGTTTATGCTGTCGTCGCTCTGAGAAAAGGTCATAATCTTCAATCGGTGCGCAATGAGCCAATATAGGTTTATAAAATAATAATTTCTGTACTAAAACTAGTCGGTCGCCAATCGCTAGTACGCGTCAAACCATGGGCCTAGAATCATATTGGGCCATTAGTTAGGTCTAGTCTTAATCTGGCCCACTATTAGTTTCGGGCCTTTAAAAGGCTGAGTAAACCACTTGCCTTAATTGGGCCAAAAAATTAAATAGGCTTTTAACAGGTTGAAACCTAGATTCAGCCTTAATTGTGGCCAACAACTCACAGGCCGACAACATGCTGTAATATAAATCTGCCCATTATTGGTCCAATCGAGTAACAGGCCATTAACAGGCTGAAATGTTTTTGGTCCTTGGCTCACCCAATTACATGACGGGCGGGAAGCAGGCCGGATGCATAACGGGCAAAAATTAGGCCCAACACTCTCAACAGCCTTTAATAGGCCGATAGACAATTTGGGCTAGAATGTATCCACGAAGACTACGGGCCGTTAAGAGGCCAAAAGTAACTATGGACCATAATTAGGCCCAGGAGTAACTCGGGCCTTTAAAGGGCCGAAATTGAAACCGGGACGAAAGAGGCCCATTTGTAGATAGGGCCGCTGACAGGCCGAAACTAATATTGGGCCGAACTGCTAAATGGGCCATTAAGAGGCCGAAGAGCAAATAAGTCCCCCCAATGGGCCCAATGGTACAGTAGCTATTAAAGGGTCATATCTGTTATGGGTCGTAATTTGGCCCAGGAAGTGAAATTCAATTAATGGGCCTGATCAGGTATGGACCGTAATTTGGCCCAAACTATTGTAGGATGTTAACGGGCCGAATCTGATATGGGCCGTAAACTGGCCCAAAACATTGCAATCATTTAACGTCCCGTATCTTATGTGGGCTATAATTTGGTCCACAAAATGTTAGGCTGTTAACAGGCCAGCCCATTAGATCTGACGAAATGTCACGGGCCTGTTCCTGGGCCGGCTTTTAAACCTATATGGGCCTCTATTGGGCCGTCCCACGTGTCAACGTTTCATTGGTGATTCTTGTCAAATGGACGGTTGACATCTGTCCCAACCCTGAGCCAACACATGGATCGTCAGCGAATGAGAATTTTACACATGGAAAGTCGCCATTGGTCCGGGCTATTAATGGTTTATTGGATCCAAATCGGAACCCGATAGCTTAACGGCGACCCGTTACTGTGGATGCCACATGTCAGTCACCCTTGACGAAAGCACTTCTATGACGCCTTATTTATCATCATGGAAGTGGACACTTCCGTTATGATAATTTTGGTAATGTCATGGAACACTTCTACGACAACATAGGTATGACTATCTTGATTTTGTCATAAAATCGTCATGGATGTACATGCCTGACAAAAAATGTGACCTATTGTGACAAACATGTATCATCACGGAAGTGTATTTTTTTGGTAGTGTGTGTGTTTTCACATGAACTCCGCCTATGTTGTCTCAACATAGCCGGTCCCAAGCCCGGGTAAAGGAGGAGGGTTGTGATAGGCTTGGTGAGCCAACGTAAAAACTCAGCCACTCTTATGGAGATGACACCCAAAAGATTTTCGTTGGGGCGTAACCCTCTCAACGACGCGCTACACCGAAACCCGGGTGTGGTGAAAAATGGACAAGGGCCGGGCCGTCACTCCCAAGGTGGCGCGCCATATCTTGATCCGGATACGGTGGCAAGTGAGCGAGGATTGGGTTGCTGCATCGTTAGTGGCGTGCTACATCGGCGCCCAGATGTAGTGGAAAATGAGCAAGGGTCTTCGCATTTGACTCGATGAGTGCGATGGGTAAGGAAGCTAGACGAGCCTAGGAGGATTCGCTTAGGTAGCTGGAACGTAGGGTCTCTGACAGGGAAGCTTCGGGAGCTAGTTGATGTAGCGGTGAGGAGAGGTGTTGATATCCTTTGCATCCAAGAAACCAAATGGAGAGGATAGAAGGTGAAGGAGGTGGAGGATACCGGCTTCAAGCTATGTTACACAGGGACGTCTGCAAACAGAAATGGCGTAGGCATCTTGATCAACAAGAGCCTCAAGTATGGAGTGGTTGGCGTCAAGAGACGTGGGGACCAGATTATCTGGTCAAGCTGGTAGTTGAGAACTTGGTTCTCAATGTTATCAAGACGTATGCCCATAAGTAGGCCACAATGAGAACACCAAGAGGGAGTTTTGGGAAGGCCTGGAAGACATGGTTAGGAGTGTACCGATTGGTAGAGGCTCTTCATAGGAGGAGACCTCAATGGCCACGTGGGTACATCTAACACGGGTTTTGAAGGGGTGCATGGGGGCTCCGGCTATGGCATCAGGAATCAAGAAGGAGAAGACGTCTTAAGCTTTGCTCTAGCCTACATAATGATTGTAGCTAACACCCTCTTTAGAAAGAGAGAATCACATCTAGTGACTTTTAGTAGTGGCCAACACTCTAGCCAGATTGATTTCATCCTCTCGAGAAGAGAAGATAGGTGTGCGTGCCTGATACGTCTCCAACGTATGTACTTTTCCAAACACTTTTGCCCTTGTTTTGGACTCTAATTTGCATGATTTGAATGAAACTAACCCGGACTGACGCTGTTTTCAGCAGAACTACCATGATGTTGTTTTATGTGTAGAAAATAAAAGTTCTCGGAATGTCCTGGAAATCCACGGAGGCACTTTTTGGATTTAATAAGAGTTTTTGGCGAAAGAATCAATGCCAGGGGGCCCACGGCATGTCCACGAGACAGGGGGCGCCCCCCCTAGGGTGCGCCCCCTATCTCGTGGGCACCCTGGACCTCCTCCGACCTCAACTCCAACTCCATATATTCCGTCTCGGGGAGAAAAAAATCAAGGAGAAAGCTTCATCGCGTTTTACGACACGGAGCCGCCGCCAAGCCCTAATCTCTCTCGGGAGGGCTGATCCGAGTCCGTTCGGGGCTCCGGAGAGGGGGATTCGTCGTTGTCATCATCATCAACCATCCTCCATCACCAATTTCATGATGCTCACCGTCGTGCGTGAGTAATTCCATCGTAGGCTTGCTGGACGGTGATGGGTTGGATGAGATTTACCATGTAATCAAGTTAGTTTTGTTGGGGTTTGATCCCTAGTATCCACTATGTTCTGAGATTGATGTTGCTATGACTTTGCTATGCTTAATGCTTGTCACTAGGGCCCGAGTGCCATGATTTCAGATCTGAACCTATTATGTTTTCATGAATATATGTGTGTTCTTGATCCTATCTTGCAAGTCTATTGTCACCTATTATGTGTTATGATCCGACAACCCCGAAGTGACAATAATCGGGATACTTCTCAGTGATGACCGTAGTTTGAGGAGTTCATGTATTCACTATGTGTTAATGCTTTGGTCCGGTTCTCTATTAAAAGGAGGCCTTAATATCCCTTAGTTTCCGCTAGGACCCCGCTGCAACGGGAGGGTAGGACAAAAGATGTCATGCAAGTTCTTTTCCATAAGCACGTATGACTATTTACGGAAAACATGCCTACATTACAATGATGAATTGGAGCTAGTTCTGTGTCACCCTATGTTATACTATTGCATGAGGAATCGCATCCGGCATAATTATCCATCACTGATCCATTGCCTACGAGCTTTTCATATATTGTTCTTTGCTTATTTACTTTTCCGTTGCTACTGTTACAACTACTACAAAAACCCAAAAACATTTATCTTTACTTTTGCTACCGCTATCTTTATTATCATACCACTTTTGCTACTAAACACTTTGCAGCAGATACTAAGTTATCCAGGTGTGGTTGAATTGACAACTCAACTGCTACTACTCAAGAATATTCTTTGGCTCCCCTTGTGTCGAATCAATAAATTTGGGTTGAATACTCTACCCTCGAAACCTGTTGCGATCCCCTATACTTGTGGGTTATCAAGACTACTTTCTGGCGCCGTTGCCGGGGAGCATAGTTCTATTCTTTGAGTCACTTGGGATTTATATCTGTTGATCACTATGAAGAACTTGAAAGATGATCGAACTACTATTTTTCCCTCAACTACGAGGGGAGGTAAGGAACTGCCATCTAGCTCTGCACTAGATTCTCCTTCCGTTATTAGTAAGCTTGCGACACCTAAACCTACTACTGCTATGAATTCTGATATGTCGCATGTTATTGATGATGCCATACGCTATGCATGATGAAACTACTTACATGATACTACTCTTGTGCCATTAGGTGAATTTCTTGATGAACAACTTGCTAGATTTAGGGGGAATGAAATTATTGAAGATCCTATTACTGATGATAGTGATGATGAAGGTTCCCCCAATGATTATGTATTACCTGTTGTTCCTAAGGGTTATTTTATGAATGAAAAAGTTGCTATGGAAATTCTTTCTTGCAATCATAGAAATGATCTTAAGAAATTATTAGCTAAATGGAAGCAGCAGTCTCTTAATGCTAGAATGAAACCCGATCCTGCTTTTGCTACTTCACCTATCTGCGTTACTGATAAGGATTATGAATTCTCTGTTGATCCCGATATTATTACTTTAGTTGAATCGATCCTTTTATGGCCTTGAATCAAACTGTTGTGGCACATCTTACCAACTTGAATGATATAGCCACCCTGTTTACTAATGATGAGAAGTCTCGCTATTTATATATCCTTAAGATATTTCCGTTCTCATTAAAGGGTGATGCTAAGACTTGGTATAATTCTCTTTGTAACGCCCTCGATGCGACTATATCTCCCACGTGTCGAAGCACGACTTAGAGGCATAACCGCATTGAAATCAATGTCGCAAGTGAGGTAATCTTCACACAACCCATGTAATACATAAGGGAAAGAGATACATAGTTGGCTTACAGTCGCCACTTCACACAATACATAAATAAACATCCATCATCCAGATTACACTCAAGGTCCGACTACGGAACCAAAATAAAAGAAGACTACCCCAAAAGCTACACAGATCCCTGATCGTCCCAACTGGGCTCCACTACTGATCGTCTGAAAACGAAACATAGTAACGACCACGTTCCTCGTCGAACTCCCACTTGAGCTCGGTTGCGTCATCTGCACTGGCATCGTTGGCACCTGCAACTGTTTTGGTAGAATATGTGAGTCACGGGGACTCAGCAATCTCACACCCGTGACATCAATACTATTTAAGCTTGTAGGTAGGAAAGGGGTAATATGGTGGAGCTGCAGCAAGCGACTAGCATATATGGTGGCTACATTCGCAAAAGAGAGCGAGAAGAGAAGCAAGGCACGGTCGTGAAGCTAGTAGCAATCAAGAAGTGATCCTGAAACTACTTACGTCAAACATAACTCCAGCACCGTGTTCACTTCCCGGACTCGGCCGAGAAGAGACCATCACGATTACACACGCGGTTGATGTATTTTAATTAAGGTCAACTTTGGGTTTTGTACAACCGTACATTAACAAATTCCCATCTGCCTCATAACCGCGGGCACGGCTTTCGAAAGATAATACCCTACAGGGGTGTCCCAACTTAGCCCATCATAATCTCTCACGGTCAACGAAGGATATACCTTCTCCCGGGAAGACCCGATCAGTCTCGGAATCCCGGTTCGCAAGACATTTCGACAATGGTAAAACTAGACCAGCAAAGCCGCCCGATGTGCCGACAAATCCCGATAGGAGTCGCACGTATCTCGTTCCCAGGGCACACCGGATAAGTCAAGCTACGAGTAAAACCAGGCCTCCGGTTTCCCGTGGTGGCCCTTGAAGTTGCTCGGTTCGGACCAACACTCGAAGGAGCACCGCCCGGGGCTAAAATAAAGATGACCCTCGGGCTCGTGAAAACCCAAGGGAAAAAGGTGTAGGTGGCAAATGGTAAAACCAAGGTTGGGCCTTGCTGGAAGAGTTTTATTCAAAGCGAACTGTCAATGGGGTCCCATAAATCACCCAACCGCGTGAGGAACGCAAAATCAAGGAACATAACACCAGTATGACGGAAACTAGGGTGGCAAAAGTGGAACAAAACACCAGGCATAAGGCTGAGCCTTCCACCCTTTACCAAGTATATAGATGCATTAATTAAATAAGAGATATTGTGATATCCCAAAATATCCATGTTCCAACATGGAACCAACTTCATCTTCACCTGCAACTAGCAACGCTATAAGAGGGGCTGAGCAAAGCGGTAACATAGCCAAACAACGGTTTGCTAGGAAAGGATAGTTAGAGGTTTGACATGGCAATATGGGTGGCATAATATAGCAAGTGGTAGGTAACGTAGCATAGGCATAGCAAAAGAGCGAGCATCTAGCAAGCAAAGATAGAAGTGATTTCGAGGGTATGGTCATCTTGCCTGCAAGGTTCTCAGAATTGTCGAAAGCTTGATTCTCGTTAGCGTACTCAACAGGTTCCTCGTGCACGTACTCGTCTCCCGGCTCTACCGCAAACAAGAACACAAGCAATGGAACCACAATAAATCATGGTGCAATGCACAAGCAACATGATGCAATACATGGCATGATATGCGAGATGTGATATGCAATGTATATGCGGGCTCCGTACGGGAAATGATGAACAAGGCATCAACTTGGCAACCCAAGTATGCCGCTGGAAAGATGAGATGATTTCGGTTGAAATCGATATGAAGATCACCGGAGACGGATGCACGGTTTGCAAATGGCAAGCAAAACAATAATGGCACAAATCTGCGATTAACAGCACGATGCTACTTAGCATGCAACAAGAAACTATGCTACAGCACCCCAACATAAAAACAAATCATATGGCAGTGATCTACAGGAGATGCTTAACAAAAGAGGAACAATGAGCTACGGCTAAATCACATCATAACAAGTTCAAACAAGCATGGTGAAAGTGCAAAAAATATCAGGTTGGGCATGGCATAAACAGCATCACGAAGCAATGTTCAAAGCAAGTTATCAACAAGCTACAGGAACTTATAATAGCAAACCAAGACATGGCAGGAATCTACTAAAAGCATAGATCAAAAGTCCCTTACTGACCATAAGCCAAAAAGGACCATAAGAAATGACGGCACCCATGTAAACATAGCAAGTTTCATTACAGATCTCAGACTAAGCAGAAAAACTGGACATGGCAAAAACAGATAACAAGTAGGCATGTTCGTGAGCTCGATGCACTCACTACAGAGCATTTCATGATAAACTAAGCATACATCCATCAAGAAGAAATGGCATAGATGCTAGAGATGGCAAGAACAATAATATAGCATACACGGGTCAACTACAACAACCTTGTAAAAATTGAATATCATGTAAACAATCTGCCAGGAAACATTTTGAAGCAAAAGTAGAGCACGAAAATGACATGCTAGACTACTCCATAATTGCAAACAAGGGCATGAATGGATAGAGCATAACCATATGTTCAAAACATCCTTACTGAAGTATCTCAAAATATGCATGGATCTCTCTATAGCATCATGTTTACATGGCATAAAAATAACAACAGAACAGGGACTGAAATCAGCAACATCACGAAGCCTAGTTTGCATGCTTGTGCTAGTCACCACAGAGATCACAAAAATACATGGCATACACCCTTGTAAAGCTGGCATGGCATAGTTCAAAACACATGTAGGGCTCAAGTTCATAAGATGCACACATCAATCATGGCAAAAATGACAAAAGAGCATGTTCTGTTAAGAAACAGAAACTAACATTATATAGCCCTCTTCCAACAGCATTTAGCGCATCAAGATGAGCTCAAATGAAAATGGTGCAATGATATGAAATGATGTACTCATTGAGACGAACAATTCGGTATGCTACACGCCCACAACGGAGACACGGGTGCAGAGTTATGGAGCGATGAACATGCAACAAAATAACTGACAGAAAATGACTTAGACGATTTCGGGGGTCGGGGAAAGTCAACCTAGGTGTTATGGATCTCAGATCCAGGGCCGAGGTCGCCGGAGTTCGTCGCCGGAGGTGATGGAGGAGGCCGGAGATGGGGGCGCCGGCCGGATCTGAGCGCTCCTCGCCGGATCCGGGGGCCTGGGACGGCGGGGACGGCGACTAGGCGGCGGGCGGCGCGGCCGACGCTGGTCGGCGGCGCGGCGGGCCGGGCGGCGAAGCTGAGGCGGCCGGCGACGGTCCGTGGCGGCAGCGGTCTGCTTCAGCCTTGAGGCGGCGGCGTCAGCCGAGGCGCGGGCGGCGGGAGAGCCTGGAACTGGGGGCCCCGGCGGGCTTTCCGGCCGACGGCGGGGCAGCGCGACAGAGAGTGGCGGCGCGCCACGTGGCGGCGGCGAGGCGACCCGGATGTGTCCGGCTGCGGCCGGACGTGTCCGGTGGCGGCGGGGACGAATCTGCTAGGGTTAGAGGTGGAATGACCCGAAATTTCGGGGGAGGGGGTGTTTTTATAGGTAGAGGGAGCTAGGAGACTCCAAATGGAGTGCGGTTTTCGCCCACACGATCGTGATCCGACGGAGGAGAGCATGGAAGTGAATTAGATGGGTTATTGGGCTGTTTTGGAGGGATGTTGGGCTGCAACCCAAAAGAGGCCTATGCGGTTACCCGGTTAACCATTGGAGTATCAAACAACCTCCAAGTGGCACGGAACTTGACAGGTGGTCTACCGGTGGTGTACCAAGGCCACTTGGCAAGCCTCGGTCCATTCCGAGAATGTTTAACACCTGCTCATGAAAAAGAGACAAGAGGGGTGCGCCGACGCATGTGGGAGCGTCGGAATGCAAAACGGACAACGGGGAAAATGCTCGGATGCATGAGGCGAACACGTATGCAAATGAGATGCACATGATGACATGATATGAGATGCATGACATGAACGAAATGCAAAACAAAAGACAAAACCCAACCACGGAGGGAAAATATCATAGCACATCACCGAAAATGGCAAGAGTTGGAGTTACAAAGATGGAAAGTTACATCCGGGGTGTTACAACACTCCACCACTACAAGAAGATCTCGTCCCGAGATCTAGGACTGAAAGAACTCCGGATATTCGAAACGGAGGTGATCCTCGCGCTCCCAGGTGGCTTCTCGGTCGGAATGGTGTGACCACTTCACTTTTAGGAATTTGATTGACTTGTTGCGAGTCTTGCGCTCGGTTTCTTCAAGAATAGCAACAGGGTGGTCATGATAAGAGAGATCTTCTTGGAGGTCAATTTCTTCAAAGTTGATAGTGCGCTCAGGAGTCTTGAAGCACTTGCGAAGCTATGACACGTGAAACACGTCGTGCAAGTTTGCAAAATTGGATGGAAGCTCGAGTTGATAGGCGAGATCGCCTCTTTTGCCAATGATCTTGAAAGGACCCACGTATCTAGGGGCAAGCTTCCCTTTGATACCGAAGCGATGAGTGCCTTTCATTGGAGAGACACGGAGGTAGACATGGTCTCCGATTCCAAAAGCCAAGTCACGGTGCTTGTCATCATAATAGCTCTTCTGGTGCGATTGCGCGGCCTTGAGATTCTCACGAATGACTTTGCACATTTCTTCGGCTTCTGTGATCAAGTCGTTACCAAGAAGTTGGCGTTCACCTGTCTCGGACCAATTGAGAGGAGTACGACACTTCCTGCCATAGAGAATTTTGAATGGGGCCTTGCCCGAACTCTCTTGGAAGCTGTTGTTGTAGGAGAACTCGGCATATGGAAGACAAACTTCCCACTTCATACCGAAAGAGATGACACAGGCCCTGAGCATGTCTTCAAGGATTTGATTGACTCGCTCGACTTGGCCACTTGTTTGAGGATGGAAAGCTGTGCTGAAACGAATGTTGGTGCCCATGGCCTTCTGAAAGGAGTCCCAGAACTTAGAGATGAAGATGCTTCCACGGTCTGAAGAGATCAATCGTGGAATGCCGTGCAAGGAGACAATTTTGGAGGTGTATAGCTCTGCCAGCTGAGCTGCTGTGATAGATTCTTTGATAGGAAGAAAATGAGCCACTTTAGTAAGCTTGTCAATGACAACAAAGATAGCATCATTTCCACGCTTGGAGTTAGGAAATCCAGTCACGAAGTCCATCTCGATATGATCAAACTTCAATTCCGGAATAGCAAGAGGTTGGAGGAGACCAGGTGGTCTTTGGTGTTCTGCTTTCACCCTTCTGCAGACATCACATTCATTCACGAATTGAGAAATTTCTTGCTTCATTCAAGTCCACCAATACGACTGCTTGAGGTCATGGTACATCTTCATACTTCCAGGATGAATGGATAGGAGGGAATTGTGTGCCTCATTCCTGATGAATTTTCTCATATCGCCTTTAGGAACCACAATTCGATCCTCGAAGAAAAGAGTATCTTTGTCATCCAAGCGATAGCACTTGTATTTGAGAATGCCCTTGTCGATACCACGTTTCACCTTGTTCACCATGGTATCCAGGAGTTGTGCCTCACGAATTTGATCTTCCAAGGTAGGAGAGACTATGAGGTTGGCAAGAAAGCCTTGAGGAACAACTTGAAGATTCAGCTTGCGGAAACCTTCACAAAGATCCGGTTGGAAGGGCTTGAGAATTAAGCTATTGCAATAAGCCTTTCTGCTCAAGGCATCTGCAATCACATTCGCCTTGCCAGGAGTATATTCAATACTTGGATTGTACTCTTGAATCATTTCGACCCATCGAGTTTTCCTGAGGTTGAGGTTGGGATGAGTGAAGATATACTTGAGACTCTTGTGATCGGTGAAAATGTCCACTTTCCTTCCCAACAAGGGATGTCTCCATGTTATCAATGCCTGGACAACTCCCGCCAACTCGAGATCGTGAGTGGGGTAGTTCTTTTTGTTGGGCTTCAATTGACAAGAGGTATAGGCCACAACTTTCTTCTCTTGCATTAACACAGCACCGAGACCTTGAAGAGAAGCATCACAGAATACTTCGAATGGCTTGGATTCATCAGGAGGAGTCAAGACAGGAGCTGTGACTAGCTTCTCTTCGTGGTGTTGAAAGCAACGTCACACTCAAAGCGCCGGGCATACTTGACATGCTTCTGGAGGAGGTTGGAAAGAGGCTTAGCAATCTTAGAGAAGTTCTCAACGAATCTTCGGCAATAGCTTGCAACACCAAGAAAACTGCGGAGCTGCTTGACATTCTGAGGAGGTTCCCAATTCACAATTGAAGACACCTTCTCGGGATTAACAGTGATGCCCTTGGCGGAGATGATGTGACCAAGATAAAGAACTTCATCAAGCCAGAACTCACATTTGGAAAACTTCGCATAGAATTGATGCTCTCTGAGCTTGTCGAGCACCAATCGCAAATGTTTGGCTTGATCCTGCTTGTTCTTGGAGAAGACCAAAATATCATCGAGATACACCAGGACGAATTCATTGGTGTAGGGGTTGAAAATGAAATTCATCATTCGAGAGAAAGTTGGAGGAGCATTGACAAGGCCGAAAGACATGACAAGATATTCATAAGAACCAAAGCTTGTTCGAATCTTGTCTTGGGAATATCTTGTTCACGAATGCGAATCGATGATAACCCATACGGAGGTCAAGCTTGGAGAATACTTTAGCACCTTTGAGTTGCTCGAAAAGCTCATTGATGTTGGGAAGTGGATACTTGTTCTTGATTATGCCTTGTTCAATGGACGGTAATCGACGCAAAGTCGGTCCGTGCCATCCTTCTTCTGGACAAAAAGAACTCCACAACCCCATGGAGATGAACTCGGTCTGATCAAACCCAGATGCTCTTGTTCATCGAGCTGTTTCTTCAATTCCTTCAGTTCTTCAGGTCCAAGCTTATAACGACGCTTGCAAACGGGTTCAGTGCCAGGCTCAAGATCGATAACGAATTCGACTGGCCGGTGCGGAGGCATACCCGGAAGCTCTTCTGGAAAGACATCTTGGTACTCACAAACGACTGGAATTTGAGAAATAGCATCCAACTCACCCTTCTCATTGAGAGAAAACAACTGAATGGTTTCATCACGAGCGGCATAGATGATAACATCCTCAGAAGAGTGTGTCAATTGAATTTCCCTGGCAGCACAATCAAGTTGAGCTTTGTGCTGAGAAAGCCAGTCCATCCCGAGAATTAGATCAATATCCGAGTCACCAAGTACAATTGGTTTAGACAGAAATCTATAGTCGCCCATCTTTATTGTGGTATCCGGAACCACCAAACTGGAGCTCAACCGTTTACCCGGAGAAATGACAGCCATGGGTTTATCCAAATGAGAAGAAGTGAAATCATGCTTGGCAAAAAACGGTCTTGACATGAAACAATGCGATGCACGAAGATCAAATAAGACTTTTGCAGAATAGAGTTAAGCTCGGAAGGTTACCCATGATCACATCTGAAGAATCCTCTGCCTGAGCTGCATTCATCAAGTTCACCTTTGCATGCTTTGGATTATGCTTGACCACTGCATTGCTTGAAGATCTCACGGGAGGAGGAGGAGGAGGAAGGCGCCTTTGGTTGAAGCATTTGTTCGCGTAGTGACCTTTCTGCTGGCACTTGTTTCAAGCCACCTCTGAGAGCGGACGGTGATAAGGAGCATTTGACCTTGGAGCTTGAGAATTTGACTTGTTCTGATGGCTTGGGTTTAGTGGGTGGGAAGATCCACAACCACCTGAGTTCTTCTAATGGTAAGGCTGACGAAACGGAGGAGGAGGAAGGTAGAACTTTTGCTGCTTAGCTGCCACTTGGGAGGAAGAAGAAGACTGAACTGCATCCCTGATTTTCTTCTTTGAAGCCTCACACTTGAGCTGAGCACCTTCTTGCTTGAGGGCCATATTGCAGAATTGATCAAACTGAGTAGGCTCAACAAGAACAAGAGCTAACTGCAGATCCTCTCTAAGGCCACCTCTGAATTGATAGATCATACTCTTTTCATCAGGAACGTCTTGTTTAGCGAAGCGAGCAAGTTTCTGAAACTGCTTGTTGTATTCATACACTGACATGTTGCCTTGCTTGAGATTGCGGAACTCCTCACGCTTGCTCTCAACAACACCGGTAGGAATGTGGTGAGCTTTAAAGTCCCGGCAAAATCAGTCAAGTAATCACTCGACCTCCTCTAGAATCCTTGTATTCTTGGAACCAATCAGCTGCTTGATCCTTGAGCTGAAAAGAAGCGAACTTGACGTAGTCCTCAGGCCTGACATTGCTGCATTCGAAATGCTTGTTGATATCCACGAGCCAATCATCGGCGTCTGTGGCCTCGGCACAGTAGCTGAAAGACTTTGGCTGATTTGCAAGGAACTGGTTGAGGGTAGGAAACTGAGGCTGGTGGTTGAACTGCCCTTGACCTTGATTCCCTTGGTTGCCTTGGCCTTGGTTACGCTCTTGCATCAGCTGAATCAACAACTAAGCGTTGGCGTTAGTGGTTGCCATCAAAGTTTGCCATGCCTCCGGAGGCGGAGGTGGAGGAGGAGGGTTCGCTTGACACCCATCATTGCGTTCTGGATTCTGACGCGTTGGCGGAGCCATCCTGAAGAGGGTGACATCCATTAGCATCTTGATTGACAGATAGACAAGTTGAATCAACGGATAGAAATTGCAACATATAGTCTTCACAATAAACATTCGAACAAGGATGAACGAATGAATTCCAAAGTAAACATCACGTCCATTAAGGTGAGAAGCCACTTGATAAGAGATTGATGAATGAAAATAAAAAGCAAGGTACGAATGGAACAAATAAGTGGTAAGGATTACCCAATCACAAACCAAATATCTGCGGGAAGAAATGCTAGAGCTACTTGAATCCCACCTATAAACTCCCGAAACTTTCTAGTTATGCAAACAGGTGTTGGGGATACAGGGGAAGCAATATATCTCACCCAAACTAACAATCCCTACATCCAGCTGTATCCATCCGTCAACACATAACCAAGAAACCTTCGGAAATTGTGTACTTCGACCTTCGAAAAGCATCCGTTATACGAGTCATGGCAATACTCCCGAACTCCCCCAGTACTGGGTGACATCGAGGTTATCTCACCAACAACTGCGTAAAAGAGATTTTGGATGTCGGCAAAACTTAGGTTTTCCAGAACTGCCACGATAAAATTGTGACGACAACACCTCGGAGCTCAACTCCCCGGGACACTGCCACAACCCCTAAATGTCAGGAGGCACCAAGAACAAAGTTCTCGTCATAAAACCATCGGAACGATTCGAAGATACCCGCGTGATCCTATAAAAAAATTTAGTGAAATTTGAGGAGAGGAAAGTCAAAACATCTACGTCAGGAGACCTCACCAGAGCGACGAAGGGACTGAGGAGTAAAAAGAATCGTACTCTCCGATATATATAATCCTAAGACTCAAAACATTTTTTGTTCTAGACTCAACATCGCCAGCAAACAATCAAGCAGGGGGCTCCTAAGTCGGGGATGGCTCTGATTACCAACTTGTAACGCCCTTGATGCGGCTATATCTCCCAGGTATCGAAGCACGAGTTAGAGGCATAACCGCATTGAAAGCAATGTCGCAAGTGAGGTAATCTTCACACAACCCATGTAATACATAAGGGAAAGAGATACATAGTTGGCTTACAGTTGCCACTTCACACAATACATAAATAAACATCCATCATCCAGATTACACTCAAGGTCCGACTACGGAACCAAAATAAAAGAAGACTACCCCAAAAGCTACACAGATCCCCGATCGTCCCAACTGAGCTCCACTACTGATCGTCTGGAAACAAAACATAGTAACGACCACATTCCTCGTCGATCTCCCACTTGAGCTCGGTTGCATCATCTGCACTGGCATCGTTGGCACCTGCAACTGTTTTGGTAGAATCTGTGAGTCACGGGGACTCAGCAATCTCACACCTGCGAGATCAAGACTATTTAAGCTTGTAGGTAGGAAAGGGGTAATATGGTGGAGCTGCAGCAAGCGACTAGCATATATGGTGGCTACATTCGCAAAAGAGAGCGAGAAGAGAAGCAAGGCACGGCCGTGAAGCTAGTAGCGATCAAGAAGTGATCCTGAAACTACTTACGTCAAACATAACTCCAACACCGTGTTCACTTCCCGGACTCCGCCGAGAAGAGACCATCACGGTTACACACGCGGTTGATGTATTTTAATTAAGGTCAACTTCGGTTTTCTACAACCGACATTAACAAATTCCCATCTGCCTCATAACCGCAGCACGGCTTTGAAAGATAATACCTGCAGGGTGTCCCAACTTAGCCCATCATAATCTCTCACGGTCAACGAAGGATATACCTTCTCCCGGGAAGACCAGATCAGTCTTGGAATCCCGGTTCGCAAGACATTTCGACAATGGTAAAACTAGACCAGCAAAGCCGCCCGATGTGCCGACAAATCCCGATAGGAGTCGCACATATCTCGTTCTCAGGGCACACCGGATAAGTCAAGCTACGAGTAAAACCAAGCCTCGAGTTTCCCCGTGGTGGCCCCGCAGGTTGCTCGGTTCGGACCAACACTCGAAGGAGCACTGGCCCGGGGGCGGGGCTAAAATAAAGATGACCCTCGGGCTCGCGAAAACCCAAGGGAAAAAGGTGTAGGTGGCAAATGGTAAAACCAAGGTTGGGCCTTGCTGGAAGAGTTTTATTCAAAGCGAACTGTCAAGGGGGTCCCATAAATCACCCAACCGCGTGAGGAACGCAAAATCAAGAAACATAACACCGGTATGACGGAAACTATGGTGGGAAAAGTGGAACAAAACACCAGGCATAAGGCTGAGCCTTCGACCCTTTACCAAGTATATAGATGCATTAATTAAATAAGAGATATTGTGATATCCCAAAATATCCATGTTCCAACATGGAACCAACTTCATCTTCACCTGCAACTAGCAACGCTATAAGAGGGGCTGAGCAAAGCGGTAACATAGCCAAACAACGGTTTGCTAGGAAAGGATGGTTAGAGGTTTGACATGGCAATATGGTGGCATAATATAGCAAGTGGTAGGTAACGTAGCATAGGCATAGCAAAAGAACGAGCATCTAGCAAGCAAAGATAGAAGTGATTTCGAGGGTATGGTCATCTTACCTGCAAGGTTCTCAGAGTTGTTGAAAGCTTGATCCTCGTTAGCATACTCAACAGGTTCCTCGTGCACACACTCGTCTCCCGGCTCTACCCAAAACAAGAACACAAGAAATGGAGCCACAATAAATCACGGTGCAATGCACAAGCAACATGATGCAATACATGGCATGATATGTGAGATGTGATATGCAATGTATATGCGGGCTCCGTACGGGAAATGATGAACAAGGCATCAACTTGGCAACCCAAGTATGCCGCTGGAAAGATGAGATGATTTCGGTTGAAATCGATATGAAGATCACCGGAAACGGATGCACGGTTTGCAAATGGCAAGCAAAACAATAATGGCACAAATCTGCGATTAACAGCACGATGCTACTTAGCATGCAACAAGAAACTATGCTACAGCACCCCAACATACAAACAAAGCATATGGCAGTGATCTACAGGAGATGCTTAACAAAAGAGGAACAGTGAGCTACGGCTAAATCACATCATAACAGGTCCAAACAAGCATGGTGAAAGTGCAACAAATATCAGGTTGGGCATGGCATAAACAGCATCACGAAGCAATGTTCAGAGCAAGTTATCAACAAGCTACAGGAACTTATAATAGCAAACCAAGACATGGCAGGAATCTACTAAAAGCATAGATCAAAAGACCTTAATGACCATAATCCAAAAAGGACCATAAGAAATGATGGCACCCATGTAAACATAGCAAGTTTCATTACAGATCTCAGACTTAGCAGAAAAACTGGACATGGCAAAAACAGATAACAAGTAGGCATGTTCGTGAGCTCGATGCACCCACTACAGAGCATTTCATGATAAACTAAGCATACATCCATCAAGAAGAAATGGCATAAAAGCTAGAGATGGCAAGAACAACAATATAGCATACACGGGTCAACTACAACAACCTTGTAAAAATTGAATATCATGTAAACAATCTGCCAGGAAACATTTTGAAGCAAAAGTAGAGCATGAAAATGACATGCTAGTCTAATCCATAATTGCAAACAGGGGCATGAATGCATAAAGCATAACCATATGTTCAAAACATCCTTACTGAAGTATCTCAAAATATGCATGGATCTCTCTGTAGTATCATGTTTACATGGCATAAAAATAACAACAGAACAGGGACTGAAATCAGCAACATCACGAAGCCTAGTTTGCATGCTTGTGCTAGTCACCACAGAGATCACAAAAATACATGGCATACACCCCTGTAAAGCTGGCATGGCATAGTTCAAAACACATGTAGGGCTCAAGTTCATAAGATGCACACATCAATCATGGCAAAAATGACAAAAGTGCATGTTCTGTTAAGAAACAGAAACTAACATTATATAGCCCTCTTCCAACAGCATTTCGGGCATCAAGATGAGCTCAAATGAAAATGGTGCTATAATATGAAATGATGTACTCATTGAGATGAACAATTCAGTATGCTACACGCCCACAACGGAGACACGGGTGCAGAGTTATGGTGCGATGAACATGCAACAAAATAACTGACAGAAAATGACTTGGACGATTTCGAGGGTCGGGGAAAGTCAACCTAGGTGTTATGGATCTCATATCCAGGGCCGAGGTCGCCGGAGTTCGTCGCCGGAGGTGACGGAGGAGGCCGGAGATGGGGGCGCCGGCCGGACCTGAGCGCTCCTCGCCGGATCCGGGGCTGGACGGCGGGGACGGCGACTAAGGCGGCGGGCGGGCGGGCAGACGCGGGTCGGCGGCGACGGACGGGCCACGAGCTGTGGGGCGGCCGGCGATGGTCCGGGGCGGCAGCTGCTCGGCTCGACGCAGGCGGCGGCGTCGGGCCGGGAGGCGCGGGGCGCGGGAGATGCTGGTTGGGGCCCCAGGCGGGCTCTCCGGCCGGGGGGGGGCGGCGCGACAGCGAGTGGCGGCGCACCATGTGGCGGCGGCGGGGCGACCCGGACGTGTCCGGTGGCGGTGGGGACGAATCTGCTAGGGTTAGCGGTGGAATGACCCGAAATTTCGGGGGAGGGGGTGTTTTTATAGGTAGAGGGAGCTAGGAGGCTCCAAATGGAGTGCGGTTTTGCCCACACGATCTTGATCCGATGGCGGAGAGCATGGAAGTGACTTAGGTGGGTTATTGGGCTGTTTTGGAGGGATGTTGGGCTGCAACCCAAAAGAGGCCTATGCGGTTACCCGGTTAACCGTTGGAGTATAAACGACCTCCAAATGGCGCGAAACTTGACAGGTGGTCTACCGGTGGTGTACCAAGGCCACTTGGCAAGCCTCGGTACATTCCGAGAACGTTTAACACCCGCTCACGAAAAAGAGACAAGAGGGGTGCGCCGGCGCATGTGGGAGCGTCGGAATGCAAAACGGACAACGGGGAAAATGCTCGGATGCATGAGGCAAACACGTATGCAAATGAGATGCACATGATGACATGATATGAGATGCATGACATGAACAAAATGCAAAACAAAAGACAAAAACCCAACCACGGAGGGAAAATATCATAGCACATCGCCGAAAATGGCAAGAGTTGGAGTTACAAAGATGGAAAGTTACATCCGGGGTGTTACACTCTTGCTCCTGGTTGTGTGCATAGTGCCCAGGGTATGATTTATTACTTATCTGCTAAATATTTCCCTGCTCATAAGAAACAAGCTGCCTTGCACGAAATATATAATTTTGTCCAAATCAAAGAAGAGAGTCTCCCACTAGCTTGGGGGAGGCTTCTCCGGTTACTTAATGCTTTGCTTGATCATCCTCTTAAGAAAAATGAAATACTTGATATCTTTTATAATGGACTAACCGATTCTTCCAAGGACTACTTGGATAGTTGTGCTGGTTGTGTTTTCAGGGAAAGAATAGTCGACGAAGCTGAAATACTATTTAATAATATGTTTACTAATGAAAATAGTTGGACTCTTCCTGAGCCAATTCCCGAAGTAATTCCTGAACCAATTGAGCCAACTCCTGAGCCTATTCCTAAACCCACTCCGAAGAAGACGGGTGTTTTATTTCTCAGTCCTGAAGATATGCAAGTGGCAAAGAAATCAATGAAAGAAAAAGGCATTAAAGCTGAAGATGTTAAGAATTTACCTCCTATTGAAGAAATACATGGTCTTAATTTACCGCCTGAAGAACCACATTGACTTGATAACCCGACACAGGTAGTAAAGGTAAATTCTCTCTACAGATATGATAAAGTTGAAGTACCCTCTACTAAATTTCATAGCCCATGCTTAGATGAATTTGATGACTTTATGGCTAGACAAGAAAGTTTTAATGCTTATGTTGGTAGAGAGTTAAACAATAATGCTTTCGAGATAGGACGTGTAGGTGATAATCTGGCTAGAGTTAAAGATGAACTTCACCGCGTTAGCAAATATGCTTCTATGGTTGCTACTCAAGCTGAGCAAGTACTCAAAGCTCAAAATGATTTGCTTGATGAATTAAATGATAAAAATGACTTTGCTGTTAGAGTGGCTACTAGAACTGGTAGAATGACTCGGGAACCTTTGTATCCTGAAGGCCACCCTAAGAGAATCGAGCAAGATTCTCAGAGAAATAATTTAGAGGCACCTAGTTCTTCTAAAAAGAAGAAAAAGAAAAATGATAGAACTTTGCATGCTTCTAGTGAACCTACTGTAGACACACCGAGAATCCCAATGATATTTCTATTTCGATGCTTGAAACACAATCAGTGATTAGCATGAACCTAGTGATAATGTTAATGATAATGTTCATGTTGATGCTCAACCTAGCAAAAACAATGATGTAGAGATTGAACTCGCTGTTGATCTTGATAACCCACAATCAAAGAATCAACGTTATGATAAGAGAGATTTTATTGCTAGGAAGCACGGTAAAGAAAGAGAACCATGGGTTCAGAAACCCATGCCCTTTCCTCCTAAACCATCCAAGTCAAAGGATGATGAGGATTTTGAGCGCTTTGCTGAAATGATTAGACCTATTTTCTTACGTATGCGCTTAACTGATATGCTTAAAGTAAATCCTTATGCTAAGTATATGAAGGATATCATCACTAAAAGAAAGATACCAGAAGCTGAAATTTCCACCATTCTTGCTAATTACACTTTTAAAGGTGGAATACCAAAGAAACTTGGAGATCCGGGTGTACCAACTATACCATGCTCTATTAAAAGAAATTATTTTAGAACTGCTTTATGTGATCTTGGAGCCGGAGTTAGTGTTATGCCTCTCTCTTTATATCATAGACTTGAATTGAATAAGTTGACACCTACTGAAATATCTTTGCAAATGGCTAATAAATCAACTGCTATACCTGTCGGTATTTGTGAGGATGTGCCTATTGTGGTTGCAAATGTCACTATCTTAATGGACTTTGTTATTCTTAATATTCCCGAGGACGATAGTATGTCTATTATCCTTGGTAGACCTTTTCTTAATACTGCAGGGGCTGTTATTGATTGCAACAAAGGCAATGTCACTTTTCATGTTAATGGTAATGAGCATACGGTACACTTTTTGAGGAAACAATCTCAAGTTCATAGCATCAATTCTATTGAAAAAGCTCCAACTATCATTTTTGGAGGTTTTGAATTTCTTCTCCCTACTGTCTAGAAAAACTATGATATTCTTATTGTTGGGGATTTTCATATCCCCGTTGAGGTAACTTAGTGTTATTCGAAATTTCTCCGGTTCCGTGTTATTCGGAATGAGTTTGTTAACAAGACTTGATCAACCTTGTTAGTGGGTTCATTTTGATGATCACGATATGGATGAAACTAGAAGGCACAACCTTCTGTACCCTCTTTTTACTTTTTGTTATTTAGAATAAATAATGCAAAAATAGTATTATCTGTCTGTTTTCTGAATTATCCGTGCATTAAAAAATAGCCCAAAAATAAAAGTGCTCCAAATGCCCTGCAAATTTAGTATGATTTTTTCTGGAATATTTGAGGATTTTAGGCACTGAAAACACTGCAGGAGGGGCAAGCACCAGGCCACGAGAGAGGCGCGCCCCCAGAGGGCGCGCCTGCCTCGTGGGCCCCTGGTGGCTCCCCTCCACTTATGCCAACACCCACACACTTCATCTTCTACCCAA
Source organism: Aegilops speltoides (assembly GCA_021437245.1). NCBI lineage: Eukaryota > Viridiplantae > Streptophyta > Magnoliopsida > Poales > Poaceae > Aegilops > Aegilops speltoides. The sequence goes on along the minus strand of CM038143.1, from coordinate 115,592,742 downwards.
AAAAATCCCCATCCAGCTCAAGCACGATTTCTAGCTCGTTTTGCTGCGATTTTCGATCTCTTAGCTCAAAGCTCCATTCATAAAACTGCTTTGGGAGATTGTTGCTTGGTATGTGACTCCTCCATTGGTCCAATTAGTTTTTGTTCTAGTGCTCTGTTCATTGCAAATTTGTGCTGCATAGGTGACCATGTTCTTGAGCTTGCATGTTAAATTTTTGAGGTCCCAAGCAATTCCAGTGCATGATATAGGCTTTAGGCACTTGTAGGAGTAGTTGCTATCAATCTTGTTTACTTTTATTCATTTTTATTTTGAAGTTACTAAAATTTCATAAATTCTAAGAAAATGTTAAGGAGGCTCTTTAAGGCTCTTCTAGCCAAAGCTCTAAGGAAAAACAAGACAAAGAGAAGGAAAAACCCAACTATAATCTTCCTCGCTTAGCGGAAGTACGGTCATGTGAATGGCCATGTGAGGATTTCTTGAAAGAAGTCGTAATTCATGAAGACTTTTATACTCTAATCGAGACTGCAGGCCTCACCGGTTTCATCAACGACCGAATCGATCAGTATCTCTTACTTACCAATACTTTCATGCAAAACTTTTATTATTATCCTAAGAAGTCACCGCCTGCAGTATCATTCCATTTATATGATGAATTCAAAGAAATGTCTTTACGTCATTTTTGCGCGGTATGTAGGATACCTTATGAGGGAGAATTAGAGGAACCCCATCGTGAATATGTGGATGGCTTCGTTAAAACTATTTCTATAGAAGAGCCAAAGAAGGGCTCTGAGGCAAAAGTCTCTAGCATACACTTTCCTGTTTTACGCTACTTTGCCATATTTGCTAGTAGATGCTTGATTGGTCGTGGAAATAGTGGAAATTTGAGTGTTCCAGATATTATTATTATTCAACATGCTTTGCTGGGAGACAATACTTTTAGTATGGGTGTCGTCGTTGCTAAACGGCTAGACCTGAATCATACAAAAGGCACCATATTTGGAGGTATCTATGCTGCACGCCTTGCTGAACATTTTCAGATACCCATTAGGCACCTTGAGGAGGAGGAGACAAAATTACCTCCTCACATTTTAGATTACAAGAGCATGGTAGCACACAAGTTTATTGTTGACAACGAAGAGAAGATGCTCTTGTATAGACTTAGATTCAATAAGAAACACTTTGAGTTTATTATTTTGCCTGCACCTCTGTTATTTGATTTGCTTGCACAAAATCGCCTTGTCACACCGGAAGCGGTGAACAACCATCTAGCCGAAGCTTCTACTCCAGAACCAGAACCTGAGCCGAAACCTGAGCTGGACCCTTATCGTGCATCATCTGTCCAGTGGGATCCGGAGATGACCAGCTAGTGGTATCCTGATTACACCTCCCACTACACCGGGGAGACTAGCGGCGGTCCTTGGTATTAAGCCAACTTAGGCCAAAAGCCTAAGCTTGGGGGAGTACGCATTTCTCATCGACCTTACATTCATGTTCACACACTAGTCGTCGGTGCTCATACTCTTTCATTGTATTATCCATGTTAGTTTAAATTTCTTTTTCTAGTTTTCTTCTTGCGTGTTTGATAAACTTTAAGAAAAACCAAAAAAAATTAGTTAGTTTAATTTCCATGCTTGTAGTAGAAATTAAAATGAAAACCCAAAAAGATTTCTCGTTCTTCTTCTTACTTGTTGGGAGCTTTCCCGTGTAAATAGTTTTATTTTCTTTTCTTTCCTTTGGGGTCGAGAAGACTATATTGAAAATGCTTAGTGGCTCTTATATGCATGATTGTTTATTTAACTTAGAGCCCATATTACTTGTCTTCTCTCTTGAGTTGAATGCTTGCAGATTCCAGCTTAGTCCAATGCACGTGCGCTCTTATTATTATACACATCGTTCGGTTGTGCAAGTGAAAGGCAATAATGACCATATATGATGGACTTATTGGGATGAGAAAAGCTGGTATGAACTCGACCTCTCTTGTTTTTGTAAATATGATGATTCATCGTTCCAGTGTCAGCTATTATGAAGTAAACATATTTGCAATGACATTTAGAGATTATAGTTGCTTGTGCCATGCTTGATTAGCTATGAGTTATAATGGTTTACCTTGCGTGCCAACATGCTATTAGAATGATTATGATGTGGTATGATGGGATGGTATCCTGCTTTGAATGTATTAAGTGGCTCAACTTGGCACATGTTCACGCATGTAGTTGAATCAAATCAACATAGCCTTCATGATATTTATGTTCATGGTAGATTATATCCTACTCATGCTTGTACTCGGTGTGAATTAATTTTAATGCATGTTTACGACTGTTGTCGCTCTCTCAGTTGGTCACTTCCTAGTCTTTTGCTAGCCTTCACCTGTACTAAGCAGGAATACTGCTTGTGCATCCAAACTCCTTAAACCCCAAAGTTGTTCCACATGAGTCCACTATACCTTCCTATATGCGGTATTTACCTGTCGTTCCAAGTAAATTTGTATGTGCCAAACTCCAAACCTTCAAATGAAATTCTGTTTTGTATGCTCGAGCAGCTCATGTTTCAACTAGGGCTGCCAATATCTTCCATGCTAGGTAGGTTATTCTCAAGAGGAGTGGACTCCGCTCCTCATTCATGAGAAAGAGCCGGTAACCGGGATGCCCAGTCCCATGATCCAAAAAGATCAAAGCAAATCAAAATAATTAAACAAAACTCCCCCAGGGCTGTTGTATGTTGGGGCACTCGCTGTTTCGAGCAAGCCATGGATTGATGCTTGTTGGTGGTTGGGGGAGTATAAACCTTTACCATTCTGTTTGGGAACTGCCTATAATGCTTGTAGTATGGAAGATACAACCATCTCATAGTTGTTGCATTGACAGCAAAAGTATGCCGCTCAAAATGTTATTCAATCTCTATTTTAAAATCGAGCTCTAGCACCTCTACAAATCCCTGCTTCCCTCTACGAAGGGCCTATCTATTTACTTTTATGTTGAGTCATCACCCTTCTTGTTAAAAAGCACCCGCTGGAGAGCACACTGTCATTTCCATTCATTACTATTGGTTTATATTGGGTATGACTTGACTGGATCTCATTTACCATGAATTACAATGTTTAGTCAGTCCTTGATCTTTAAAGGTGCTCTGCATTTATGTTTTGCGGTCTCTGAAAGGGCTAGCAAGATACCATTTTGCTATATCATGTTATGATTATTTTGAGAAAGTGTTGTCATCCGAGTTTTATTATTATGGCTCGCTAGCTGATTATTCTATTGATATGAGTAATTGTGAGACCTATGTGTTATTGTTAGTATGGTTAGTTCATTATATTTGTTGAAACTTGAATGCTGGCTTTTCAGGTTACAACAACAAGAGCAAACATAGTTTGTAAAAGTTTTTCTTTATCACTTTCAGTTTATCAACTGAATTGCTTGAGGACAAGCAAAGGTTTATGCTTGGGGGAGTTGATACGTCTCCAACGTATCTACTTTTCCAAACACTTTTGCCCTTGTTTTGGACTCTAGCTTGCATGATTTGAATGAAAGTAACCCGGACTGACGCTGTTTTCAGCAGAACTGCCATGATGTTGTTTTATGTGTAGAAAAGAAAAGTTCTCAGAATGTCCTGGAAATCCATGGAGGCACTTTTTGGATTTAATAAGAATTTTTGGCGAAAGAATCAATGCCAGGGGGCCCACGGCCTGTCCACGAGATAGGGGGGCGCCCCTCCCTAAGGCGCGGCCCCCTATCTCGTGGGCCCCCCTGGACCTCCTCCGACCTCAACTCCAACTCCATATATTCCATCTCGGGGAGAAAAAAATCAAGGAGAAAGTTTCATCGCGTTTTACAACATGGAGCCGCCGCCAAGCCCTAATCTCTCTCGGGAGGGCTGATCTGGAGTCCATTCGGGGCTCCGGAGAGGGGGATTCGTCGCCGTCGTCATCATCAACCATCCTCCATCACCAATGTCATGATGCTCACCACCGTGCATGAGTAATTCCATCGTAGGACGGTGATGGGTTGGATGAGATTTACCATGTAATCAAGTTAGTTTTGTTGGGGTTTGATCCCTAGTATCCACTATGTTCTGAGATTGATGTTGCTATGACTTTGCTATGCTTAATGCTTGTCACTAGGGCCCGAGTGCCATGATTTCATATCTGAACCTATTATGTTTTCATGTATATATGTGTGTTCTTGATCCTATCTTGCAAGTCTATACTCACCTATTATGTGTTATGATCCAACAACCCTGGAGTGACAATAATCGGGATACTTCTCGGTGATGACCGTAGTTTGAGGAGTTCATGTATTCAGTATGTGTTAATGCTTTGGTCCGGTTCTCTATTAAAAGGAGGCCTTAATATCCCTTAGTTTCCGCTAGGACCCCGCTGCAATGGGAGGGTAGGACAAAAGATGTCATGCAAGTTCTTTTCCATAAGCACGTATGACTATTTACGGAAAACATGCCTACATTACATTGATGAATTGGAGCTAGTTCTGTGTCACCCTATGTTATAACTATTGCATGAGGAATCGCATCCGGCATAATTATCCATCACTGATCCATTGCCAACGAGCTTTTCATATATTGTTCTTTGCTTATTTACTTTTTCGTTGCTACTGTTATAACTACTACAAAAAACCCCAAAACATTTATCTTTACTTTTGCTACTGCTATCTTTATTATCATACCACTTTTGCTACTAAACACTTTGCTGCAGATACTAAGTTATCCAGGTGTGGTTGAATTGACAACACAACTGCTAGTACTCAAGAATATTCTTTGGCTCCCCTTGTGTCGAATCAATAAATTTGGGTTGAATACTCTACCCTCGAAAGCTGTTGCGATCCCCTATACTTGTGGGTTATCAGTGCCTAGATGGTAAGGTAATACCTGGAGAGAGTGTTGTACCCCAGCATAAGCTGGTGGTTGCTGACTTCCGCTTTCGGATTCGTGTCTAGCAGGATAAGCGCGCCAAAGTCGCTAGAACGAAGTGGTGGAAGCTCAAGGGGGGAGGCAGCTCAGGCGTTCAAGGAGAGGGTCATTAAGGAGGGCCCTTGGGAGGAAGGAGGGGATGCGGACAATGTGTGGATGAAGATGGCGACTTGCATGCGTAAGGTGGCCTCGGAGGAGTTTGGAGTGTCCAGGGGAAGGAGAAGCGAATATAAGGATACCTGGTTGTGGAATGATGATGTCCAAAAGGCGATTAAAGAGAAGAAAGATTGCTTCAGACGCCTATACCTGGATAGGAGTGCAGATAATGTAGAGAAGTACAAGATGGCAAAGAAGGCCGCGAAGCGAGCTGTTGGTGAAGCAAGGGTTCGGGCATATGAGGACCTCTACCAACGGTTAGGCACAAAGGAAGGCGAAAGGGACATCTATAAGATGGCCAAGATCCGAGAGAGGAAGACGAGGGATATTGGCCAAGTCAAATGCATCAAGGATGGGGCAGGCCAACTCTTGGTGAAGGACGAGGAGATTAAGCATAGATGGCGGGAGTACTTCGACAAGCTGTTCAATGGGGAGAATGAGAGTTCTACCATTGAGCTGAACGTCTCCTTTGATGAGACCAACATGCATTTTGTGCGGCGAATCCAGGAGTCTAAGGTCAAGGAGGCCTTAAAAAGGATGAAAGGAGGCAAGGCGATGGGCCCTGATTGTATCCCCATTGAGGTGTGGAAAGGTCTCGGGGACAGAGCGATAGTATGGCTAACCAAGCTTTTCAACCTCATTTTTCGGGCAAACAAGATGCCAGAAGAATGGAGACGGAGTATATTAGTACCAATCTTCAAGAACAAGGGGGTGTTCAGAGTTGTACTAATTACTGTGGAACTAAGCTGATGAGCCATACAATGAAGCTATGGGAGAGAGTCATTGAGCATTGCTTAAGAAGAATGACAAGCGCGACCAAAATCAGTTTGGTTTCATGCCTGGGAGGTCGACCATGGAAGCCATTTTCTTGGTACGACAACTTATGGAGAGATATAGGGAGCAAAAGAAGGACTTGCATATGGTGTTCATTGACTTGGAGAAGGCCTATGGTAAGATACCGCGGAATGTCATGTGGTGGGCCTTGGAGAAACACAAAGTCCCAAAGAAAGTACATTACCCTCATCAAGGACATGTACGATAATGTTGTGACAAGTGTTCGAACAAGTGATGTCGACACTGATGACTTCTCGATTAAGATAGGACTGCATCAGGGGTCAGCTTTGAGCCCTTATCTTTTTGCATTGGTGATGGATGAGGTCACAACGGATATACAAGGAGATATCCCATGGTGTATGCTCTTTGTAGATGATGTGGTGCTAGTTGACCATAGTCGGACGGAGGTAAATAGGAAGTTAGAGTTATGGAGACAAACTTTGGAATCGAAAGGGTTTAGGCTTAGTAGAACTAAAACCGAGTACATGATGTGCGGTTTAGTACTACTAGGTGTGAGGAGGAGGAGGTTAGCCTTGATGGCCAGGTGGTACCTCAGAAGGGCACCTTTCGGTACTTGGGGTCAATGCTGCAGGAGGATGGGGTATTGATGAAGATATGAACCATCGAATCAAAATTCGGATGGATGAAGTGGCGCCAAGCTTCTGGCATTCTCTATGACAAGAGAGTGCCACAAAAGCTAAAAGGCAAGTTCTACAGGACGGCAGTTCGACCCGCAATGTTGTATGGTGCTGAGTGTTGGCCGACTAAAAGGCGACATGTTCAATAGTTGCAGAGATGCGTATGTTGAGATGGATGTGTGGCCACACAAGGAAGGATCAAGTCCGGAATGATGATATACGAGATAGAGTTGGGGTAGCACCAACTGAAGAGAAGCTTGTCCAACATCGTCTGAGATGGTTTGGGCATATTCAGCGAGCCTCGAAGCTCCAGCAGCATAGCGGACGGCTAAAGCATGCGGAGAATGTCAAGAGAGGGCGGGGTAGGCCGAATTTGACATGGGAGGAGTCCGTTAAGAGAGACCTGAAGGATTGGAGTATTACCAAAGAGCTAGCTATGGACATGGGGGCGTGGAAGCTTGCTATCCATGTGCCAGAGCCATGCGTTGGTTGCGAGATCTTATGGGTTTCACCTCTAGCCTACCCCAACTTGTTTGGGACTAAAGGCTTTGTTGTTGTTGTTGTTGTTGTTGTTTTTGTTGTTGTTGTTATTGTTGTTGTGTGTTTTCACATGGCATCCGCAGGCTCCAAATGCATATGGAATATACATTATAAAGGTTGCCCATATGAGGACTCTTCCAGAGCATCTCCAACCGGATTGGGAAAATATGCCCCCGCCCCCACTAAATGTCGATGGGCAGCGTGGGCTCGCCCTCATTTGTCTTTGTCCGCAACCACCACTCTCATTTCCTCCTTGCAAATCAATACAAAACCATGCAACATCGATCATGCATGAACAAAAAATCATAAATGAAACATAGAGGAGTATGTCATACATTTTTTCAACTGGGAACTCTGGGGCAAACCCCCACAGCATATCAAAACTTTATTAATGCAAAAACAACATTTCCAACAGGAGGATTACAAGGGGTAATCAAAAAACAGGAAAGTTGTCTTACAACAGAGAGCCTTAAGGGGGAAGAAAAGAAATCCACTTCAAGAGATCATCCTTGTAAGCAGACTTGATCCTGTGCTGCAGAAGAGTAATATCATGCCTAAAAGCACCTCTCCATTTGTTAAAACTTGCCCTCTCACTTCTGAAAACTTTGGCATTTTTGATGATCCAAATGTTCCAGTAGGCAATGAACACCACTTCAGTGAAAAAAGGTTTATCAAAACTTCTCCTTGCCTGAATAACCAAATCAGACATGGAGTTACTAGCAGACCAATTAATCTGCAAATAATTCAAAACTCTAGCACTGAAGTTCCAGTTAAAGAATAGATGGTCCCTGGTTTCTCTTGTCTGCAAAGGACAGAGCCTACAATGAACTCCATCCTCCATGTGCCAGTGCCTTCTTTCCAGCATATCCTTTGTATTCAATCTGTCCATAATGAGCATCCATGCAAACACCTTAATCTTGAGAGTGCAAGATGACTTCCACATCCAACAAGTCAAAGGTTTGAAAGTTTCAGACCCCAAAGTGTGAGAATAAAACATCCTTGGCCAAAACCACACATCTTTAGTGCCAGTTTCCCTGTTGTGAGAGCCCATCATAGCTTCCATGTTCAAATCATCAAAAGCCTGGGCAGACAAAGGAAGATGAAAATGCTGGTGCATGTCCTGGGTGCTGAAGATTTCCTTCACTGAAATCCATGGATCCTTAGCATATGAAAAAAGCCTAGGAAATCTAGTCTGTAGGCTAGAAACCTCATTACCAAGATTCCAGTTGACAAACCAAAGGTGAGTGTCACCCTCATTTATCTGTACCCATGAGCAATCCCTTAAATTTTGCATCACCTTGCAAATGTCTCTCCACCAAAAGAGCCACAATCAGAAGTTCCCTGGGACACCCTTCCAAAGTAATAGGAGTCCCAGATTAGAGACACCCAAGGAATATATTTTTTATTTAGGAAACTGCTAGCATGTTTGAGGAGCAGGGCCACATTCTGTACTCCCGGATTGAGGATACCAAGCCCTCCCTTATTTTTTGGCCTGCATATAAGCTCCCAAGCAGCAAGAGAAGGTGCTGGCTCATCTCTATGTTTCCTCCGAAGGCACTGCCTCTGAATTCTCTCCAACTATTTAAGGATTCTAGCAGGAACAACCAAACTACACAAAAAGAAAATGGGCATGGAGGACAGAGCTGAATTCAAAAATTGCAGCCTTTCACCTTGATTTAGAAATGAGGAGCTGGCAGTCATTCTCCTTTCCATACAGTCCACTAATGGCATAAAATCCACCATTTTTGGCCTTGTGGTTCCCACTGGCAAGCCAAGATAAGTAAATGGCATCTTTCCAATTTGGAAACCAAAAGCAGCAGCTAGATCCTTCATCATTGCAGGGTCAACATTTACTGGTATAATAAATGATTTATGGTAATACACATCAAGACCTGTGGACTGAGAGAACACTTGCAGCATATCTTTAAAAGCCAGAAGCTGAGCCCTATCTGCAGGGAGGATGATCAAGGTATCATCAGCATATTAGATCACTAGGTAATCCTGATCATGACATGGTATAGGAAGGTGAAGGATTCCTCTTCTTAACATGTCATTGATAACTGTTTGCAAGAGATGAGCATCTATAACAAATAAAACAGGAGAGATAGGGTCACCCTGCCTAACTCCCTTTTTGCAAACAAATTTCCTCCCAGGGACTCCATTGAGAAGAACAGAAGAAGTACCAGTGGCCAGAAGCAGTTTCATCCAAAGAATCAATTTCTCATTGAAACCTTTATGCCTCAAGATTTGAAAGATGGCTTCATGCTCCAAAGAGTCAAAAGCCTTCTCAAAGTCAAGTTTAAGAATTTCAATTGGCCTCTTTGACTGATGGCATTGGTGCAGGTACTCAAAGGTCCAACCAATACAACCCTGGATTGTTCTGCTCTTTATGAAACCATATTGGTTCTTATGAATACATTGCATTATCACCTCTTGAGACTTGTTGGCAGCCATTTTAGAAAGAAATTTCAGACCCATACCAGTAAGAGAAATAGGCCTATAATCACCCACTTCCTCAGGTATGAGCTTTTTGGGCACCAGGGTGATGAAAGAACCATTGATATTCTCCAAGACAGGAGTGCCCTCATGAAAAGCATGAGCTAATTCATAGAAGTCATGTGAAATTATATGCCAGCACTTTTTGAAGAACAGACCATTAAAACCATCAGGTCCTGGGGCTTTATCCACAGGCATGTATTTGACCACCTTATCCATTTCCTCCTTTTCAAAAGGCTTGGTTATAAAATCAAGGCCCTCCACAGGTGATATAATTGTAGATAGATCAAAACCCATAACAATCCCTCTTGAGGTGTCCATTCTATTTTTGTAGCAGCTCCAAATAATTCCTGCCATTTGGGAGTGATTAGAGACCACAGAACCGTCTGTTAAATTAAGGCTTGCAATGGAGTTTCTCCTGTGTCTCTCAGTGGCCATGGCATGAAAAAATTTGGTATTTTCCCCTCCAACTTTGAAGTATCTGATAATGCATCTCTTTTTCCAATATAGAAATTGTAGATGCAAAAAGCTTTTCCAGATGGCCCTTGATAATTCTTCTGAAGTTGATCTCCTGCCTAAATAGAGGCCTCCACTCCTCCAACTCATCCAAGAGGAAAACAACATGATTACTTTTTCTAATTAGCAATTTTAGCTTGGAGATATTCATTTGCCACCTTTGGAGGCACATTCTCAATTATTTGAATTTATCTGCAATCCTAGCAGTTATGTGCCCCTTCCCAGAAGGTTTTTGCCAGGATGATTCAACACATTCCATGAAACCCTCCAACTCCATCCAATAATTCTCAAACCTAAAAAGATTTGACTTTGGGATGGAAGTCTTAATAGAAACTACACATGGGACATGGTCAGATGCAGTCCTAGACAGGGGCAGCACCTCAGTCATGGGGTAGTCTGCAATCCAGTCCACTAAAGTGAAGAACCAATCTAATTTCTCAAGATGTGGATTATCTTGCATATTAGACCAAGTGAAAGACCTGCCTTTGATGGGTAATTCAAGGAGGCCCAAATGCCCATTTATCTAATTGAAGATAAACATGTCATTTATATCCCCACCAGGTAGATTCCTATTGTCCATGGACCTTATGAAATTAAAGTCACCTAACAGTAACTAGTTCTCATCAACGGGAATACATAAATTATAAAGCCAAGTAACAAAGTTATCTCTGGCTTCACCCTAGCAAGGGCCATAAACAACAACCAAAGTCCACTTTTCATTATTCTGTCTGGATACAAACTGAACAACCACATCAAATTGTTGAACTTCAATTAGAGTCCCAATAAAAACAGATGAGTTCCAGACCACAAGAATTCCACCAGAGGCTCCCATGGAAGGAGAGCAAGCAAAAGAATCAAACCTTTTAGGACAGAAACGTTTAATTGACCTGGAGTCAAAGGATGAGCACTTAGTTTCTTGCAAACAAGCTATAGCACACTGGCTTTCCTCAATTTTCTGCCTGACAGCTCTCTGCCTAGCTTCAAAATTTAAACCCCTGACATTCCAGAACATCACATTCCAATTTCTACAAGGATTACTCATTAAAACATAATATGATAAGAACCATAAACCACATGGCACACAATGCCACATGTACAAAAGAGCACATAACAGTCTGACCCAACATTATTACATAAAAGTTTTCATGACAAAGCATCCAACAAAAGGACAGATAACTAGCAAGCTTAGGGGCTTGCCAGACCCAAGAATACATGGCCAGACTAATCATCAGAATTAGTGGAAACAGCAGCTGGTGGGTCCGCCATAAATGCATCCACAGATAGAATGCTGGCATCAATTTCCAGCTTCCTTCCAATTTCTTGCAGGTGACTGACAAGAGTAGCAGGAGGGATCCCTTCTGAAACAGGATCATCAGGCATTTGAGCAGTGAAAGGCTTGGCTCTGGGATTCTGCCTCTTGGGCTACAAAGTGAGCTCCTGGAAGGTGGGCTTGAACCCATCACGTTGGACCGAGCTCCTTGTACATCGCCTAACAGAAGTGTCCACAATTGGGGTTGGCGCCAAGGTTTTGCGAGGCCTCCTGACTTTAGCAATCACTGCAGCAGGTAAAATTACCTTCTCAGTTGCTTCTTCAACTGAGGGAGTCCTAGATTAGGGGGTCCTTGGACAGCTGGACTATATACTTTGGCCGGACTGTTGGACTATGAACATACAATATTGAAGACTTCGTCCCGTGTCCGGGTGGGACTCTCCTTTGCGTGGAAGGCAAGCTTGGCAATCCGGATATGTAGATCTCCTTCTCTGTAACCGGCTCTGTGTAACCCTAGACCCCTCTGGTGTCTATATAAACGGGAGGGTTTAGTCCGTAGGAAAATAAGAATAATCAGAATCATAGGCTAGCTTCTAGGGTTCAGCCTTCACGATCCCGTGGTAGATCAACTCTTGTAATACTCATACCATGAAGATCAATCGAGCAGGAAGTAGGGTATTACCTCCATCGAGAGGGCCCGAACCTAGGTAAACATTGTGTCCCCCGCCTCCTGTTACCATTAGCCCTAGACGCAAAGTTCGGGACCCCCTACCCGAGATCCGCTGGTTTTGACACCGACATTGGTGCTTTCATTGAGAGTTCCACTGTGTCGTCATGATAAGGCTTGATGGCTCCTTCAATCATCTGCAACAATGCGATCCAGGGTGAGGTCTTCCTCCCCAGATAGATCTTCATATTCAGCGGCTTCGTACTGCGGGGAACTCGCTTGGCCATCTGGAGCAGATCGATAGCTATGCCCCTGGCCATCAGGTCAGGTTTGGAAGCTTGAACTACACCACCGACATCCGCGGAGACTTGATCTTTGACGGATTCGAGCCCATGTCAGGTGTGCCGAATAGTCACGACGAGCATGACTTAGATCTTCCATTGGACGGTGTTCGGGAGATCACACCTGCGGCTGCCCCGGCCCTTGATCCGGAGCAGATCGTGCCATCCGAGGACGGGTGGATGGACCCCGCCACGGAGGCCGCACACTCATCGTTGATAGAGCCGAACACAGACTTCGCCTCCGATGAGGCATGTCTCATCGGACCCTCGGACTCGTCTTCGGCCATAGGCTCTGAATCACGTGCATCCGTGCCTATCGAATCTGATTGGGCACCGATCATGCAGTTTACCTCCACAGATATCTTTCAGCACTCGCCGTTAGGCGACGTGCTAAATTCATTAAAATCTCTCTCCCTGTCAGGAGACTCCTGGCCAAACTATGTCCGGCTTGAGTGGGAAGCGGACGACGAAGAAATTCCTTCCCCACCCACCACCCACTTAATAGCCACTGTTAATGACTTAACCGACATGCTTGACTTCGACTCCAAAGACATCGACGGTATGGACGACGGTGCAGGAGAAGAATAGGAACCACCGCCCACAGGGTGCTGGACAACCACCTCATCATATAATATATACATGGTGGACACACCCAAAGAAAACAACGGTGAGGAACGAAAGGATGCAATGGAGGATAATCCTCTTGAGAAGCAACCAAAGCGACAACGTCGGCGCTGCTCTAAATCCCGCCATAGTAAAAACAGCAATAACAGCGCAGGAAAGAACAACACCCTGGTTGACTTCAAAGGCAACGACGACCCCATGAACCCAGCGATGGAGCAAGATGAGCCAGGGGACGGCAAACATAGTTCGGGGCCGCTGTCTAATCATAGCGACGGCGGAGATAAAACTCATAAACTTGTCTCCGGAGAGGAGAACAGTCCGGACGACGATGCACTCATCATCCCAGAAAGGCACTTGGAACAAGAGAACCTCCATAGAAGGCTTATGGCCACCACGAGGAGCTTGAAGAAGCAGAAGCAAAGGCTCAAGGCCGCGCAGGATACGCTCAACCGCAGATGGAATAAGTGCTCGACACTGAAGAAAAATACAGTGGCGATCGCCACACAAAGAGCTACCAAAAGCGCAAGGTGCTGCCCGAATTCGATGACGAGGCCATAGAGCCCATTCCGCCGAAAAATAATATAGCCGATCCGCCGGACCGACCACCCCATGGCCGCGACAGGGCGGCTAATGACGCCGCACACAAGTCAGCACACAATTTACGTGAGCACCTGGACAAAAAAGCCGGTATGGCCAGGTCCATCTATGGATCTAGGAAGCATGCTCCGGCACAGGATCACGACCACCAAAACGACTATATTGATCGAATATCAACTCGGAATCAACACCGAACACGACAACCGTCGGCGGCATGCCATGACACAGCCAAATACAGGGGTGCCGCACACCCCCTGTGCTTCACCGATGAGGTGCTGGATCATGAATTTCCAGAGGGGTTTAAACCCGTAAATATAGAGGCATACGACGGAACAACAGACCCTGCGGTCTGGATTGAGGACTTTATTCTTCACATCCACATGGCTCGCGGAGATGATCTCCACACCATCAAATACCTGCCCCTCAAGTTGAAAGGACCAGCTCGGCACTGGTTGAAAAGCCTTCCCGAAAACTTAATTGGAAGTTGGGAGGAACTTGAGGATGCTTTCAGGGCTAATTTTCAAGGGACCTATGTCCGACCTCCGGATGCAGATGATTTAAGTCACATAATTCAACAACCTGGAGAGTCAGCCTGTAAGCTTTGGAATAGATTTCTCACCAAGAAGAATCAAATCGTCGACTGCCCTGATGCCGAAGCTCTAGCGGCTTTCAAGCACAGTGTCCGGGACGAATGGCTTGCCAGACAGCTCGGCCAGGAAAAGCCAAGAACAATGGCTGCCCTAACAAGCCTTATGACCCGCTTTGGCGCAGGCGAGGACAGTTGGTTGGCCCGCAGTGGCACCAGCGACCCAGGCACATCCGAAATCAGGGACGGCAATGGGAGGCCGCGATGCAATAAAAACAAGCGTCAAAACAATGAAGACAGCCCAGACAACACGGTGGTAAACTCCGGATTCAGGGGCTCTGGACCCGGTCAACGGAAAAAGCCAATTAAAGGCAGCAGAGATGGACCGTCCAGCCTAAACAAGATTCTAGACAGATTATGTCAGATTCATGGCACCCCCGAAAAACCTGCAAATCACACCAACAGACAATGCTGGGTCTTCAAGCAGGCCGGCAAGCTAAACGCCGAACACAAGGGGAGGGAGACGCCAAGTGAAAACGAGGACGAGCCTCACTGGCCGAACACTGGGGTACAGAAATTTTTTCCACCAGAGGTCAAAATAGTGAACATGATTTACGCAACTCACATACCAAAGAGGAGGCGCACGCACGCACTCCAAGACATATACACCAGAGCCCGCCGCCTCCCGCTCAACCCATGGTCGGCCTTCCCGATCACTTTCAATCGCAGGGATCATCCGATTAGTATCCAGCACGAAGGATCGGCTGCCTTGGTGCTTGACCCAATAATTAACGGATACCATCTCACCCGAGTCCTTATGGACGGCGGCAGTAGTCTTAATCTGATATATCAGGACACTGTACGCAAGATGGGGATAGACCCGTCAAGAATCAGCCAAAGCAGTACTACCTTTAAAGGAGTAATACCAGGCGTAGAGGCCCGCTATACGGGCTCTCTAACATTAGATGTTGTATTCGGTTCTCCCGACAACTTTCGGAGCGAAGAATTAATCTTCGACATCGCTCCATTCCGAAGCGGCTATCACGCACTACTCGGAAGAATGGCCTTCGCTCGTTTCAATGCGGTACCGCATTTTGCTTATCTTAAACTTAAGATGCCCGGTCCATGTGGCGTCATAACAATCATCGGAAATACAAAGCGTTCCCTACGTGCGGAAGAATATGTGGCGGCTCTAGCAGCCGAACCACTGAATGACCTCCCCAATCCGATCAAATGATCGGTCATAAAGACCACGGACACGACTAGACGTGTCCGGTGCACCACTAGTTGCAGCAGCCCAAATAAACCTGAGCTTGGGTTGATGACTATACCCCCATATGTGGTGCTAGGGGCTGCCGGCATGTAAAAGGGCCCATAGTTCGGCTCGACCCTATTAATATAATAATAGGTTGCATTTTTATGGTTCATTAAGAATAAACTTTTCGCACGATCACACCAGATTGTTTTACCTGGGTTTTTATTTTTTAAAGATGATCATTGTGCCACACCCTTCCAGGATACGGCACAACGGAGATAAAGGCGCAGACGTGCAGCAAGGCCCCGTTCAAAGGTTTCTTTTTAGATTAAGACCCTGTGTAAACCTTTTTATTGTCTCTTGTTGTTTCACACCCTCCGGGTACTCAAATCAACCGAGAGGGACACTGGCGTTATTGGCAAGCTTTTTTCATCATGCCAGGTTAATGCATGTACCTGGAAATTCAGGGCTCATTATCGAGGGTGATACTCAGCCCAGTATATGTTTTAAAGTCCGAATACCTTCGGGAGTGTTCGGCGTCGCGAGTTTGGCCTTATATGCATCAGCTCCGAATCATGTCTTTGGTCAATAGTTGGGTTTGCCCGGCTCCCGTGTTTTGCTACCTTAGTTCCGCTCTATCAGCTAAGGTGGCACCGGGAGAACTATTGCGATTGTGCCCTGGTTCACATGGATGAGCACCTCGGTAGAGAAAGCCGAAAAATGACTATCATGATAAAGCGAGGGACTGGTCAACCACTCGATGACTTAGCGGAATCTTCAGGATTCCTCCGCCTTAACGAAGGACCGGTTTCCCAGTCACGTATATACGCGCACTGTATTCGGATGAGCGCGGACATACCAGGGGCTATATAGTAGACCCACCGTCAAACTCCTATGGCTAAGTGAAAGTGTTAAAGCTATATAGTCTGATTTCCTTGTTCGTCGTGCTATCACCTCCTCAACGGACCAAGACGTTGGATCAAGTGTGATTATGCGCTTTACCGAACACCCCCGCATTATGAGCGTGGGGGCTGAAGCCGACGACTGCAAACTTTCAGGTTATATACATACATACATAAACGGCCGCACAGGAGGCACTACAATACTTTACAGGCAAAAGTATAAATATAGCCTTTACTATCAAAAGCATTTTTTACAATCAAGATACATGTCACTCGCACATGGTACTCTTTGAGCACTGAGCATCTATTAAACAGGCACCTTCTAGGACTTCTTCAGAATAGTGCTCGAGTGAGTCCTGGCCTCTGGGCGGACCCCTGGTTGCAACAACGGTGGCCTCCATCTTTGCCCAATATGTCTTCACATGGGCAAGAGCCATCCGCGCACCCTCTATGCACGCCGACCTCTTGACAGCATCGATATGCGGCACAGCATGAAGAAATCGTTGCACTAAACCAAAATAACTATCCGGACTTGGCTCCTTCGACCAAAGATGATCCAAGACAGACTTCATGGCAAGCCCGGACAACCTATGGAGCCCGCCCACTCGCCATTTGCTCATTCAACAAAGAAGCAGACGCTTTGGAGCGCCGAATCATGACGAACAATTTTTCCACCTCATGATCTTTTTGATCTTTGAAATACTCTGTCGCATCAGCAACACTCTTTGCTAAATCCAAGTACATTTCTGCAGAACTCCATAATTGATCAAGAGGGACATACTTTGGATCGCCGAACTTCGTCCGCAATAAAAAGGGCCTCCCAACCATGATATCTCCGGCTTGACGAAGCTCCTCCCACGCTTCTCTGATTTCAGAGCGAGTTTCCTTGGCCGCATCCAAGGCCTTCTTCAGGTCAGCTGTTTTCGCTTGGCTTTCCCTCTCAAGGAGCTCATATCGGCTGGCGGCATTTTGCAGCTCAATAGCCATGTTGGCTATTTTATCTTCGCTTTGGCAAAGAGCAGCCCGTTCGGCTCTTAATTCTTTGGCCACCTTCAGGGCGGCCGCGTCACTTCTCCTGGCTTGTTCCTTGGCTCGGGAAAGTTCAGCCCGAAGGGTCTCCACGGCGGCAGCTCCATCTCCAATCAAAGCATATTTTTATAGATACTAGCATTGTGCTCCTCTTAATATTTGCTGACCGCCTGAATATACATACCCTATGCCTCGTCAAGCCGCTTGTTCACAAGCGTGATGCTTGCATCCGCCACGTCAAGCTGCCGCCTCAATTCGGCAAAATCAGCAGTCTGGTGAGCCGCCAGACCCTCAGCCGCCAGTGCACGAAAGCAGCGCTGTCATTACTTGAGACTCTGGTCCTCTGTTTGCCGCCTCCAGATGGCAACCAGAGTCTCAGGGGCTACTATCTATACAGAGCACACCTAGCATGTGCGGTACAGTCAAATATATATATATATATATATATAACTTTCCGTACCTCAAAACCTCTTAGAAGGCTCGTAAAAGTTTCATTCAATCCGCTTTTGGCGGATGAGATCCTCTCAACCACCATACCCATTAAGGTACGATGTGCCTCTGAGATAGGCGCTTGATCCAAAAGATCCATCAACGTGTCCGGTTGTATACCGGATAGTCCCAGACTTTTTCTGTCAGTCTCCTTAGGAGCCGAGAACCCCGGACTTTGGGCGGCCGAAGAGTTACCTTCTGGACTTTGCGGATCAGGAGAAATCCTCCGCGACGACACCTCAAGGTTGTTCGTCTCACGAGGTGGGGAAGCAGGGGGAGGCATTTCGCTCTCCATCATCTCCGGAAGAAGATCCCCAGAAGACGTACTTTGTTGAGAAGGGCTAGAGCCGGACTGCAAAACATATGTCTCGCTTGTTATTCTCAGAGAAAAATCAAGATATATTTATCAAAGTGCCTTTGTTCATTTACTGCTCGGTTGATGGCTGGCCCCCTTGCGGGCGCTATGCGGCTCCGGGCCAGTGCCCCCTGCCGAAGGTTTCTTCCCTCGTTTGGAAGCCTCCATTTCCAAATCTTCAGAGGCGGTCCTTTTCTTCCCGTGGGGAGAGGGGATTTTACATTCACCTCCCCGATCACCCTCCTTCGCGGAGGAACTATATCCACCGGTTTGGATCTATAGCGTATGAAGCCTACTTTCGGCTTCTCTATTCTTCCCCTCATCTTCTCCTGATGGCACTTGATAGGGTGCGCGAGACAGCATCCTGGTTAGAACAGGATTCAGCGAGCCTTCGGGAAGAGGGGCCGAACACCTAATTCTCTCCGCCTTTCTTATCCAGTTCTGGCCGAGCGCAATTTTTCAGAATGATGTTATGACAAATATAATAACAGCATGTTCGATCGCAGATTTACTTGGGTATCTGGACGATTGCAGTACAGGCCTGCATCCTCGGTGGTGTCCGGACACTTTATTCGTGATCCGAAGAATAATCGATACATGCCTTCGAGCGTCACGCCGAAGAAGTGATGAATAGTTCGCGGTCCTTCTGGGTTGAACTCCCACATCCGGAGAGAACGACGTTGGCATGGCAGGACCCGACGAACTAGCATTACCTAAATTACTTTGACGAGACTGACATCCCTCTTGAGAGGATCTCGGATGCGGCTTTGCAATGTCAGCACGTCATTCACTGGCCCCCAATCCAGCCCTTTGTTGACCCACGACGCCAGTTGGGACGGAGGGCCCGGGTGGAAGGCTGGGGCGGCTGCCCGCTTTGTACCTCGGGGTGTTGTGATATAGAACCACTCCCGTTGCCATAAGTCGGAAACCTCCGGGAAGGAGCCCTTTGGCCATAGGGCGTCGGCACCTTTGCTTATTATAGCGCCTCCGCACTCCGCGTGTCGACCGTCGATCATCTTCGGCTTCACATTAAAGGTCTTGAGCCATAAGCCGAAGTGTGGGGTAATGCGGAGGAAGGCCTCACACACGACGATAAACGACGAGATGTGAAGGATGGAATCTGGAGCTAACACATGGAAATCTAGCCCGTAATAGAACATGATCCCTCTTCCGAAGGGATCAAGACTAAAGCCTAGCCCTCGGAGGAAGTGGGAAACAAATACGACACTCTCATTGGGTTCAGGAGTGGGGATAACCTGCCCTTGAGCAGGTAGTCTGTGGGGGATTTTGGCGGTCAGATGCCTAGCCTCCCTAAGCTTCTTGATATCCTCCTCTGTAATAGAGGAGGCCATCCACCGGCCTTAAAGGTTGCATCCGGACATGGCTGAAGGTCCGAAGGGCTTAGCCCAAACCTTGGGTGTTGGAGCTTGAGGTGGGGGAAGGGAAGGATCGAGCGTGGAAAGAAAAGGACAGGTCTTGGCCCCTTTATAAAGAGGGTGAAGATCAAGCGTCCTTCGCGGGGCCGTTTGGAACTTGCCTAAAATCGAGGAGTCATACTAACAGGCACGGTTGGGTTACCCACACCCGTATTGATGAGAATCCCGTGATAAGGGGAACACGATCTCTGCCTTTGACAAGACGTGCCAATAAAACCGCCTCGCAAGACGTGCAGCAGCAGGTTGAGAGAAACGGTTCGAATAATGACCGGGCCGTAGCGTGATGTCATGCAATGAAAAGTTGTCAGCAGATTAGATTTGTATTGTGCTCTCTACGGTGGTATGTGGAAATTGTTTTGTAGAGCCGGACACAATCCTTGTGTTCAAGATCTTCTATGGGGTATTTGGAGAAGGAACCCGCCTTGCAATGCCGAAGACAATCTGCATGCCGGACTCACTGTCATTGAAGCCTAGTTCAGGGGCTACTGAGGGAGTCCTGGATTAGGGGGTCCTTGGACAGCCGGACTATATACTTTGGCCGGACTGTTGGACTATGAAGATACAATATTGAAGACTTCGTCCCGTGTCCGGGTGGGACTCTCCTTTGCATGGAAGGCTTGGCAATCCGGATATGTAGATCTCCTTCTCTGTAACCGACTCTGTGTAAACCTAGCCCCCTCCGGTGTCTATATAAACCGGAGGGTTTAGTCCGTAGGAAAAGAAGAACAATCAGAATCATAGGCTAGCTTCTAGGGTTTAGCCTTCATGATCCCGTGGTAGATCAACTCTTGTAATACTCATATCATCAAGATCAATCAAGCACGAAGTAGGGTATTACCTCCATCGAGAGGGCCCGAACCTAGGTAAACATTGTGTCCCCTGCCTCCGGTTACCATTAGCCCTGGACGCACAGTTCGGGACCCCCTACCCGAGATCCGCCGGTTTTAACACCGACATCAACCTCGTCAGAAAACAAAGCCCTGGTAACTGGCCTGGCTGGCTCTTGGTCCTTCCAGGTGAGCAAAGGCAAATCCATGTCAGTGAAAGCAAAATCCCAACTTCTCTTTGATAGAACAACCGGAGACAGTGGCTGCAACAAGATAGGCTTTGGAACAGCAAAAACAGCAGATGCTTGCAGCAGGTTTTCAAATGTTCTCCTCCAAACCATTTTAGGCGGCAGAGGAGGCTCATAAGGAACCACTAGCAATGCAGCAACATGCCTGATAATAGGGCTGATAAACAACAATGGCCCACTGGTTGGCTGCCTCCATATCATCAATCAAAGGAGCATTAGGAGCCTCAGGCGGATCATCATCAATCGTGATAACAGGAGCAATGGGCACCTGTTGGATAGCACCAGAACTAGGCTGAGCAGAGAGGTCGACCACCATCGACTCCTAGTCTTGGGCAGGCTGCTCCACAGGCTCCACAGGCTCATTCCAATTGCCCCAATTATCATCCGCCACCTCAATGATTACTGGCTCCGGAGGGGGAGGGGGACTGCATTCCAACCCAAAGCAGGAAAAGGTGGTAAGTTAAACGGAGGCAATTCTGGAAAAGGAACCCCAGGAACTGGATGTGGATTGCCATTGATGGGCATCCAGTCTTCATCCTGCGGCATCTGCTTAGCAAAGTTTGCACCCAGGATATACAGAGGTGCAGTCCAAGAAACTCTGACACCACCCCAAGCCGCAAAATCCATGAACACCACATCGCGAGGCACAAGCATATCCTCTAGGAAAGAAGCAAAAACCAAAAACTGAACCAGATAGGGGTCCTCGCTAATCCAGTGATGAAACTTGCCAAACGTGTTAACTTCAGCTCTTATACATTCAGTATTGCGAAGATCTAGAGGAATACCCAGGAACATAAGCAAAACCTGGCGAAAACCCTGAACTCCATGGAAAGAATCCCCCTCATCATGCTTCATAAAACGGACGAAGTGATCATTACCCAGCAGTTGAGGTGGTAGCTGGAGTAACGAGAACCTGACAACAGCAACTCTGAGCTCAAACAATCCAACGGAACGAATCCATGGCTGCTCAGACCTAACTAGTACTCCGTGCGCTTGAAGCCACTGCACCACCTCTTCTCTAGCAGCACCAATCTGATCAGACTGAGGGATAGGCATTACCTCAGCAAGCATGAACTCTACATGGTGGCGCACAATTGGGGTATCTGGCGGCACAAAAGTTCCCGGCAGTCGATCTTCCCCGCCATCTATGATGTGTTGGCCAGCTGGGAGGTACAGCAGAGGGTCCAGGTGGAAGTTGGCCATCAGAACAGAGAAGTCATACTCCGCCGACGGCGAATGCAATGGCGGAGGAGGGGTTGCAGGCGGTGAGGTAGATGGAGTCTTGGGGCCGGGGCTGATGGAACTGGACGAAGGATTAAATGCAGAAGTGGAAGGGAGGTCCAAGTTTGGTAAAAACATTGTCAGAGAGATATTCTCGCTGCGCACCTCGGAAGTTGCAGCGTTAGCGGGTTTAGCTTGCCAAACGAGACCCAAAATCCGAGCAAATCTGTTACAATCCTTCTTGACGTGATTGATCCGTAGGCAAGAGATACACCATAGCTTCGATGTACAAGCAGTAGAAAAATGACCCTTTTTTAAACATTTCTGACACGTATGAATTTCCTCAACCATTCTAGAAATCAAATTATCAAAATCATCTACGGTTTGCTGAGATGTAGGGATATCCAATAGCCCCACAGAAGACTCCGGCTCGGCCTGGTCCACTGGCACAACAGAGGACGCTGGCTGACTCTGGCCTGTGGCACATGCAGAAGGTGGCCCATCATGGCTTTGCACGTCCACATTCAAAGAACCAGAATTCCCGCCCGAGAAGGACGGCGTCCGATCAGCCGGAGATAGGAGATCTTGAACTGTACCAAAAGATATGGACGGCCTCTCCGACGTCCACCGGAGATTAGCCGGCAAGGTTGGACGGATGAATACCCGCTCATGGGAGGAATCGAATAACCCACATCTTCAGAAGTTTGGATGCAATTCTCCAAGGCCAGATAACGATAACCCCGACAAGCAGTGTAATTTTGGAAGACTGCAAACGATAATTTCTTGCCAACCGGACGAGAAGATTTGAACGATGATTTAGATGGCTTAGATTGCATGGCCAATAGACCAGGAGCAGCACGCCGTTTTGAGGGACTTGACGGTGTCCTAGACTAGGGGGTACTCACCACGTCGTCTCCCGATCAGTTGGATTGGGCCGAGGACCCCCATGGCCGCATGCTCATGGGCCAGTGCGGACAACCCCTGCCGCATACAAGGAACACTCCACAAGACTTGGCACCCAAGACAAGGACTCTCCTAAACCCTAGGCCTCTGGTGTCTTATATAAACCGAGGCCTAGCTAGTCAATAGAAAATCTCATATTCATTACTACTATCTCGTGGTAGATACATGTACTCTGTACTATACCCCATATGAATACAATCAAAAGCAGGACGTAGGGTTTTACCTCCATCAAGAGGGCCCGAACCTGGGTAAAATCCCATGTCCATGTTACCATCGTTCCAAGACGCTTAACTTAGGACCCCTACTATGAGATATGCCGGATTTGACACCAACAGGACTAACAAGGATCCACTTAGCATCACATTCGAACTTCCAGATCTTAAACTCACGACTCCAACTAGGACCACTGTTACTCCAAAGATGAAAGTAACATTTGAAATGATCACAAGCAAAAGATCTAAGAATAAGAATGTGTTGGAGATATGCCCTAGAGGCAATCATGTATGATGATATTTCCTATGTGTTTATGAATAAAGATAGTCCTTGTACATTATCAATCATGTGTATCAGCAAGTACGTGACTTGTTTGTGGGACTATGCATTGTATGATGACTGTCCTAAAAGGTCCCTAGTCGAAAGGGCTATGTGGACGCGTAGCCGACTAGACTAGCATATGACACGGACGATGGCTCGGTCTCACTAGCCATGGAGCATTGGATGCTAACCGGATAATATGGACTCGGAAGGATCTAGTCGGATTCGACGTAGTCGAATCTGAGTCGAGATAAGGTCCGAGTCGGACAACTATGAGACACAACGATATGTCATCTGTGAGTCTCTAGTACAACATACGTTCTATGTCCTAAGACCTAAGCTGACGCATGTACTCGGGATGGTGACAGACTTGCTTTGGGCCGACCAAACGCTACTCCATGACTGGGTAGTTACAAAGGTAGGTTTCGGGTTTGTCTAGTCCCATGCTACGAGACATGGTCGAGCAAGATGGGATTTGCCCCTCCGATTAGGAGAGATATACCTTGGGCCCGTCGTGTGATCCGACCAGGATAAGCATGGCCATGCGACAGGGATTATGAGATAATCCGGTTTGTGGTCGGAATCACTAGAATGAGAAAGAGGTCGGGCTAGCACAAGGATGATAGTCTCGCCTTGAGCCTGACAACATATATCGTGAGGCAAAGGGAACAAAAGTGTGACATGTTGTACATGTTCGCCTAACCAGCTTCATAGTCTGCTTGGTGGTCGGCACGCCTTTCTAGAGGCTGCTACCAACCGTGCAGGTCGGAGGTGATCCGAACTGTGACCAAGCCGACTTGGACCTAAGGGGTCGCACGCTTAAGGGAAGGAACCTACGAGGTCGGTTCGGAGGACACTGGTCGGATGTGATCTGAGCTGGACTTGGAACGCGACCGATTAGACTTGTGGGCTTTAGGGTCCGTGCGAGGCCCAAGTGTTGAGCCCGTGACGGACGCCTATATAAAGTGGAGGTGCGGCACACTCATTTGGTTGATTGCTTCGGCGCTGTCACTAGGGTTTGCATGTGTTGCGAATAGCCACCTCCACTCGCCGCCGACTGTGTGATCGGACCGAGCAGTCCGCCGCACGGTGTTCCTCTTGCACGCGTGGATACCGTTAGAGGCGGTGCACTTGCGCCGCTCCGGTGAACTTGTACGTGGGATCGGACGACCGGCTGTTCGAGGGAGATCGGATGAGGATGAGAGGATACACGCGGACGCGCTGCCCCAACTTTTCTTCCGCTGCACGACACTGCGTGTCTAGTGGTAACGATCTGTGATCCATCTCCCGTAGCATGTTCTGCGCATAGAAATTTAATTTGCAGTCAACGCACCCTACCGTAGATCCCAACAGTGGTATCAGAGCCTTTGCTATAGGATTTGGATTCAGATCGTATGCATATTAGATATGTGGAAGCAGTAGATGACATCCGTTGTCCTTGATAAGATCGTCTATGTGCACGGTTGATGAGATTGATTGCACATGGGGATTGAAGAGGCTATTTTTTGTGATGATCGGAGTCAATGAGGTCATGACACAACCTTCCCCTACCAGTCGGTATCCGCCATCGGGGTTAATAGTGAAACATAAGCCCGAATCAGACTCGCGATGATCGATAAGATCGGACAGATCAGAAAATTCGGCGTGATCGGAGTTCAGATGGGACCGCCGTGTGCGTAGCGCGGTGTATTTCGTACCCGACACACAAACCGGTAGAATACGATTCTATGCATAACTTTGTTTTGAAGGTTTGATGTGAATAGTATGTCTCATGTGTATGTGATGCATGTGTGTAATTTATACGTGGCCTACGTGTCATGTTTGTCACCGGCAGAGCCAAAGTGTGTCATTATATTGTATAACGACATGCGTGTCGACTTGTGACTCTATGAAAAATTCATTACTAGTTGTAGTAGTTGGATAATAGAGATCAGGTTGGTGGCTTGGCATCCCGGCATGACAAACAAGATGGAGTTCCTAGATGGTCATCGGAGACGGAGCCGACCTGGAAGAACGTCTGAGGGAGTTCTGGACTAGGGGGTGTCCGGATAGCCGAACTATCATCATTGGCCGAACTCCAAGACTATGAAGATACAAGATTGAAGACTTCGTCCTGTGTCCTGATGGGACTTTCCTTGGCGTGGAAGGCAAGCTTGGCAATACGGATATGTAGATCTCCTACCATTGTAACCGACTCTATGTAACCCTAGCCCTCTCGTGTGTCTATATAAACCGGAGGGTTTTAGTCCGTAGGACGAACAACAATCATACCATAGGCTAGCTTCTAGGGTTTAGCCTCCTTGATCTCGTGGTAGATCTACTCTTGTACTACCCATATCATCAATATCAATCAAGCAGGAGTCGGGTTTTACCTCCATCAAGAGGGCTCGAACCTGGGTAAAACATTGTGTCCCTTGTCTCCTGTTACCATCCGCCTAGACGCACAGTTCGGGACCCCTACCCGAGATCCGCCGATTTTGACACCGACATTGGTGCTTTCATTGAGAGTTCCTCTGTGCCGTCGCCATCAGGAAGGATGCCCTGTCCCGTCTTTAAAGACGGCACCATAGCTGAAGGAGCTTTGGCCATCGGCCAAACTCTCTGGCTAGGTGGTTTTCTCATGACCGCCTACTCGGTCGCCGCACCGACGATGACTTCTTGGGTCATCAAAAGCAATCTTCACGTCAACTCGGAGCTCGCCGAGCAGCTAGATCCAATGGAGCTCTCCTCCTTAAACGAGCTCTTGGATCGCATCGCCGCCCTGGGAGTTGCTACAGACTACGATCAGATTGGGCCTAAAATCGATCTGAGAGAGATCAACTCTCCCCAGGCTACCCACCACGTCGCTGTGGTAGAGGAACAGTGCGGCGTCTCTTCTCCTATATTAAGGACTAGTTATGTCCAGATTCCTGATCCCTCCATGCCGGATTCCCGCGGAGGGACGGACGTCGATCAAACTCTGAACCTAAAGTCAGGCAGCTGGCGGGATTCATTGGACAATACCCAAAAACCCAAGCTTCAAGGTTTGGAAACCTTTCGGCCCTTAAGTCTTAGATTGGACGGGGTTCCAAATCCAAAACCACCCGCCCACCCAAACATAAGAGATTTATCCCGAATCCGGCAAGAGCCCACTGAAACAGTACACCATTACTGGGCCAGATTCCTCCTGGTCATGGACAGGATAAAAGACTGCCGTGAGGAAAGCGCAATTTCAATCTTTTGCAATAATTGCACGGACAAGGGAATCATGAATGCCATAAGTCGTTGCGAAATTACATGCTTCGCCGACTTGGCATCCATAGTACGAAAAGTATCGTGCGATGGAGAGTGCCCGAAAACCAAACCAAATTTTGGGACAATCCGCCCAATACAACCCTATTCAAATAAAAGGGTGCATCATATTCAGCACCTGGGTTAAAAATCAAAAGCAAAAACCCCTAAAGGGCACGGAACCGTCATCGAGGGATGGCTCAGCCGGACCTCAGAATTCATAGTACAGAGGGCGCCACTCCAACACATAGCCTTCGAGCATGTTGGATACTACTACAGTGGCCAAAAGTGGCTAAGAGCTTTAGCCCCAGAGAACCAGCCCAAAGAATACCAAGACGGTATTAACAGTCTTCGAGACTTTCGTGATCAAATAATATGCGAAACGAACACTCATGCTGCCTCGCCAAGTCTAACAAGTAGCAACAATAAATCCATGGAGGACACGGCTATTACCTTTAATGCCAAGGATTTAACCAAAATTCTGAACAGCCCGAGCACCAGCGGCATTGGTCCTCAGTCCAATAGTGGACGACTTTCGCCTTACTAAGGTACTCATGGATGGCGGCAGCTGATTAAACCTCATTTACGAGGAAACCATTCGAAAAATGGAAGTAGACTGGAGCCGCATTGAGCGAAGCAGCACAACCTTCAGAGGAATAATCCCTAGTCGGGAAGCATGCTG
Organism: Aegilops speltoides; assembly: GCA_021437245.1. Lineage (NCBI taxonomy): Eukaryota > Viridiplantae > Streptophyta > Magnoliopsida > Poales > Poaceae > Aegilops > Aegilops speltoides. The sequence continues at coordinate 115,565,346 of CM038143.1, read as the reverse complement.
CACAGGAAAAATCACACTGGATGTGGTGTTTGGCTCACCGGACAACTACAGGTCCGAGGAGGTCACATTCCATGTGGCCCCGTTCAGCAGCGGATATCACGCTTTATTAGGACGAGAGGCATTCACAATTTTTCAAGCTATACCCCATTACGGGTACATGAAGCTCAAAATGCCCGGGCCCAACGGAATCATCACCCTTGCTAGTGATCCGACGTAGCGCCCGAGCCGTAAATAAGACGGCCAGACTAGCCCTAGAGGCGCTCAAGCCCTAGCGGCCGAGGAACTCACAAAGATCAAGGCTTCTCACGGTGAACAGGGGACGACGTGATACTTGACAAAAGTTCCAAGTCCACCTCTTTTAAGCCAGCGGACAAAATAGTCAAATTCCAGGTCCATCCAACAGACCCCACAAAGACGGCCTCCATTGGGGCACAATTAAACCCTGACGTAGACACCGCATTACGAGAATTCCTACGGGAAAATTGGGACATTTTTGCCTGGCACCCTTCAGACATGCCAGGAATCCCACGACTGCTGGCCGAGCACAGCCTAAATATCCTAAAAGGATTCAAGCCAGTAAAGCAAACTCTTCGGCGATTTTCCGAACCCAAGAGACAAGCAATGGGAGAGGAGCTAGCCAAACTATTGGAAGCCGGATTCATCAGAGACATAAAACATCCGGGCTGGCTAGCAAACCTGGTGATGGTACCAAAGAAGGATAAATCCTGACGCCTATGTGTCGACTTCAAAGACCTCAATAAGGCTTGCCTAAGGATCCATTCCCCCTCCCACGCATCGATCAAATCATCGGCGCTACCGCAGGACACGATTCATTGTGCTTCCTCGACGCATACTCCGGCTACCACCAAATCAAGATGGCAGAGCCAGACCAAGCCGCAACGGCATTCATCACTCCATACGGACCATTCTGCTTCAACACAATGCCCTTCGGCTCAAAAATGCCGGCAAACATATCAACAAGATGATTCGTATATGTCCGCAAACCGACCGCAAAACAAAGGAGGCATACGTAGACGATGTGGTCGTCAAATCCAAGCACGTCGAAACCCTACTAGACAACTTGAGGCTCACATTCAACAATCTCCAAACATAGGAGATTAAGCTCAACCCAGAAAAATGCGTTTTCGGTGTACCAGCCAGAAAGCTCTTGGGCTTCATTGTATCCGGTAGAGGAATAGAAGCAAACCCAGCCAAGATCCGAGCTCTCACAATTGATATCCCAAAAGACCTCAAGCAAATACAAAAATTAACTGGATGTGTCGCGGCTCTGAGCCGCTTTATCTCCCGCATAGGAGAAAAGGCATTACCCCTTTATCGCCTCCTCCGACGCACCAAACACTTCGAGTGGACGAATGCCGCCACGGCCGGACTCGAAGAAATCAAAGCCATATTGGCAACAAATCCAGTCCTGGTCGCGCCCAACTTGGGCGAACCAATGTTATTATATATCGCGGCAACACATCAAGTTGTAAGCGCGGTGCTCATCGTCGAACGACAAACGGACGGACATAAGTTCCCCCTTCAAAAACCTGTTTACTACATGTCCATTGTCCTAACTCCATGCAAGTACCGGTATCCACATTACCAGAAGATAGCGTACGCGGTGATGGCATCCCGGAAGCTGCAACACTACTTCCAAGAGTGTTCGATAACAGTAGCCTCCGAAGTACCCCTTAATGACATTATAAACAACATGACGCTGATTGGGTGGATTGCAAATGGGCCATTGAGCTCCTACCGTTTGACATAACCTATAAACCACGACGAGCTATCAAGTCGCAAGTTTTGGCCGACTTCATCGCCGAATGGACTGAAGCCGAACTCCCTAAAGAGTACGGCGCATACTCCAATTGGATCATGCACTTCGACGGCTCCAAAATGTTGGCGGCCTAGGGGTCTGGCGTCTGCCCGACGCCCCCAACCGGAGACACACCCAATACGTACTCGAGATAATGTACACGGACTCTAACAACGCAGCCGAATATGAGGCCCTTCTACATGGCCTCCGGATGGCGGTCTCCATGGGCATTAAACGCCTAGAGGTGCGAGGGGATTCGAACTTCGCGATATCCCAAATAAATGGAGACTTCGACGCCAAGGATCCGAAAATGGCAGCCATCAGAACGCCATTCTCGAAAATGTCACCGGCTTGAAGGGCTCGATTTCACCATATAGCCCGGATAATAATCAAGCGGCAGACGATTGGCACGACGGCGCAAAAAGCGCGTGCCGCCCCTCCCAATATCTTCCCGAACGGCTTTTCAAACCATCCGCATTATGGGAAGGGGAGTCCGAAACAACAATCCGACCCAACCGCACCGCCCGACACCGCACACTCGACACAATCGGTAGTTCCGCAATGAAATAACACCTTCAGCCCACGAAATAATGGCGCATTGCCCTGTGGATCGAACCATTCCTAGCCTACTTAACCAGCAGAACTTCCCGAAGACCAAAACGAGGCCCGCTGTATAGTACGGCGATCTAAAGCCTACAAGGTCCATGAGGGAGAGCTTTATAAGAAAAGCACAACCGGAGTCCTTCAAAGGTGCATCTCCGAAGAGGAAGGGCGAAATCTTCTGGCTGAAATTGACGCTGGACTCGGTGGGCACCACGCCGCAGCCCGTGCCCTTGTAGGCAAGGCCTTCCGCACAGGATTTTATTGGCCGATGGCCCGGGCAGATGCTCACGACTTAGTCCAACGATGCGTTGGTTGCCAGCTGAAAGTGCAACTAATCCCCAGGTGGTTTTGGTAATTAATAACAACATATATATCATTGAACTAATCATTTCTTGAGAATATTTCAGAAAGTTCAGTGATATGGGTATGGCAATGACTGATGATGTGGACCCCTCAAAATGCTAAGGAAAACATTGGCAAAAGCTCAAGACTCCATTTTTGGTTTAGTGATCCAAGATCACATTGAGTCCATAGGAAAGCCAATACTATTAAAAGGGGTGAGGTTATGATGATGATCTGGTTGCTCTAAGGTGCTTAGTGATTTATCTCTCAAACAATCAGCAATCTTTCATTCCAACATAAACTCATAAGTAATCTCGGTCCCACCGATTCCAAACTCACCACACCGAGATGAACCACCTCACCCATATAGCCAAACCCTAAGAATCTCGGATTTTCCGATTCCAAACTCGGTCATTCGAAATTGGTGTTGCCAAGCTTCAGAACCTTCAGACTCAAATCGGTGTCACCGAGATGAGAAAGTCGGTCCCACCGAGATTGGCAAACCCTAGACTTTGGAAGAATCGGACTAACCGAGATTGTATTTTCGGTCCCACTGAAAATCCCAACGCTCACAAGATTTGAACTTTCGGTCTCGACCGAGTTGTCAACTTCGGTCCGACCGAGATTGCTCAAATGTGTGTAACGGTTGGATTTTGTGTGGAGGCTATAAATACCCTCCACCTCCTCTTCATTCGTGAGAGAGCCATCGAAAGAACTACCACTCCTACCTTACATTTCGAGAAGAAAACTACCTACCCTTGTGTTGAGATCAAGTTGCTCCACTCCCACCATATGAAACTTGATTTCTAGTCTTTCCAAGTTGCTTTCCACTCAATCCTTCCTCCACCACAGCCAAATCGGTGAGGAGAGTTGAGTGTTGGAGAGATTATCATTTGAAGCACAAGAGCAAGGAGTTCATCATCACCAACCCCATCTATTACCTTTTGGAGGGTGGTGCCTCCTAGATTGGTTAGGTGTCGCTTGGGAGCCTCCGTCATGATGTGGAGTTGAACCAAGGAGTTTGTAAGGGCAAGGAGATCGCCTACTTCGTGAAGATCTACCCCGAGTAAGGCTAGTCCTCCGTGGGCGTAAGCCATGATGGCATAGACAAGGTTGCTTCTTCATGGACCCTTCGTGGGTGGAGCCTCCGTGGACTCAAGGCAATTACCCTCCGTGGGTTGAAGTCTCCATCAACGTGGATTGACGATAGCACCACCTATCGGAACCACGAGAAAAAATCTCCGTGTCTCCATTATGCTTGCTCTTCTCCTCCTCTCATTTACTATACGTGCAATTTACTTTCCGCTGCCACAACTCTAGAATTGCATGTGTAGGGTGATACTTGACTTGGTTGTCATTGTGAACTTGCTAAGAAACTACTCAAATCAAAAGGCAAAACTTTTAAGTTGTCAAGTAGTCTAATCACCCCCCCTCTAGACATACTTCCGATCCTACAAGTGGTATCAGAGCCTTGGTCTCCATTAGATTGGTTTCCATTGCATTGGACTCCATAAGCTTGGTTTCACAACCTAGGAGAGTATGGCGTCTAGTGAGGGTAATTTTCGTAGAGGTCCTTACTTTGATGGTTCAAACTTTGCTAGTTGGAAGCATAAAATGAAAATGCATATTCTTGGACATAACCCTGCCGCATGGGGCATTATTTGTGTTGGCTTGCAAGGTGAGTTCTTCGAGGAAGGAAAAGTTCCGGATCGTGAAGCTACTGCAGATGAGTTGCGGATGTTACAGAACAATGCTCAAGCTTGTGACATTCTCTTCAATGCTTTGTGTCCCGAGGAGTTCAACAAGATCAGCCGTCTTGAGAATGCAAAAGAGATTTGGGATACTTTGGTCGAAATGCACGAAGGTACCGAGTCCGTGAAGGAATCAAAGCTAGATGTTCTTCAAGGTCAGCTTGACAAGTTCAAGATGAAGGAAGGTGAAGGAGTCGCTGAAATGTACTCTAGGCTTGCTCTCATCACCAATGAGATGGCAGGCTTAGGAAGCGAAGAAATGACCGACCGATTCATCATCAAGAAGATCCTCAGAGCTTTGGATGGAAAATATGACACCGTGTGCACTTTGATTCAAATGATGCCAAACTACAAAGATCTCAAGCCTACCAAGTCATTGGAAGGATTGTTGCTCATGAGATGACACTTAAAGATAAGGAAGAGCTTCACAACAAGTCAAGTGGTGCTTACAAAGCTGCAGCTTGAAGCTCCCACATCCTCAAGTGACAAGCTAGTTTCCAATGAAGAGATAAGCCTAATGGTGAAGAACTTCAACAAATTCTACAAGAGTAGAAGCAAGGAAAGAAGCTCAAAGTCTAGATCATATGATGAAAAGAGATCTTCTAGTCGTGATCGAAACTGCTACAATTGTGGAAGACCCGGACACTACTCAAATGAGTGTTCGACTCCCCACAAGAGAAGAGAAGAATCTCCAAGAAGAAGAAGCTCAAGAGAAGAGTCGCCTCGAAAAGAGAGAAGGAGTAGAGATGATCGTTATGAACGAAGATCCTCTCGGAGAAGCAAGGATTCGGAAAGGAAAGACAAGTCATCAAGGAGCTACACAAGAAGAAAACATCAAGCTCATGTTGGTGAATGGGTTTCGGCCCGACTCGACAATCACTCCGAAAGAAGCTATCACTCCAACTCCGAATACAGTCAAGATGAAGGTGTTGCCGGTCTTGCTCTCGTATCCTCCAACTCCAACTCCTATGACATATTTGATTCACCAAATGAGGGAATTGGAAGATGCTTCATGGCAAAAGGCCCCAAGGTATCACATCCTGAATTTATTGACTTTGATAGTGATGAGGATGACTTGCTTGGTGAAGATGAGCTTTTACATGATAAATCTAGTGAGCTTAGTAATGATGAACATGCTAGTAGTCTTTATAGTCGAGATGAGTCGAATGACAATGCTATGAAGGAGATTGAGCGTCTAACTAAAGAACTAAACACTCTTAAGTTAGCTCATGAAACAACTCAAGAAGATCATAGAGAGCTCCTAAGATCTCATGAGAAGCTACGCCGAGAAGCTCAATCTAGAGCAAGAACATGAGTTTCTAAAAGCTATCAATGACGATCTTCAAAGAAGAGTTCTTCATATCTTGCCAAACGACTTCTCTTGTCTAATTTCTTGCCACCTATCAAAACTAAGCATGACAAGCATAAGAAAAATTCTTCATCTAGTAGTAACAATAATCATGTTAAATCAAATGTTGTTACTTCTAGTAATTCTCTTGATTCCACTAACAATGTTTCAAGCCAAGTTTCACTTGAGCAAGAAAATAGTCTATTGAAAGGGATTATAGAGAAAGGTGTCTACAAGAGTCTTGCCGGAAGCAAGAGCTTTGAGGAAATTGTACGCAAACAAGGAAGACACCGGAAGAATCAAGGAATTGGTTTTGAGCGAAAGTTCAACGCCGAGGGTGTTGAATGGGAAGAAGGTCAATATCCCACTCCAAAGTTTGTCTCTCAAGAGGAGAAGTATGATCCTACTTCTTCCAATGAGGAACAAGCTCAAGATGACCTTCCACCACAAGACCACAAGCTAAAAGGCAAGGACAAGCTTCAAGAGGAGATTGATGCATTCATTGAAGCACCCAAGGCCATGGTCAAGTGGGTTCCCAAGGCAACTTCAAGTTCTACTTCAACAAGCTCAACTACTACCCCAAGGATTCCCATCAAGATGATGTGGATCCCGAAGAAGAAGAACTAGAGAGTTCTTGAGGGTGACTCCGCCAACATACTTCACTCATATTCATTTTGGCAAGGACTCGTGCAATCAACTTCCACATCTTGCACTAGTTCATGGAGTCACAAACCCTCATGTTGGTAAGTCAAGGGACAAGGTAATCATTGCTTTCATGGACATCATCTATTGTGAACTTCAATCTATGTCCATGGATATTCTTGTTTGTTCCTTGTGGGACTAACCCATGTAGGTATTGAAAGTGCCCGAATCCAAAGGATTGCTCCCAACTCTTGATGATCTTCATCAACATTGAGCATCCACATCTTCAACATCTACATGAAGTCTTCAACGACAACCCAAGGTTAGTTTGACCCTTTAAAAGGGGTTCTCACATCAAGGGGGAGCTTTGCTCTAAAGAAATGAGCTAAAGCATCTTCTAATGATGTGAACACATTAATGCTTTATGAAAAGTGGTAACCCCACTTGTGCTTAAACGATGAGTATGACCTATGATCAAATGTTCTCATTTGACTCCTAAGTCAATATACTCATATATAGATGACCTAGTCATCGCCAAATTGTGTGCTAACTGTTAGTGTTTTGTTTGTGCATGTTTGACACATATTTCATTTGCTATCTTATTGTGTGAGCATGTTGGATGCATGATTTTATCCATTCGAGGACATCCATTTGTTGCTTTGGTCTTTTTGGATATTTTCTTTTTGACCAAATGGATGGACAAGAATGCCTAAGTTCCTCCCCTAGCTATCTATGCTTTCTTGTCTCAAACTCTATTCATGCTTATATCACAAACTTTGAACAAGACTTTTTCGGACAGCATCGAGTGAGGAGCACTCGAGTCACCGATCCGTCAAAAGCCTAACTTCCAAAACCTTCTAAGTACTTTCGGTCAAACCAATATACTCAAATCGGACGCACCAAATCACTTGGATTGATCTAGGTTTTCACCTCGGTGAAACCGAAGTTTCAAATTTCGGCGTGATCGAAGTGTGTAATCGCACGCAGCTAACCATCTCGGTCCCACCGAAGTTTTCAAACTCGGTCCCACCGACAACCGAAGGGTATATATACTCGAGGACAGAGCGTTGATTACTTCTTCAAACGCTTCGCCTCAAACCCTTAGCCCGCCGCCTTGGTCTCCGGATCGCCTCCGCCGTCGCTCAGGCGCTCGCCATGGTCTCCATCGCCGTCAACGGACTTTCTCATCGCATCGCGCTGCCAGCCGTAGTGAAGCTCCACCACATTGGGTGAGTTTCATCCTCTCGTGTTCCAACCGCTGATTCAATACACGATAGGCGTTGCCATGTTTCTTGCCAAGATTGAGATCTTCCCATCCAAATCGCTTAGGTCATAGAACAAACTTCGAGTGAAAATTTTAGGGTTAGGTTTCCGCGAACACATCTCGGTGTGACCGATTCAACATTTTCGATCGACCGATTTGGCCTCTGGCCATTGCCTCGCACTTTTCGTGAAACCGAAGTTGTGCAAATCGGTAAGACCGAAGTGAAGATTCAGTGAAACCCTAGTAGTCTCGGCTAGATCGAAACCCATTTCGTCCAACCGAAAGTGGTGTATGTGGTCTGTTTAGACATTTCGGTTTCACCGAATTGATAGACTCGGTCGACCGACATGTATTCTGTGAAAACCTAAAACTAAAGTTTGAACTCATTCTTTTGCAAAATCCTCTGCGGTTTGTGATAACTCTTCTATTCGCCTATACCTATTCTATTCACAAAGTTGTCACCATGTCTCAAGGAAGTGACAATGTAACAGTCCGAGATGCCGCTGAGATTCCAGAGGCAGCTACAAGTCCAGAGGCAAGCAGTTTTTCAGATGATGGAGAGAGAGCACTCCAAGTGGATCGCCTGCACTGCTACTGTGGCCAGGAGGAAGAGAAATTCAGATGAGGAAGATTCAGATTTCATTGCAGATGAGGAGATAACTTCTAAGCCTAAAAGGCAAGTGGTTGCCAAGAGCTATCAAGGGCAACATTCAAAGAAAGGCACAAGCAAAGTGGCAAAATCTTCATTGCCTGAAGCTCAAGATGGAAGAAACCTCCAAAGAAGATCAAGAAGACTTCCAAGAGGAAGAGGAAAGTTCATGAAGAGATCTGCGATGATGATGATTACGATGAGGAAGCACCTCACCTCCTCGAAGCGAAGTTGATGGGAGATGCCATCGTAGGTGAGCACCCACAAAGGCTAAGCAATCAGCTCCAAAGAAAGGCAGCCCAAGCCAAACCAGCTGCCAAGCCAAGAAGACTGTGAGGAACATACCGCTTGAGAAGAAGAAGGACAACGTGCCACCGCAGAATCGATGATGAGGCTCATGTTTTGCTCAAGCTCGCATGAAACCGCCAGTTCATAATGAAGCTCATCCTCGAGCTGAAAATATGAAGGAGAGAAAGGACAAAGGTCTCGAGCTATGGAGGCAAGCAGATCCATATGCCACCGGAGAAGAACAGCAGCTTGACTCAAGATTCCACACTAGAGAGCAACAAGACTTTTATGAGACAAAGCTCATGGACAAGAAGCCAATTGTTGCCGACACGAGATCGTTGATCGGGAATACATCGACAATGAAGAGCACAGAGACTACTTCCCACATGTGCATGAAAGCTTCACCGCTTGGGATTGCAGAGTTCGTTGGTCGAAATTGACCGCTCGAACGATGAGATGATCATGCGCTTCTATGCCACCGCACACTTCTATCCGGATGGCGTAATTGTATGGATGATGAAGGCGTAGATTCCATTCTACCGTTGAAGAATGGAGAGCGTTCTGAATGCACCGCCAAGGGAAGATGATATTGATGTCTATGGCATTCAAAGAAAAATCACGAGTCAATGAAGAACATGTATAATGAGGTAGATGAGAAGGATGTAGAGATCTGGAAGCTTGGATCAGTCTACTATCTTCAGCAGGTCTCCCAACCACCAACACCATTACGAGGCATACTTTGATGCCTAAGTCAGGACCACCGCATGATAAGAGGGTACTCTATCAACATGCTGCACATTCTAGATCGAAGACACCTTTAAGGTGATGGACCTGATAGTTGAGACTATCAAGAGGACAAAGAACACCGTAAGAGGTCGTGTGGGTTTGCTCCGCATATTCAGATGCTCATTAATGCCAAGTTTGGCACGGACACCTACCTGTTGGATAGACCCCACTTGCCACTGCAATTTGAACATGAGGACAACGAGGTTGTGATGACCGAGAATGCTCCCACATCTCGTAGAAGGACATGCTAAGTCTGAAGCTGCCAAACAAGCTAAAGCCGAGAAGGAAGCAAAGAAGAAAGCCCAAGAGCGTTGCGTAACAACTTCTTGAAGCCACTCGGAGAATTGAGCTACGCTGCCAAAGCATAGTGCGCCTCGGGAGAGCCTTGAGAGGATCGTTGAGGATAAGTTCCATGCTCGACGCAAGTCGATCAAGTGCGTGTCACCGTCAACAAGCTTGATGCGACATCGAGGAAGCTAAGAGGGAGAAGGCGAACTCATGAAGGAGATGGAAGGTGACATGGTCCAGATGACTATGAGCAGCTCGCTGCAAGGCCCACAAAGCCCAGATCAGCCGCTATTCCAAAGGTCGATCCTGGCTACTACATCAAGACCTCCTACAGCTCCATCGGTTCAAAGACCACCCAAGATCCACTCCTCCAGCTCCACAGACTTCAGCAGAAGCTTGCAGATGCAGCTATCTCCACTCCATCGACGCGCAGAGCCGCCACAGAGTCCCGAGTGACGATTAGCTCTATACCTTTCGAACTTTTGGTAACTTGTTGCCAAAGGGGAGAAATTGTATAGATCATAGGGCTTCGAGAGAGAGTGCTCGTTTTGCTCTTTCGTTTGCGGTTTTCCTTGAGATACTTTTGAGTTCTTTGAGATACTTCGTGTGTTTGATACTACGTTTGTTTCTATCTTGATGAGTGCTTGATCATACTTGTGCTTAATGTGTGCTTGATGTCTATCATATTCCATTCATATCTTGTATGATCATTTACTCATGTCTTGGTGATTGGGTGCATGTCATTCATTCTTATCATTTTGTGCGCTCCACCAAGATGTATGTGACATGGAAGAGTAACCCATGATCCTAATCGATTGTGCATTTGCATTCAAACGCAAATCTTAAATAATGCACAAATTTAGGGGGAGCTCTTGCTTATCACATACTTCTCAAAGCGACGATGTTATTCATTGATTATATCATTTGTCGAAGTTTTGATCTATATGTTGTCATCAATTACCAAAAGGGGAGATTGAAAGTGCAACTAATCCCGGTGGTTTTGGTAATTAATAACAACATATATATCATTGAACTAATCATTTCTTGAGAATATTTCGAAAGTTCATTGATATGGGTATGGCAATGACCGATGATGTGGACCCTCAAAATGCTAAGGAAAACATTGGCAAAAGCTCAAGACTCCATTTTTGGTTTAGTGATCCAAGATCACATTGAGTCCATAGGAAAGCCAATACTATTAAAAGGGGTGAGGTTATGATGATGATCCGTTGCTCTAAGGTGCTTAGTGATTTATCTCTCAAACAATCAGCAATCTTTCATTCCAACATAAACTCATAAGTAATCTCGGTCCCACCGATTCCAAACTCACCACACCGAGATGAACCACCTCACCATATAGCCAAACCCTAAGAATCTCGGATTTTCCGATTCCAAACTCGGTCATTCGAAATTGGTGTTGCCAAGCTTCAGAACCTTCAGACTCAAATCGGTGTCACCGAGATGAGAAAGTCGGTCCCACCGAGATTGGCAAACCCTAGACTTTGGAAGAATCGGACTAACCGAGATTGTATTTTCGGTCCCACTGAAAATCCCAACGCTCACAAGATTTGAACTTTCGGTCCGACCGAGTTGTCAACTTCGGTCCGACCGAGATTGCTCAAATGTGTGTAACGGTTGGATTTTGTGTGGAGGCTATAAATACCCTCCACCTCCTCTTCATTCGTGAGAGAGCCATCGAAAGAACTACCACTCCTACCTTACATTTACGAGAAGAAAACTACCTACCCTTGTGTTGAGATCAAGTTGCTCCACTCCCACCATATGAAACTTGATTTCTAGTCTTTCCAAGTTGCTTTCCACTCAATCCCTTCCTCCACCACAGCCAAATCAGTGAGGAGAGTTGAGTGTTGGAGAGATTATCATTTGAAGCACAAGAGCAAGGAGTTCATCATCACCAACCCCATCTATTACCTTTTGGAGGGTGGTGCCTCCTAGATTGGTTAGGTGTCGCTTGGGAGCCTCCGTCATGATGTGGAGTTGAACCAAGGAGTTTGTAAGGGCAAGGAGATCGCTTACTTCGTGAAGATCTACCCCGAGTAAGGCTAGTCCTCCGTGGGCGTAAGCCATGATGGCATAGACAAGGTTGCTTCTTCGTGGACCCTTCGTGGGTGGAGCCCTCCGTGGACTCGCGCAGCCGTTACCCTCCGTGGGTTGAAGTCTCCATCAACGTGGATTGACGATAGCACCACCTATCGGAACCACGAGAAAAAATTTCCGTGTCTCCATTGCGTTTGCTCTTCTCCTCCTCTCATTTACTATACGTGCAATTTACTTTCCGCTGCCACAACTCTAGAATTGCATGTGTAGGGTGATACTTGACTTGGTTGTCATTGTGAACTTGCTAAGAAACTACTCAAATCAAAAGGCAAAACTTTTAAGTTGTCAAGTAGTCTAATCACCCCCCCTCTAGACATACTTCCGATCCTACACCAGCTCTTTGCTAATCATAGCCACATGCCACCCACCGCCCTCAAAACTATACACATCCCCTGGCCGTTCGCGGTCTGTGGGCTTGACATGGTTGGACCCCTTAAAGGAGGAACCCACAAGCAAAAATACCTATTGGTCATGGTGGACAAATTCACCAAATGGATAGAGGCCAAGCCAGTCAAGACGGCCGAATCCGGACCTGTGATAGACCTCATATCTGGGGTAGTACACCGTTACGGCGTCCCCCATAGCATCATCACTGATAACGGCACGAACTTCACGGCCGACGAGGTTAAACTCTGGTGCAAAAACATGGGCATCAAGCTCGACTACGCTTCAGTCGAACGAGCAAATGGTCTAATCATGAGCGGCATCAAACCCAGACTAGTGCGGCCCCTTAAGGAATCTAACACGCACTGGGTAGAGGAGCTCGACTCCGTACTCTGAGGGCTACGTACCACGCCAAATCGCACTACCAGATTCACACCATTTTTATGGTATACGGTGCAGAGGCAGTTTTGCCCTGCGACATAATTCATGACTCACCTCGCGTGCGCATGTACGAAGAAAGAGAAGCCGAGATGGATCGGCAGGACAGTCTGGACTCCCTAGAGCAGGAGCGCGATGTGGCAAAAGCTTGTTCTGCATTCTATCAACAGTAGGCTCGAAGATATCAAAGCAGAGAAGTACGGGCCAAAACTTACAATGTTGGCGAACTAGTTCTACGCCTGCCGGACAAGAAAAAGGACAAACTCAAGCCCAAATGGGAGGGTCCCTTCATCATCGACCAAGTCCTGACCGGCGAAGCGTACCGTCTGCAAAATGCATCGGATAACCGACTCGAGCCGAACCCATGGAACGCAGCCCGTCTTCGAAGATTCTACGCCTATCGTCGGACTCCGAGTGCATCCCCTTCCCCCACTACATTTTATACTTTAGCTGTCCTTTATTTCTCTCCTTCCCCCTCCCCCTTTCTCAAAGCCTTTGAAGGCTCACCTGCGCATTGATCGCACACGCTTGACGTGCTACTCGCACTCATTACACCTGGGGGCTTCTCTAACAGAAGCTTGTTTATACGGGCTTTATGCCCAACACATGTGTCACACATCCGCATGTACCTTTTATTCGCAATTATATGCATCGATATGACTTAAGTTTTGGCCAAGCTGGGTTGCCTGGCTCCTGTGCTTACCCCTACATTCCCGATTGTTCGGCTTGGAGGTAAAGGAAGCACCTCTGCGATTGTTACTGCCGGGTCAGCCGGATGTGTACCTTAGACTGGGTGAAGCCAAAAGCTAGCGTTCTTAAGGGAATATTCGGTCGGTGAATTGAAAGATGATTTCTTACATATTTATCTATCTGCCCCTAGATGCTTTCCTGCTTTTTTCGCAGTCCGGACATGCACTTTAGGGCATGCCTCCCAGGGAAAGGAACCCCTAACGGAACTATTCTCCCTGGAAGATGTTTCTTACTAACCAGGTAATATAACATAACTAGTTGGGCACTTGTCTGATAAAGCACAAATGACCCCTACGCCTGGTCTCCAAGCATGCCCCGGTTTTTACATAACCGTGAGGGTATTCGGACACACTCCGGACTGTCGGGTCCCGAGGTTGAAGCAAAAAGGTCCGCAATGACAAACGATCTACAATCCGGCTAGAAGGCATTTTTCATGTCATTTCAAATTACATAGTCAAGCTGACTGATGGTATTCCTCTTCGATGCCATCTAATAAACTGTCTAGTTTACAGTCCCGCTGTGAATACTTTGCGGCCAACTCTACTTGGTCGTACACTAAGCTCACAGGGATCTCCTTCCCATCGGGCCCCACAGGTCCGACCTCGGCCATGTGGTTCGGGTCAGCCTTCGCATACCGTGTCTTCACCATGGCCCAGGCCTCCCTGGAGCCTTGACGGCAGGCCGATATCTTCCACAACCGGAAGCACCGCCGTACTCCCTGAAGTTTCTACGCAAGCTCTCCAAGACCTTCGGGCAGGGACATGGAAGGCCACAAGGCCTGGGCGACTCCGCTCATCACCTGCCAAACTCGTTCGTGAAGTTGCAGCAGCTCGGGAAGTAGGTCACCCGTTGAACCGGGCATTTCCTCCGCAGGACGACCTGTGAGCACGCCTACAGACATATTTCTGTCAATTGACTTCCTTGCCGAACTCTTCTTTTCAAAAAGTTTGCTCAAGCACTTACTATAAATGCCGCGACGAAGCCGCCGATTCTCCTTCACGGAGTCAGACAGCTGGGCCCGAACATATTTTAGTTCCTAGCCCAGCTGGGTGTTGGCATCCTGGAGTTTGTTCCTCTCTTGCTGCACCCTCATAAGCACCTTCTCGCCGGCCTTCAGCTGGCGTAGTAGCTGTTGCTTGTCCGGATCTAGTCCGGCGCCATCTGCAATATTATTGTCAGACTTATACACACGCCGCACTTCACAAACTACTTATCTTTTGAAGTATATATTACTAGAGGGGGTCTCTGTGGCTCCCCCTATGGCGGCTAGTGCGGCCTCAAGTTGGGCCTTGCACTCTTGAAGCTCCTGAGACAGATGGGTATTCTTTTCTGAAAGATCCTGCATAACAAATGATCCTTAAATCTGTTATTCTAACTATTTTAAGTCTCGGGGGCTACTAATATATATAAATGGTCAAAAATCACTCACCCGTATGTCTTTCACATACTGCTCCGTGGCTCTGGTTAGACCATCTTGAGCGGCACGGAGGTGCGCATCTCCCGCATTAAAGGCATTCAATGCCTCCGGGGAGAAACACGCGTCATGAAGAACTGTCCAGCGGCGCCTATGATTCATGGCGCTCTCCACCTTAGATCTGGTGGCGGACAGCCTGTCGGCATCCTCCGCTGGAGGAGCATCCGGCGCACGCCTTGTGTTCGCCTCCCCCTCTGGACCAGGCGTTGGAGCCTGGCTGGCGGAGGCTCAATTGGCAACCTCTCTAGACACAGTCCAGTGAGCGCTCTTTCTCCTGGAAAAATCATGAGTGTTAATATGCCTCCCAGGAATCTTTCCTTTAAACACGGTGGTGCGTCATACCGTTGCGGCGACGTCTCGATTCGCACCGCACTTCTTTTCCGCCTGCTGGGCCGAGCTGCCCCTTGCTGGACGGCCGCCGCAGGCTCGGCTTCCCGCCTCGAAGGCACCTCCTGCGGAACACCATTGGTATACGGTGGTCAGAGATAAGCAGGGATGAGTAGTGGTATCGATACTCGGTCACGCGATTACAGGAAACCGGAGATATTCCGGGGTAGTCGGCCTTAATGGCGACCAAAGCATTGTCGATGCTAAGTTGGTGGAACACCCCATCGATCAGCTCCACCTTTATGTCTGGATCCTCTTCGGAGGACGGATCAAGGGATCGTTCCGGATCCTCTGGTTGTGGAGCCAGGCTGTGTATATCCTCTACGGCCCGACGCAGTTCCTGCATCGAAATCACAAAGTGAGACACTTAACTTTGGGAATATGGATCGGATAGAGAAACGTCCGCTTACCCAGCTCCGAGGGTTGTTCATGGAAAATCCATTCAATGGACTAGCACGGAGGAAGTCCTCCTTCTCCCCTTTGTACAAGCCAGACAGGATCTTCACCAGATCGGCAACCGATCCCGGCCCCTTGCGGCCATGACGGGTGGCATCATCCTCCCCGTTGAAATCCCACATGGGGTGGCCCCTATACTAGAGCGGCTGCACCCCTCGCATGATGCATGTGGCCATGACTCCAATCATGGTTAATCCGGAATGAGCCAATAACCTTATTCGGCCCATCAGATATTGAACGTCCCTATCATTCTCCCGTTGAGGGCTCCGCGGGCGCCAACTTAGGCGTTTCTTGGCGGAGCGTTCTTGAACTCGTGAGGCCGATCCGAATCGGGTCCAAAGAGCGGGCGTCTTCCATATAAAACCATTCCGAAGGCCAGTCTTCGGACGCCTTCTTCGGGGTTCCGGATAGATATCCGGTCCCGGCGATGCGCCATAGTTTGGCTCCGCCCACTTGATATATCGACCCCTCGTGAGAGCGGGGTACGAGGCAGAATAATCTCTTCCACAGTGTGAAATGGGCCTCGATGCCCAAGAACAGCTCGCAAAGGGCCACGAAACCCGCGATATGTAGGATGGAGGCAGGTGTAAGATGATGAAGCTGGAGCCCATAAAACTCCAGGAGCCCCCGGAGAAACAAATGTATGGGAAATCTGATTCCCCTTATTAGATAAGGGACGAAGCATACCCGCTCTCCTTTGGAGGGATTGGGGACGCTCTCCGCCTGCTTCCCGCCCTTGTAGGTGGCAAGTCCGGCTCGAATCGAACCATGAAGGCTGGGGAAGAAATCCCTCCGCTGAAGCGCCACCACTCACTATCGGGACCGAGCATCTCCCCCAATCTCCAGGCTGAGGGCTGGGAGCACGAGAGGAGGAGCCACGTCGACTGTCCATGATGGAATGGATTTTTGGTCAGAGGCGCTCCGATGAATGCTCGCGGAAGGAGGATGGTGTGATTCGGATCTAGATCCTCGCCTCTCTTTATAGGCAGCTCATTCGCGCAGCTAGGGGTGGAATGTAAAAATACCACGGCTTTTCGCATTAAATGCGACGTGGAAGATGGCCATTATTGGACGTGGAAGCCAAGGAGCGCAGCATTTATGAGGAGCCGGACACCGTTCGGCGAGTACATGGAATTTGGAGGAGAACCTGCCTTGCAATGCCGAAGACAATATGCGCGCCGGACTCGTCGTCATTGAAGCCTGGTTAGGGGCTACCGAGGAGTCTGGACTAGGGGTGTCCGGATAGCGAACTATCATCATTGGCCGGACTCCAAGACTATGAAGATACAAGATTGAAGACTTCGTCCCGTGTCTGGATGGGACTTTCCTTGGCGTGGAAGGCAAGCTTGGCGATACGGATATGTAGATCTCCTACCATTGTAACCGACTCTGTGTAACCCTAGCCCTCTCCGGTGTCTATATAAACCGGAGGGTTTTAGTCCGTAGGACGAACAAAAATCATACCATAGGCTAGCTTCTAGGGTTTAGCCTCCTTGATCTCGTGGTAGATCTACTCTTGTACTACCCATATCATCAATATCAATCAAGCAGGAGTAGGGTTTTACCTCCATCAAGAGGGCCCGAACCTGGGTAAAACATCGTGTCCCTTGTCTCCTGTTACCATCCGCCTAGACGCATAGTTCGGGACCCCCTACCCAAGATCCGCCGGTTTTGACACCGACAACGTCCATGAAGGAGCCATACTATTTCACAATATGTGTTTATTTGTGATTGTTATGCTTCTTTGTTTCTATGCATGTTAGAATGGTAGAAAGATCCCTCATGAATATCAAGCGAATTTCCATCCCCGATGTTGCACCTTCGCACGTCAAGTATGTCTAGTAGTGGGCTCATTGAACTGAAGGGTTCGTGTCGGACATGGACATGCACTGCATCAGGTTAGCTTGACAAGGCTATCAAAACGGTTTTGGGCCTTGTGGCAAAGAAGGTTGGGAGCCGGGGTATGAGATACCTTCCCGACCGACAGGAGTTGTATAGAGATGCGATTAGCAAGGAGTTGCTTACTGGATAGGTATGTTGGCTAGCAGTGATGCTAAAGCTCACTAGTCACATGCGCTAGTCGGGTCCTGAATCACTAAGAGTTTGCGGAGGGATGCTAACTTGAGTGGGAGTATTTCTGTTTAGGCTTGAATTACTCTACATAAACACATTGCTTAGTGATTGCATATTTTCTGTTGTAGATCAATGGCACCACCTGCTCAACCCAACTTTGCATTGAAATCAATTCTGGAAAAGGATAAACTGAATGGAACAAACTTTACCACCTGGTATACAAATCTGAGAATTGTTCTCAAGCACGATAAAAAGGAACATGTTTTAGAGGACCCACTTCCAGAGGAACCTGCCGATAATGCTAACGCCACAACTAAGAATGCCTACCAAAAACTCGTTGATGAATCAATGGAGATCAGTTGTCTGATGCTGGCTTGTATGGAGCCCAATTTGCAACAACATTTCAAAAATGTTGAGGCTTACGGTATGATCGAGAGTCTCAAGAGCATGTTTTAGACACAGGCTAGGACCGAAAGGTTCAACTTCTGGCGATCCTTGATGGATTGCAAGCTGAAGGAAGGTGATCCACTAAGGCCACATGTGATCAACATGATCGGATATGTGCAGGCTTTGGATCGTTTGGGCTTCCCGCTCTTGGATGAGCTGGCTCTCGATCTTTGATCGGTTCTCTTCCGCCTAGCTATGTGACGTTCATCTCGAACTATCATATGCATGGCATGGATAAGAACCTCACTGAATTGCATGGGATGCTCAAAGTGGCAGAGCAGGATATTAAGAAAGGCACACATCAAGTGTTGATGGTGCAGAAATCGGTTAAGTTCAAGAAGAGTTGGTCCAAGAAAAAGGCTAAGGCAAAGGGCACGGAGATGGTAACCTCCGCCGCTGCGCCGAAGTCTGGAACGGACTTGAAGACTGTTTGCTATCACTGCAAGGAGATCGGTCACTGGAAGAGGAACTGTAGCAAGTGGCTTGCAGAGCATGGCAAGAAGGCCGGGAATGCTGCTTCAGGCAAAGGTACACTTGTTGCGTATGTTATGGACATTTACCTTGCTGACATACCTAGTAGCTCTTGGGTATTTGATACCGGATCGGTTGTTCACATTTGCAACTCGATGCAGGGGCTGGTAAGAACTAGGCGTGTGGCACAAGGGGAGATTGACATCAGGGTCGGCAACAAAGCAAGAGTTGTTGTGTTGGAGGTCGGCATGTTGCAGCTCCAACTTCCTTCTAGATTCATTATGGAATTGAATAATTGTTATTACATTCCTGCACTTAGTTGAAACATTATTTCTGCCTCAAGTATGATGAGTCAAGGTTATGAATTCAATTTAAAGGACAATGGTTGTTCGATATTTTTGAATGGTATGTCCATGGCTATGCACCCATTGTTGATGGGCTATTTATATTGAATCTGGAACAGGAACCGGTCTATAACGTGAGTGTCAAGAGGCATAAGCCTAATGAGATAAATCCGACATACTTCTGGCATTGCCGGCTTGGACACATTAGTTTGAAACGCATGAAGAAGCTCCATGATGATGGGCTCCTAACTTTGTCCGACTTTGATTCGTTCGAGACATGCGAATCATGCTTGCTCGGCAAGATGACTAAGTGTCTTTTCGCAAAGAGTTGCGAGAGGGCGTCCGAGCTGTTGGAACTTATACATAGTGATGTGTGTGGTCCAATGAGCACAATAGCTAGAGGTGGCTATCAGTACTTTGTGACTTTTACCGACGATTTGAGTAGATATGGATATATCTATTTGATGAGGCACAAGCCGGAGAATTTTAAAAAGTTCAAAGAGTTTCAGAACGAGGTTAAGAATCAGCTCGGCAAGACTATAAAACTTCTACGATCTGATCATGGAGGTGAGTACATGAGCCAGGAGTTTGATGATCATCTGAAAAGCCAAGGTATAGTACCTCAGCTCACCCCTCCTGGTACGCCACAGAGAAACGGCGTATCAGAACAGAGGAATAGGACCTTGTTGGACATGGTCTGGTCTATGATGAGCAAATCGGATTTACCCTTGTCATTCTGGGATACACTCTAGAAACTGCAGCTTTCACACTTAATAGGGTACCATCAAAATCCGTAGACAAGACAGCACATGAGATGTGGACCGGGAAAAGTCCCAGTTTGTCTTTTCTAAAGATTTGGGGTTGTGAAGAATTTGTCAAGTGACTTATGTCAAACAAGCTTACACCCCAGTTGAATAAATGCATATTCGTGGGATATCCGAGGGAAACCTTGGGATATAGCTTCTACAACCGGGAATAGAAAAAGTGTTTGTTGCTCGGAGCGGGGTTTTCCTTGAGAAAGAGTTTCTTAGTCGGGAGGCCAGTGGGAGGACAGTTTGACTCGAAGAAATTCGAGGACCACTCGGGGATGGCTCGGTTCGTGACGAGATCATACCGGAGTCAGTCAGGGAACCCGTAGTGGAAGCGGCACCGGAACCACGAAGGTCGGAAAGATTGCGCAAAGTGCGCGATGTATTGTTGCTAGAAAGCGACGAGCCGGCCACGTATGCGGAAGCGATGGTGAGCCCTGATTCCGAGGCATGGCTGGAGGCCATGAGATCCGAGTTAAAGTCCATGGATGAGAATCAAGTATGGGACTTGGTTGATCCGCCGCCTGGCCTAACAGCCATTGGTTGCAAATGGGTGTTTAAGAAGAAAACCGATGTGGATGGAAATGTTCAGATCCACAAAGCTCGGCTTGTTGCTAAGGGTTATGGACAAGTTCAAGGAATTGACTACGACGAGACTAACTCGCCGGTAGCGATGCTGAAGTCGATGAGGATCGTACTGGCTATAGCTGCATATTTTGATTATGAGATATGGCAGATGGATGTCAAAACGGCTTTCCTTCACGGAAATTTAACCGAGGACGTGTATATGATACAGCCCAAGGGTTTTGTCGATCCGACTAGAACTAGTAAGGTATGCAAGCTCAAGAGATCCATTTATGGGTTGAGGCAAGCATCTCGGAACTGGAATATTCGTTTTGATGAGGTCGTCACTGGTCTCGGTTTCGTCAAAAGCGAAGAGGACGCTTGTTTATACAAGAAGTTAAGTGGGAGTTCGATAGTATTTTTGATCTTGTATGTGGATGACATACTACTGATCGGAAATGATGTTTCAATGCTAAACTCGGTCAAGGAGTCATTGAATGGCAAGTTTTCGATGAAGGACCTTGCTGAGGCAGTCTATATTTTAGGCATTAAGATCTATAGAGATAGATCGAGGAGGCTGCTCGGCTTGAGCCAGAGCACGTACATAGATAAAGTGTTGAAGTGGTTCAACATGAGTGAGGCGAAGAAAGGGTTCTTGCCATTCTCACATGGTATAAGGCTAAGCAAGACTCAGAGTCCTTCGACATCTGATGAGCGAAGAAGGATGAGTAGGATTCCGTATGCCTCGGCAATCGAATCCATCACGTATGCCATGATATGTACAAGGCCTGATGTTGCTTTTGCAATAAGCCTAACAAGTAGATACTGTGCCAACCTGGTGAGAGTCACTTTGGGCGTGTAAAGAATATTTTGAAGTACCTGAAAAGGACTAAAGAGATGTTCTTAGTTTATGGAGGTGAGGAAGAGCTCGTCATAAGGGGTTACGCCGTTGCTAGTTTCCAAACCGACGGAGATGATTGTTGATCACAGTCTGAATTCGTGTACATCATGAACGGAGGGGCAGTGAGCTGGATGAGTTCCAAGCAAGATACGGTGGCCGAATCTACCACAGAAGCCAAATACATTGCGGCTTGTGAAGCTGCAAAGGAAGGTGTTTGGATCCGACATTTCCAAGATGATCTTGGTATTTTCCCAGCCTCGGTAAAACCGTTGGACCTTTATTGTGATAATTCTGGTGCCATCGCACAAGCCAAGGAGCCAAGGAATCACCACAAGGTCAGACACATAGATCGGAAATATCACCTGATACGAAATATCGTAAAGAATGGTGACGTAGACTTATGCAAAATTAACATGGATGCAAATGTTGTAGATCCGTTGACTAAGCCACTTCCACAACCCAAGCATGAGGGGCACGTTAGAGCTATGGGAATTCGATGTCTATTTGATTGACTCTAGTGCAATTGGGAGACTGTTGGAGATATGCCCTAGAGGCAATCATGTATGATGATATTTCCTATGTGTTTATGAATAAAGATAGTCCTTGGACATTATCAATCATGTGTATCACCAAGTACGTGACTTGTTTGTCGGACTATGCATTGTATGATGACTGTCCTAAAAGGCCCCTAGTCAAAAGGGCTGTGTGGACGCGCAGCCGACTAGACTAGTATATGTCGATGGCTCGGTCTCACTAGCCATGGAGCATTGGATGCTAACCGGATAATATGGACTCAGAAGGATCTGGTCGGATTCGACGTAGTCGAATCCGAGTCGAGATAAGGTCTGGGTCGGACAGACCCAACTATGAGACACAACGATATGTCATCTGTGAGTCTCTAGTACAACATACGTTCTATGTCCTAAGACCTGAGCTGACGCATGTACTCGGGATGGTGACAGACTTGCTTTGGGCCGACCAAACGCTACTCCATGACTGGGTAGTTACAAAGGTAGGTTTCGGGTTTGTCTAGTCCCATGCTACGAGACATGGTCGAGCAAGATGGGATTTGCCCCTCCGATTATGAGAGATATACCTTGGGCCCGTCATGTGATCCGACCAGGATAAGCATGGCCATGCGACAGGGATTATGAGATAATCCGGTTTGTGGTCGGAATCACTAGAATGAGAAAGAGGTCGGGCTAGCACAAGGATGATAGTCTCGCCTTGAGCCTGACAACATATATCGTGAGGCAAAGGGAACAAAAGTGTGACACGTTGTACATGTTCGCCTAACCAGCTTCATAGTCTGCTTGGTGGTCGGCACGCCTTGCTAGAGGCCGCTACCAACCGTGCAAGTCGGAGGTGATCCGAACTGTGATGAAGCCGACTTGAACCTAAGGGTCGCACGCTTAAGGGAAGGAACCTACAAGGTTGGTTTGGAGGACATTGGTTGGATGTGATGCGAGCTGGACTTGGAATGTGACCGAGTAGACTTGTGGGCTTTAGGGTCCGTGCGAGGCCCAAGTGTTGAGCCTGTGACGGACGCCTATATAAAGTGGAGGTGCAGCACACTCATTTGGTTGATTGCTTCGGCGCTGTCACTAGGGTTTGCATGTGTTGCGAATAGCCACCTCCATTCGCCGCCGACTGTGTGATCGGACCTAGCAGTCCGCCGCACGGTGTTCCCGCGCGGATACCGTTAGAGGCGATGCACTTGCGCCGCTCCGGCGAACTTGTACGTGGGATCGGACAACTGGCTGTTCAAGGGAGATCGGACGAGGAGGAGATCGAGGGAGTCCTGGATTAGGGGGTGTCCGGACAGCCGGACTGTGTACAATGTCCGGACTATTGAAGCGTGAAGATACAAGACTCAAGACTTCGGCCCGTGTCCGTATGGGACTTTCCTTGGCGTGGAAGGCAAGATTGGCAATCCGGATATTATATTTCCTTCCTTGTAACCAACTCCATGTAAACCCTAGCCCTCTGCGATGTCTATATAAACCGGAGGTTGGTCCTTAGAAGGCCGATCATAATTATATTCACACCATAATAGGCTAGCTCCTTGGGTTTAGCCTCTACGATCTCGTGGTAGATCTACTCTTGTACTACCCATATCATCAATATTAATCAAGCAGGAAGTAGGGTTTTACCTCCATCGAGAGGGCCCAAACCTGGGTAAACATCTGTGTCCCTTACTTCTTGTTACCATCAGCCTTGACGCACAGATCGGGACCCCCTACCTGAGATCCGCCGGTTTTGACACTGACATTGGTGATTTCATTGAGAGTTCCTCTGTGACGTCGTCGTCAGGTTCGATGGCTCCTTCGATCGTCATTAACCACGCTACCCAGGGTGAGACTTTCCTCCCCGGACAGATCTTCATGTTCGGCGGCTTCGCACTGCGGGCCAATTCACTTGGCCACTTGGAGCAGATTGATAGCTATGCCCCTGGCCCTCAAATCGGGTTCGGAAACCTGAACCACACGGCGGATACCCGAGGAGACTTGATCTTCAGGGGATTCAGGCCAGCGCCAGAAGTGCCGAAAAGTCACGACGGGCACGACTTAGACCTGTTGTCAAACGTTGCTTGGGATATCACCCCGGCAGAAGCCCCGGACCTAAATCCGGGACAGGTTGCGTTGCCTAAAGACGGAGGGCTGGACCCCGCCCCATAGGCCGTACCCTCATCGGCGATGGAGCCGAACACAGGCTTCACTTTTGAGGAAATCGGTGACCACGGGCCCTTGGACCTATGTCCGGTTGTAGGCTCCAGTCCGTGCGTCCCCGGGCCCGCCGATCTCGGTTGGGCTCTGGTGATGGAGTTCACCGCGGCGGACATCTTTCAGCACTCGCCCTTCGGCGACATACTAAACTCATTCAAAACTCTCTCTTTGACAGAGAATCTCGGGCCGAATTATGTCCGCCTCGAGTGGGAAGCAGGCGACGAAGACATTCGTTGCCCACCCACCACCCACTTCATAGCCACGGTTGATGATTTAACCCACGTGCTGGACTTTGACTCCGAAGGCATCGACGGTATGGACGACGATGCAGGAGAAGACTCAGAATCTATGAGGTGCCGGATTCACGCCTCGCCACACGACATATACATGGTGGATACGCCTAAGGAAGGCGGCGGTGGCGATCCGAAGATAACACCTGGCGAAGCCAAAGCGACGGCGGAACACCGTTCAAATCCGCAACAAGAACAATATCGGCAAGAGCGCGGAAGAATGGATACTCCGGCCAACCCCGATGACAATAATGACCAAACAGAACCAGCGATGGAGCAGGACGAACCAGGTCACGCCGAACATAGTCCGGGTCATACGCCCGAAGAAAACGATCCAGAGGGACGAGTTCACCAATCCGGCCCAGGACAAGAAGACAGCCCGGACGACGACGCATTCATCGTTCCGGAAGAACGCGTGGAACGAGAGAACCTTCATAGAAAGCTTATGGCCACAGCGAGAAGTCTGAAGAAGCAGAAGCAACGGCTTAAAGCTGCACAGGAAACGCTCAATCGCAGATGGAATAAAGTGCTAGACACTGAAGAAAGATATGGCGACGATTTCCATACAAAGAGCTACCCAAAACGCAAGCTACTGCCAGAATTCGACAACGAGGCCGTTCCACCGAAGAACAACATGGATAGGAGACCAAGAATACCACCTCATAGCCACAATAAATCAGCTGCCGGAGACGCCCACGACCTACGTAAGCACCTGGAGAAGAAAGCTGGTGCAGCTAGGTCCATCTACGGATCTAAAGGAGACACCCGGGCGAGGGACTATGGCTGTCAAAATAATTTTGACAACCAAACTCCAGTTCGGAATAAACACCGAACACAACAACAGCCCACGGCATGCCACAACGCTGGCCGAGATCTGGAGGGCTGCTCACCCACAGTGCTTTTTGATGAAATCTTGGACCATGAATTCCCACAGGGCTTTAAACCTGTAAACATAGAGGCATACGACGGAACAGCAGACCGAAGTGCGGATCGAGACTTTATCCTCCACATACACATGGCTCGCGGAGATGACCTCCATGCCATCAAATACCTTCCCCTCAAACTAAAGAGATCGGCCCGACACTGGTTGAAAAGCCTCCCCGAAAATTCAATCGGGAGCTGGGAAGAACTAGAGGACGCTTTCAGGGCCAATTTTCAAGGGACTTATGTCCGGCCTCCGGATGCTGACGATTTAAGTCACATAATCCAACAACCCAGAGAGGCTGCCCGCAAGCTTTGGAACAGATTCCTCACTAAGAAGAATGAAATCGTTGACTGTCCGGACGCCGAAGCCTTAGCAGCATTCAAGCACAGCATCCGGGACGAGTGGCTCGCCAGACACCTCGGCCAAGAAAAACCAAGGACAATGGCAGCCCTAACAAGTCTTATGACCCGCTTTTGTGCGGGAGAAGATAGATGGCTCGCCCGTAAAGGCACCAGCGACCCCAGCACATCCGAAATAAGGGATGGCAACGGGAAACCACGGCATAATAAAAACAAACGCCAAAACAAGGAAGAGAGCCCGGACAACATAACGGTTAATGCCGGATTCCAAGGCTCCCGACCTAACTAGCAAAATAAGCAACCTAAAGGCAGTAAAGAGGGACCGTCCGGTCTGAACAGAGTTCTGAACAGACTATGCCAAATTCATGGCACCCCCGACCAACCTGCGAACCACACGCACAGAGAGTGCTGGGTCTTCAAGTAGGCCGGCAAGCTGAACGCCGAACACAAGGGAAGGGAAACACCAAGTGAAGACGAGGATGAACCTCGCCAACCAAACACTGGGGGACAGAAAACATTCCCGCTAGAGGTTAAAACAGTGAACATGATCCACGCGACTCGTACATCCTTGGGAAGGCACGAACGCGTCCATAAAGACGCGCGCGATATAGAGCCCATCGTACCCACACCTAACTGTTGGATGTCTTGTTCGATCACCTAGACGACCAAACTAGCATTCGGCGTGAAGGATCAAATGCCTTGGTGCTTGACCCAATAATCGACGGATACCATCTCACTCATGTCCTCATGGACGGTGGCAGCAGTCTCAATTTAATATGTGAGGACATTGTCCGCAGGATGGGGATAGACTCATCCAGAATCAGCAAGATTCACACCACCTTTGAAGGGGTGATACCAGGCGTTGAAGCCTATAGCAAGGGCTCCGTCATACTAGAGGTAACATTCGGCTCTCCAGGTAACTCCAAAAGCGAAGACCTAGTCTTCATCATCGCACCCTTCCAAAGCAGCTATAAAGCATTGCTTGGAAGAAAGGCCCTCGCCCGCTTCAACGCATTGCCGCATTATGGCTACCTCACACTCAAGATGCCCCGTCCACACGGCGTCATCATCGTCAACGGAACAATGGAACGCCTTTCGCGCGCAAAGGAATACGCGACGGCCCTAGCGGCCGGACTATAAGCAGCCTCTAAACAAAATTATACCAGGTCGTTAAGACCACGGACACGGTTAGACGAGTCCGGCAGCCCACATTAAACCATGGCAATTGTATATGTAATCCTATAAGCGGACACGAGGGCTAATAATAAAGCCCCACACTCTCGCTCAACCTTATTGGCGTGCGAGATTTTGCATTTTCTACCATCCGCCGCAAACTTACGTTGCACTCTTCTATGAGATCCTTTTTTCCGCAGACAATGTTCGCGATACCCTTCGAGGATGCGGCTGGGAGACAAAGGCGCGACGCGTGCAGCGAGGCCCCGTCCAACAGGTTTCTTTTGAGATTAAGCCCCTGTGTAAACCTTTTCTTTTGCCTCTTGTTGTTTCATCATCCCACGGGTTCAATACCCACAGAGGATACTGCCATTTTTGGCATTACGCCATGACAGATTAATGCGCGCACCTGGACATACAGGGTTTATAATGAATGGGCATTCTTGAGCCCATCATCTGTTAGAAAGTCCGAATACCTTCGGGAGTGTTCGGCGTCACGAGTTTGGCCTTATATGCATCAGCTCTGAATCATGTCTTTGGTCAAATGTTGGGATTTCCCAGATCCTGGGTTTGCCGCCTTACGTTCCGTTATAATCGGCTAAGGTGGCCAAAGGAGAACTACTATGATTGTGCCCTAGTTATTCCGGATGAGCACCTCAGTAGAGAAAGCCGCCCGACCGTCATGATACAAATGAGAGACTGATCAACCACTCGACGACTCACCGGAATATCTAGGATTCCTCCGCTTTAACGAAGGGCCATTTCCTGGCCAGGTACATACGCGCCCGTATTTGGATGCACGCGATGGTACCAGGGGCTACATAGTAGCCTCAAATATTAGAATCCCACGGCTAAGCGAATGTGTTACAGCTATATAGTCCGGTTGCCTAGTTTGACGTGCGATCACCTCCTTGCCGGACCAAGACGTTGGATAAAGAGTGATCAGGCACATTTTTTCGCGAACACCCCCGCATTGTATGCGTGGGGGCTGAAGCCAACGACTGCTATCTTTCGGACTACACACACACACACACACACACACACACACACACACACACACACACACACACACACACACACATATATATATATTTTCAGACATAAATTATAAATATAACCTCCTAATCAAAAAAATTACAATAATTTGAATCATCACTCGAAGAGGAGATTCTTCGGGCACTGCACCTCTATCAGGCGGGCACCCTCCGTGACCTGTGCCAAGTAGTGCTCGGCCGGATATTGACCCCCTACCGGATTCTGAGACGCTATCATAGTGGCATCCATATCCGTCCAATACGCTTTAACGCGTGCAAGGGCCATCCGCGCACCCTCTATGCATGCTGACCTCCTCATGGCATCGATCCGGGGCACGGCCCCAAGGAACTGTTGCACTAAACCAAAGTAGCTGTCCGGCTTAGGCTCCTTCGGCCAAAGATGATCTATTATAGACCGCATCGCAAGCCCGGACAGCCCGTGAAGCTCCGCCACAGCAGCCATCTTATCGCTTAACGGCAGCGGGCGGGTGGGAGCATGGAATTGCGACCAAGAAAGCTTCTCCACCTCCTTTTCGCCCTGATCTTTGAAGAACTCCATGGCATCCGCCGTACACTTCGCCAGGTCCGCGTATGCATCCGGCGAGCTCCAGCGTCCATCAAGGGAAGCGTACTTCGGATCGAAGAACTTCGTCCGCAGCAAATAGGAGCCTCCAGCCACGATTTTTTCGACCTGTTGAAGCTCCTCCCGCGCACCCCGGAGCTCGGTCCGTATTTCCTTGGTGGCATTCAGCGCCTTGCTCGGGTCAGCCAATTTATCTTCATGCTCCTTCTTAGGAGCTCATACCGGTCAGCGACATGTTTTAACTCGATAGCCATTTCGGCTATCTTTTCCTCGCTTCGGCGATGAGCAGCCTGTTCAGCTCTCAATTCCTCGGCCGCCTTTAGGGCAGCCGCATTGCTCACCTGAGCTTGTTCCTTGGCTAGAGCAAGTTCAGCCCTTAGGGCCTCCACGGCAGCAGCACCATCTGCAGTCCGAACAAATTATATTAATACATGCCACCTCAATTTTTTCTATGAAATGGGAGACAGGGCACATACCTTGTGAGGTATCCAGCCGCTCATTCATCAGAGTAATATCGGCATCAATCGACCCAATTGCCTCGACAGTTTGGCAACTTCAACCGACGGACCGGCGGCCGGACCCACAGGTATCTGCATACATTTACAGCACTATCATTGGTTTATGATCCCCCGTTTTCCGCCTAGGGCGGGCAACCAGAGTCTCAGGGGCTACTATCTATATGGAGCACACCTAGCGCGTGCCTTACAACCAAAGAGTTCTCCATTACATACCTCAAAGCCTCTGAGCAGGCTTGTGAATGCTTCATTCAAATTGCTCGTAGCGGATGAAATCTTCTTGAGCACCGCACTCATTAATGAGAGGTGCTCCTCCAAGAGCACAGCTCGCTCCAGTAATCCCGTCAGTACATCCGGACTCAGGGCGGCTGACGCATTGGCTTCCGGCCTTGGCGCATCCGGGCTCCTCCGTGACGACACCTCGGTGTCGCCCGCGTCAAGAACCGGAGAGGCGGGTGGGGTCTCGCTCTCCATCATCTCCGGAGGAAGGTCGCCCGAAGACGATCCCTGTTGAGAAGAGCTGCCAGCCGGACTGCAAAAAGTTGAGTCCTGGTCATTGATCCAGGAGAAATACAGTACCTTCAAGTTAATGATTGACTTATGACTCGTTGGAGGGTTGGCCCGTTGGAGGGCATGATGCGGTGAGGGTGCCTGTCGGGGCAAGGACCCCCGGGGATCCCTTTTTCCCCAATTTGGGCATCTCGGCCTCCAAATCTTCGGAGGCGGCCCTCTTCTTCCCGCGTGGGAAGGTGGCCTTGACCTCTCCTCCCCGAATGTACCCGGTTCGGATGCGTAGTGTGTGGGGTTCGGATTTCTCATCCTTCCCCTTGTCTTTCCCCGAAGGCATTCTGCTGAGTACCCGGTCGAGCATCTTGGCCACGGTAGGGGCGAACGAGCCTTTGGGAAGTGGTGCCAGACACCTGATTCTCTCCGCCTTGCTGAGCCATTCCTGGAAGCGGATGACGATCAGAATAAACAAGTATGACAAACACAAAACAGGTTGCCCGGTATCAAGGCTACTTACTTGAGTATCTAGGCGATTGCAGCTTAGGCCCGCATCCTCGGTGGTATCCGGACACGTTACTTTTTGTCCGAAGAATAATTTGCACATCTCTTCGAGCTTTTAAGCCGAAGAAGTGCTTCACAGTCCGCGGACCCTCCGGATTGAACTCCCAGATCCGAAGAGGCCGGCGTTGGCACGACAACATCCCTCGGATTAACATCACTTGCATTACGCTAACAAGGTTGATATCCCTCTTGAGAAGCTCCCGGATGCAGTTCTGCAGTATTGGTACATCACCTGCGGGCCCCCAATTACATCCTACGTTTGTCCAGGACGCCAACTGCAACGGAGGGCCCGAGCGGAACTCAGTGGCGGCTACCCAGTTTGTGCCCCTTGGGGCCGTAGCATAAAACCACCTCCGCTGCCATATGTCAGATACTTCTGGGAAAGAACCCTCAGGCCATGGGGCATCGGCATATCTGTTTATTACAACACCTCCGCACTCCACATGTCAGCCCCGATCATCTTCGGCTTCACATTGAAGGTCTTGAGCCATAAGCTGAAGTGCGGAGTGATGTGGAGAAAAGCCTCGCACACGATAATGAATGACGAGATATGGAGGATAGCATCCGGAGCCAGATCATGAAAATCCAACCCATAATAGAACATGAGCCCTCGTACGAAAGGATGGAGGGTGAAACCCAAACCACGGAGGAAGTGTGGGACAAAAACAACACACTCATTGGGATCCGGCGTGGGGATAACTTGCCCCGGAGCAGGAAGCCTGTGCCGGATATCTGCGGTTAGGTATCTGACCTTCCTAAGATTCGCAATGTCCTTCTCCTCGATCGAGGAGGCGACCCACCGGCCTTGAGGATCAGATCCGGACATACTGGCGGATTCCGGAGGGGTGGAGCTTAGGTTTTGGGTGTTAGAACTCGAGGTGCGAGAAGGCGCGATGAAGGTGAAGAAAGAGGTATAGGCCTCGACCCCTTTATAAAGAGGGTGAATATCAAGAGTCCCCAGTGTGACCGTTTGAGGCTTATCTAAAAACACACGGGGTAATACCAACGGCCGTCGTGGGGTCACGCACGCTAATATTGATGGAAAATCCCGTAATAAAAGGGACATGATCTCTGCCTCGACGGGACGTGCCAATAAAACCGCCTCGTGGCACGAGTCGTTGTGGGGTAGGAAACGTCGGTCCGCGTTGGACCGAGTCACGATACCAGGGCACGACGCTTGAAGATTGCCAGCAAATCAGATCTCTACCATATGAAGATCATCTTGTAGATCTGGACACGGACTATGTGTTCGATAAACCACTTTGGAGAATTCGGAGGAGGAACCCGCCTTGCAATGCCGAAGACAATACTGCGCGCCGGACTCATCGTCATTGAAGCCTGGTTCAGGGGCTACTGAGGGAGTCCTGGATTAGGGGGTATCCGGACAGCCGGACTGTGTACAACGTCCGGACTATTGAAGCGTGAAGATACAAGACTCAAGACTTCGGCCCGTGTCCGGATGGGACTTTCCTTGGCGTGGAAGGCAAGCTTGGCGATCTGGATATTATATTTCCTTCCTTGTAACCGACTCCATGTAAACCCTAGCCCTCTCCGGTGTCTATATAAACCGGAGAGGTTGGTCCTTAGAAGGCCGATCACAATTACATTCATACCATCATAGGCTAGCTCCTAGGGTTTAGCCTCTACGATCTCCTGGTAGATCTACTCTTGTACTACCCATATCATCAATATTAATCAAGCAGGAAGTAGGGTTTTACCTCCATCGAGAGGGCCTGAACCTAGATAAACATCTGTGTCCCTTACTTGTTGTTACCATCAGCCTTGACGCACAGATCGGGACCCCCTACCCGAGATCCGCCGGTTTTGACACCGACAGAGATGATACACGCGGACGCGCTGCCCCAACTCTTCTTCCGCTGCACGGCACTGCGCATCTAGTGGTAATGATCTGTGATCCATCTCCCATAGCATGTTCCTGGATGTTCTGCGCGTAGGAATTTAATTTGCAGTCGACGCACCCTAACGTAGATCCCAATAGAATGATCATGGTTACTGCCTTGCAAGAGACTTGAAAATGAAATACCTTATCCTTGATCAAGAAAACCATGAGATCAATAGCCGAGCCGCCAATGGCCGCCTCCAGAGCTACTGCCACCGAATCTTCGTTCAAACGAAAATTATGATGTCCAAAGGAGACCACCATGGTGAAGAGATCCGAGTCATCCATGGGGTGCACCGAAAAACCAGTAGATTGAAAAACCCTTGGAGAAGTCCAAGCCAAGGGCAGAACCATCATTGGAACCCATAGGAGATGGGTATGAACGTGTAGATCCCGAGACGCCAGAGAGAACTAGTGGAGAGAAACTAGAAAGTGGTGGCTAGATAAGGAGATCGCCGGAGGTGGTGGATGCCGCCGGGGAGGGGGTGGGAGGACGTCATACATTGCACCGGACAACAAAAAGGGACAGGAAGTTCATCAAATTGCACTGTACAACCAAAAGACATAGCTCGTTCATCACATGGTTCATCACAGGCTTCTACTACTAGTTCATATGTACATGTACAATGAAATTAGACTAGGAAAAGAGAATATCACCGCTTTGTCTAGCCCTTCCCCTTGTCATCTCCGTCAACGATAGTACATGGCAAAGACCATGTAGGGGTCATCATCCGGGGAGTGTCGGAGTAGGAGGAGCTGGTGATGGAGGAGGACGAGGAGGAGTAGGGGGCTCAACAAGGAGTCGGGCGGCGCAGGCCTGCTCTACCGCGAGGCGGCGGGCTTTGGTGGTAGTGCACGCTTTCTCAGGCACAAATTGCTCGATGCCTCGATGCCCTCTCACAACGCCTTCACATTCTTGTGACAACGGGTGTTCGTCGTCGTGAGGTCAATGACCATCGCAGTATTTCACGGAAGACCTAGACGTCGTTGGAGTTGGGCGGGAGACGGACCACTCAAGCACACGAGCTAGACTGAGCCACGTCCGGGCCTTTTGTCGGGCACACCGCACCTCCCCCGTCGCCGGCTTGGAGGATGCAACCGAGCACCCGGCGGTGCCTGGGAGTGCGGGCTGGCGATGACACACCAGATCTACACGAGCATCCTCGGGCCACCAAGGACGGTGTGGAGCGCCTCGAACCACAACTACATTCACCCTATCTACCACCAGGGACGATGTAGAGCTCAAAGAGTCGCCCAAGTCCACCCTTGGAGGGAAAGCTACTCATCGAACGACGTGCAGCTCGAACCCTCCGCCGCTAGCGCATCCTAGTCAATGGGGTCCGGTTCAGATCCCGATCCACTGCCGGAGCCGTCTATGGTGGCGTAGGATGGCGGGGACTTGGACGTGACCAGAGCAAAGGGAGGGGCGAGAGTGAGGGCTAGGATTTGGTCCGGGTGGGACGGGATGGGGTTTATGTGGTGTTAGAGTGGGCCAACCTGGGTCGTCTTACATGGTGGACACATCCGAGCATGTTTGGACCGCCCCAAATCCGCTCCACATTTGGAATGGGTTTGAGAGACATCGGATCCGAACATTTAGGCTCGTTTTAAGGGGTTCAGTTGGACGAGGTCAAGCAGTCTCAATTTCATAAAGGATTTACAAATGTTGGGTTGTCCACCTGAATAAATAAAGGTAGAATAGAGGGTCTGATTTGGGATGTTGCTTTTTAAGACATGAACCATTTCAAAGCATAGAATCGGGCGACCGGCATTTAAAATCCTCAATATCGTATGGCGGGCATGTCAA
This sequence comes from Aegilops speltoides, assembly GCA_021437245.1. Classification (NCBI taxonomy): domain Eukaryota; kingdom Viridiplantae; phylum Streptophyta; class Magnoliopsida; order Poales; family Poaceae; genus Aegilops; species Aegilops speltoides. Next base: position 115,531,570 of record CM038143.1, on the reverse strand, counting down.
CATGATGGCGTCTCCAATGTCGAACATACTCTATTTGTTCATGAACTGGTCCGTACTAATCCGTGGACATGGATATGGCATTTGCTCTTCTTCTTCTCTTAAGTCCGAAATACGCAAACTAGTTATGAAAAATAGCACAATTCATCCATAAACAACTTGCAAATATCCCTAGTACAAAAATAACTCAAATATAAATACTAACATCCCAAATAACTGGATGTTCAAGAAGTTTTCGAATTCGCTGATTTCAAATTCAATGATACTCGAGTCAAAATCTGCACATGTCCTTCCACGTATTGTGCCCTTTGAGCTTCATCCAACAATGCATGAACTTAAATGACCTACCCACGGTCCTATAGTACAGCATGGCATCACGATCGGGCTACGCAACGTGATGATTATCAAGTTGTTGTATTGAGTGAATTAATCAATTGACCAATATGTAGAGCAACAAGAAGCAAAACATACGATCTCCATGGCTGATGAGCCCGATGGACACATTTGTCTCCACTCATGCAACCGCATCAAAAAACTTCATAACGGAGTTGGAGATGATGTACCACTGATGGGTTAGCGACTTCACATTGCGACCATGGATCACGTGCAAGTCATAGGGCATGAAGTGCTTTTTCTCATGAAACAAAGCATGCACGTGACGAACCCACTTGCCTCCTGCCTACAAAGTCTGCAGATACAACCTTCCACGCATTGCATAGCAACTCATCCTCCATCAACGAGTACCCCACCATCGTGGTTACTCTAGAAATCAATGGTAAGTTCAACAAAAAACTCAATGGCATTTGAACGTACACCTGTTGGGCGTGGTGTCCACCTTGGATGACGTTGGCTGGGCGCGGAGGGTACCTAGCTACGGACAAATCCTGTGTGGACGGCGACATAGTACAAGGCAGACCGGCGCGTGGGTGGGGGTTGCGGATGTCCGACAATGCCTGGACGGCGACCGGAGAGGTGCAATGACGACGTCAGACGAGGAGGATGTGGATGCAGAGCAAGAGCAAGCAGGGCCGAGGTGAAAGAAAAGTAACTCGTAATAGGAATTTGAGTGGGTTGGAGGTGTCGGAGCCCTACGTGGCGACGTTTCGGACTCTCGGGAAGGTCCCCGATTTGTGTCCGGTTTGTGGGAATCCGGAGAAGCGGACACGTCCGCGAACAAATGGGTCTATGTTGGATGGCAAACTACATTGAGACAAAATGGTCCAAACGTATGCGGGTATTTTGAGGATCCGCTTGGAGATGCCTTCAACGCTCTTCCTTTATTTGTCTGGGCATACCGTCATGCTTCCATGATATCATTTTTTTAAAATTGATGTTTAAAAAATTATAAATAAAAATTATTTGTGTTCACTAGACATTTGTCTACAACCCCTAAAATTTTCAAATCGAAATTCAATATACTGATGGAGAAACAAAAAGGAGAAATGTAAATGTCAATAGTGCCATTTTATCTTTTGTCTTCTCTTGACACTATTCATCATAGATTTGTCTTTTTTGTTTCTCAATGTGTGTTTTGAGTTTGGATCTCAATTTCTGAAGAGCAGTGGACACATGTGTGGTGAACATTCACGATTTATTCTGAATTTTTTATACCTTTAAATTTGAATTTTCTAAATTGGTACTGTAGCATGGAAGCAAGAGTGGCACCTCATACTTATCCGATATTTTCCCTGGCGGGGGGTACACCAAATACGTGTCACTCGTTTCAGCCGTTAGCAAGCGTCGGTGGTGCCTCTGCCGACAGTCGACATCTGGGATCCCTGGACATCTTCCCTGTTCAGCAGGTAATTATCACTTTCAATGCAAGAGGACACGTATCCCCACCATATTGGCTACTTTCTTTCATTTTTAATTTTGCATAAATCCACTTGCGATTGTGACCACAAGAGCTTTAGCTGATTCCATATCTGCCACTTTATCTTAAAGAGGTTATCCACTGAGATTTGTGAGAACAAAATTCATTTCGTGACTGCGGTTCTTCACAGTCAAGCACTAAAAAAAGGGACAGATACACATTAACAGTGGCAGTCTGCTCTTAGTTCAAGTACCTTTACGAAGGGATTGTTAAACAAATTGGAGGATCAAAATCTTAAGAACCTTTTGTGGGTGTGGGTGTGTGTGTTTTTATAAAGGAGGATGTATGTGTGTTGTTTGTTTGATTTGTAGAAGTAAGTTTGATAGGAATTTTCAAGCAATGCTTTACACTAATACCATTTCAAAATAACCTTTTATCCACTCAAAGCTCTTAGAAATAACCATTTGTTGCGAATAAACCTGTGGCTGAATAGTTAGGACGACAGTAGTATCTTCAGCCCACCAGGGTTCAAGTTCTGGTGGTCGTATGATCCTAAATTTATTTCAGGATTTCCGGCGATGAGCGTTCTGTGAGAGGAAACATTCAATCTCAAGATGATACGATGGGTTCTTTTCTGGTGCTCATAAGGGTAGGATGTGCGTGTGTGTATTTATAGGGTTAGTGTACGCCCATGATCGCCTGCATCTGTACTGTCTACTGTGTTCTAAAACGAAGAAGAAAAATAACCGTCTGTTTTTCATGTCTAATACTGAACAAAAAAATATACTAGTATTTTTCTACAACACTCAAATTGAGTATTTTACTTGGGTGATTTTTTTTCTTTTCCCCTACCAAACTCAACCACACAAGTAGCTTTCCCTTCCGTTGCCGATCCATCCCCATCTTCCTCCACCTATAAAATTGCCCCCCTAGCACATATCCTCTTTCACTCCATCTGCTACTAACCTCGCTACTCTTAACTCTTAAGCCACAAAAGATTTTCGCTACCAGCACCTAAGCTCCAATGGAGGGTGAGAAGAACTCGTCCGGGGACCTGATGTCCAGCAGCAAGCTGGTCGCGGAGGCCGCCAAGACGGCCTACGAGAAGAAGAGCGTCGAGGGCATCGACAAGGAAAAGGTAGCCGCCGCCTCCGCCGAGATCCTGGACTCCGCCGCCAAGTACGGCAAGCTGGAGGACAAGCCGGCGGGGCAGTACCTCGAGAAGGCTGAGGGGTACCTGAAACAGTACAGCTCCGGCGGCACCGAGAAGGAGAAAACTGACGCACCTGCTGCCGCTGACGCGCCGAAGCCGGATGCACCCAAGGAGACAGCGCCTGCGCCTGCACCCGCCGCAGAGGAAGAGAAAGCGTCCGATGGGTTCGGTCTCGACGACGTCATGAAGGGGGCTGCATCGCTGTCCGGGAAGAAGAGTGGCGAGGAGGAGAAGGAGAGCGGCGGCGGCGGCGGGTTCATGAAGATGGCTCAGGGGTTCATGAAGTAGAAGTCTGGTTTCTGCATCTACATGCATGTTGCTCTTGCTAAGTTTGTGCGCTGCGTTCCTTCTGTATTTTGTTACTGTAACGTTGTGGTTGTGCTTAATTATGTTACTGCTGATATTCGGTTCTGTAAAGTTTCTTTAAGTCATGTGTGTTTGTATGATGATCAATAATCCAGTTGTGCTAGCTAGCTGGTTCCTTCCTGCTTGCAGGATTTCGGCTGTACTAGTAACTTGCATCTCCAGCCGTTGGTCCTCCAGGGTGTCAATTAGCGCCGCATGAGGGACAAACGGCAGAAAAATCTGCGTGGGGGCTTAGGTTCCCAGCCGAAACCCAAGTTCGCCCCCATAGCCGTCGATTTCGGCCCACTTTCGACCCAATTTGACGTGCTTCGGCACAAATTCAACAAAAACTAGTTCCTTCTTGCTTGTAGGATTTCGGTTGTGCTAGTAACTTATAAGAGCATCTTCAGCCCTTCGCCCCTTGGGGAGTGAAATAGCGCCGCCTGGGGGTCAAACGGCGGAAAAATCTGCGTGGGAGCTCGGGTTCCCAGCCGAAACCCATGTCCCCCCCCCCCCTCTAGCTGTCGATTTCGGCCCATATTCGGCGTGCTTCGGCACAAATTCAACAAAAACTAACTTTTATTAAATAGTTCGTCACAAAAATCAGTATAAATCAAATAGTTCTACAAATCAAACTCATAATTTGAACACAAATAAAAACTCATAGTTCATCACACGTCGAGGCGTTGCCCTTGAGCTTTCATATGTGCTACACCAGATCGTGTTGCAGTTCTTGATGCACCTGTGGGTCTCGGATCTCCTAACACATATTGAGGAAGGCAGTCTAGGTTGCCGGTAGCTGGTGATCAACTTGGGCAAGATGACCCTGCATGTAATATTGTTCAGTGTCAAACATTGGCTCTTGCTGCTCACTCTCAATGATCATGTTGTGCAAGATGACATGGCAAGTCATGACTTCCCACATTTGATCTTTCGACCAGGTCAGAGCGGGGTACCGGACAACAGCAAATCGAGATTGGAGCACACAAAATGCCCTCACGAGATCCTTCCTGCAAGCCTCCTGACACTTGGCAAAGTAGGAGTTCTTGCCTCCTGGCCCGGGGTTTGAGATAGTCTTCACAAATGTGGACCATCTCAGATAGATGTCATCTGCTAGGTAGTATCCCTTGTTGCAGTGGCGCCCATTGACCTCGAAGTTCACCGGAAGAGCATGAGCTTCAACAAGCTTGGCAAAGACATTCGAGCACTGCAGTACGTTGATGTCATTGTGAGTTCCTGGCATACCAAAGAAGGAGTGCCAATCCAGAAGTCCTGTGTCACCACTGCCTCAAGTACCACACTGCAAGCTCCTTTGGCGCCTTTGTACACCTCCTACCAAGCAAATGAACAGTTTTCCATGCCCAATGCATGCAGTCGATGCTTCCAAGCATCCCAGGAAATCCTCTTGCTACATTCTATGCTAGAATCCGAGCAGTGTCTTTAGCATTGGGTGATCCCAAGTATTATGGTCCAAACACTGCCACCACTGCCCTGCAGAACTTGTACAAACACTCAATGGTGGTGGACTCGGCCATGCATCCATAGTCTTCCAGTATATCACAGTGGGCTCCATATGCAAGCATCCTCATAGCTGTCGTGCACTTCTAGAGTGAGGTGAATCCAAGTGTGCCGGTGCACCTTCTTGCACTTGAAGTAGTTGTCGAACTCACGGATGGAATTCACAATCCTGAGGAAGAGCTTTCGGCTCATCCAATAACGGCGCCGAAATACTTTCTCGCCGTCAAGTGGAGCATCGGCGAAGTAGTTGGCGTACAGCAAGAAATAGCCCTCTAGTCGATGCCTCTGCTTTGCCTTCTGTCGGTCTGGCACCGAGCCACCTCGCCGTGACTTTGCATTGCTCGTGAACAGGCCGGCCAGAGCGGCGAGGACCATGAGGTGCTCTTCGTCCTGGGCGTTGGCATCGGCTTCCTCCTCCAAAGAAGACCGCTGAACGCCTCACGTCGTCGAGCCCATTCTTTGAAAGGACAAATCACCAACACTGGCGGGCGTGGTAGGCGACACCGCGCAGTATCCCTCTTGCATGGCTCGAAGCGCCAAAAAGCTCGCCAGATCGGGTGGATGCTATGCGGCGAACCCTCTCTTTCTCAGCGGGGAAATGGCCTTTCTAGCGGTGGTGGGCAGGTGGGCGGCCCCGGGATCGGCATGCTGGCGGAAGGGGTAGTGCGCGCGGGGGGCGATTCTGGATGTGCAAAAAATGTTTTTCACCTAACAATGGTGGCCCATGCGTTGTTTTCCCTTCCGCCGGAGCCCCCAAGTGCCCCCAGTGCACTGGGTTCGGCCTGGGATCGCCGGGCCAGAAAAAGGGCTGAACCGGCGGAAATCGGCGTCCTAGGGGCGCGACTAGGGGGATTTTTCGTCGCCGGCAAAAAAAAAACATGCCCTGGGGGCCTGTTGGGGGCGCGAGTGGAGATACTCTAAGTTGCAACATAGGCTAGTGTTTCCATTGTCAATTACTCCTGGCCCTATGTGATATGGTCATATCAATGATCACTTGACCAACCAACAACATGGTGCTATTTTTTTAACAGAGCAACAGGTTGTTTTTAGTCCTCACTAAATTGTCTTGGAAAAATTTCTTGCTACTGCTAGAATAATGGGCTTGGCCCTTGTAATTTTTTTAAATTCCTAAAAGAAAATCTCAAAAGCCCATGTGTAAAATGGCAAGTGGATGGTCTAAAGTTTAGTTCGACTTCTACGGAGGGGTGAGACCTCTTTATATAGTGGGTTCTCCCCACTCCACTGTGTGTTGTGTTAAGGAGAGAAATAGAAGACCACACGCTCATCGGGCCAGGCCGGGCACGCACTCGAGCCGAGGCCGAGGCGATATGGCGCGGGTGTGTGACATGTACCACGGGTCATCTTTGTCGTCGTCAACAACATCACTCCAGCGGCAGCTATGGCTACTAATGAACAACATGTGTGTCGTGATTGGTTGTTGTTACATGTGCACTACTGCTGTGCATGTTTTCCTGTTCATTTAGTATGCATGAACCCTATGATCTCCCACACTCAGAGCATCTTCATTAAGACTAGAGCATCCATGAAAATTTTATGTATGTGTGGAAGTATGCAAGGCGGTTGTGCTGTACTAACACTCTAGGCCTCCTGTTAAAGATGGACATAAATAAGGCCTTCGATTCTGTTCATTGGGAGTGTATGTTGGATCTCATGCAGAAGCAAGGGTCCCCGCCTAGATTTCGAGACTAGTTGGTGGCTCTTCTTTAGACTGTATCCTCTCTGGCTTTCCTAAATGGCATTCTGGGCAGCCTATCCTCCATGATCAGAGCCTTCGCCAGGGGAACCCACTATCGCCTGTACCGTTCGTTCTTGTCGTTGACTCACTGCAACAAATTTTGTACAAGGCGATGACGCTTGGGCAGCTTCATAGTTTGAGGGTGAGGGTATGCACCTCTGCACCTCCGTTTATGAGGGTGATGCAGCAACTTGATCGATGGCTCCAATCACATAAGATACGATCAACCTTTCAATTAGATTGTTACATGCTAATTACTATTGTAGTCACACTCCGAAAACCTACTTATAGGCAATTTCTTGAGTTAATATGGATTCATTAATGCACTCAGGCCAACTGGTGTGCACTTTAAGAGGTGGCAGCCGAAGTCCACGCTTTGGCTTACTACTCTAAAAGGGATGCAGTGAATGCTAAATTTGGTGCAGCAGATTTAGGCAATGAATTGTACATCATGGAGAGCTTCCATGACTACAAGATGGCAAATAACCGTTTTGTAATTCAACAAGCTCATGATATATAGTGCATTATAAAAGAACTACAACTCCTTACATCATGGAGAGCTTCCACGACTACAAGATAGTAAATAACCATTTCGTAAATGAACAAACTCATGAGATACAGTGCATTGTAGAGGTACTTGAACTCCTTAAGTGTGATTTACCCGTTGTTGCTAGGTGCATGACTGCGAAGTTGCTTCCTTCATGGAGGAATTTCGCCACTACTTTGGAACATAAGAGATAAGATATATTAGTTGAAAATATGATAGCATCTCTTGATGTTGAGGAGAAAGTTCGATCTAAAGACACTACTGATAAATGAGGTGAGGTTCCACCTACTGCCAATATGGTACAAAGTTATCCATAGTACAAGAAGAAAGGGGAAAACAAGTCTGTTTTCAACAAGGTCAAGATTACTACCTTCATGAAGTAGAAGCTAACAAGGCTGAGCTAGAGTGCTACGCCTGTGGAAAGCCCGAACACTTTTCCGAGAAATTCCCATAACATGCAGACCCTAGAGGGGAAACGAGCTCCAAGAATGTCAACATAGTGACCACTAGCAATACTATTGGGTATGATAATTTACCTATTGTTCTTTCAGTATTAAATCATCATCTTTGGTGGATTAATTCGGGTGCTAACATTCACATGTGTGTTGATGTCTCTTTGTTCACTTCTTATAAAGTCACATGAAATTCTTCCTTCCTAATGGAGGAATGAGTCGCATGTCTGTTCATGCAACATGTCCATACCATGAACAAGAATCTAGTTAGAATCTCCTTATATATTGGAAGGGTTTAAGATAGTTTTAGAGTCAAATAAGGTAATATTGTTGAGATATGGACAATTTATAGAAAGGCAATGAGTGCGGAGGCTTGTTCCGCTTTTCCCTTTCGGGTTTTTGCAATAAGTTAGTAAACTAAATCTATGCTAGTGCTAATGATGATGCAAGTGTTTGGCACTCTCATTTATGACATGTTAATTTTGGTTTGATGTCTCGGCTATCGAATATGAGTTTAGTCCTGAATTTCACTATTCCAAAGGTTCTACCTACCAAATTCGTGTGCAATCAAAGCAACCTCGGAAGCCTAACATGGCAGTTGAGGAGAGATACTTGACACTTTTAGAACTCATACATTATGATCTATGTGAGATGAATGGTGTGTTAATAAAATGTGGAAAGAGATATTTCATGACATTAACTGATAATGCGGCTAGATTTTGCTATGTTTATTTGTTGCAAACTAAAGATGAAGCTTTAGACTATTTTCAAATATATAAGGCTAAAGAAGAAAATAAATTAGAGAGAATGATCAAGCGTTTTAGGTCGAATTGTGGTGGTGAGTATTTTTCTTAAAATATTTAATGAATTCTATGAGGAACATGAAATTATTCATGAGAGGACAACCCCTATTCGCCCCAATCACAAATGGGGTAGCCGAGAGGAAAAACCCCACGTTGACTAAGTGAATGAATGCCATGCTAGACACTACAGGTTTATCTAAGGCATGGTGGTGGGCTTTGTTGACTTTATCTCATGTCTTGAATATAGTTCTAACAAGAATAAAGAAAAAAAAACCTTATGAGTAGTGGGTTGGGAGGAAACCATCACTTCCTTATTTGTGCATTTGGGGATACTTGGCAAAAGTCAATATTCCAAACCACAAGAAATGCAAACTTGACCAAAGACATCGAATTTTGTTTTTCTAGGTTATGCTCAGCGGGGCATTGCATATAGATTTCTAGTGGTTAAATCTAGGGTACCTATATACATGTTGATACTATAATGGAATCTCGTGATGCAACATTTTTTGAGAATATGTTTCCTATGAAGATATGCATAGTATTATATTTTCTTTTGATATAATTTTTGAGCTAGCATTTGATGAATATTTCAAACAACCACCTAAGGAAGTCCTTGCGAAGGATAACAATGAGGCTCCTACAATGAGCAAGAGACATAGGATTGAAAAATCCTTTGGAAATGATTTCATTGTATATTGTGTGGACGATACTCCCATGTCTATTGTAGAGGCATATGCATCTCCAGATGTAGATGGGGAAAGAAGCATTCCATAATGAGATGGACTCGATTCTTTCTACCAAGACTTGGGAGCTAACTGAACAACCCTATGGCTGTAAACTTGTGAGTTGTAAATGGGGTTTCAAAAAGAAACTAAGGCCTAATGGTACTATTGAGAAGTACAAGGCGTGGCCATGTGGACAAGGGCTACACTCAGAAAGAAGGCGAAAATTACTTTGACACCTATGCACCTATCACTAGACTAACCACATTCAAGTACTGCTTTCCCAGATTGCCTCTTATGGTCTTATCGCTCATCGAATGGACGTAAAGACAACTTTCTTAAATGGGTAGTTGGAAGAGGAAATCTACCACATGTACGAAATGTGACACCAGGGTGTGAAACATCCCTTTTTGGTTTGGCGTCGGGGCGCTAACTCGCCCAAATCTTCTACCTACGACAAGGCCGAAATGTGTAATACCCTATGTCCTGCTCGATTATATTCACTGGAAGTGATGAACTGGTGTTACAATGATGAACTTTCCTCATCGGGGCTTGCCAAGCCAGGAAAAGTGCACTCGCGTGTGAGCTGTGTACTCTCCAGGAGTTAAAACTCTGTCTACGTAGCATGGGCCTCCTTTTATAGCTGCAAGGGGTCACCATAGTGGCTACAATGGTAACTATATACAATATATATACAACGGAATACCTACCGCATTAAATGGGGGGCGTATGTGTATTCACATCCTGTTGCCGGGGTCGAACGCTTGTCTTGTTGAAACATGCTTTTACTGGCACAACTCTCTCACCGTGACACACTGCCAGTGAGGTGTCGTGCATAGAGTAAATGGGGTGATGAATCGCCATGCATGACAGCAAATCGAGCTGAATGCATGCCCTCCTCATGACAGCTCGCCATGCACCATCGTAGGTCGCCGCATGCCTATTCCTAGCCCCATCACCATACCCCTACGCCTGACTGCCTCTAACTGGTCATTGACGATGCGGAAGCCATTGGTGGGGTGCTGGTGCTGATGGAGTTGTTGTTGGGTGGTGAACCTCTTCCACGGGGATCATGGCCTTGGCATTGTCAAATGGTGTCAAATGACTCTTCCTCAAGGGTGATGGCCTTGCCGATGAAAGTCTTCACAAGATGTTCATCTTGAGGTTAGAGCATTTAACAAATATCTGCATATATATCACCACGTTGTTGGGAGGCAAGGTGGGAGTATGGACTCCTTATGGATGTTGTAGTCAACAATAGTGCTATCAACCCTGAGTTGCGTGCCCGCAACGAGGTGGTCACCCTGCCCTTGAGGTAGGTTTCCTCTGTCTTAGATCTTGACGAAGATCTACATGCCCCCTTAGAAGGAGCATGTATGAGCATTTATTGAAGCAAGCTGGTATTACCCCGCCAAGAAACACTGCCACGACCCACGCTCGATGGGTCTGTTAGACACCAGTGTTCACGGGACCGACAAAATCTATAAGGATCAGCCTGATGAGTTTATGGTAAAGGGTGAAGAGAGAAATGTGTGTAAGTTGTTAAAATATTTATATGGCTTAAAACAAGCACCTAAGCAATGTCATGAGAAGTTTGGCAGGACTTTCACTTCTACAAGCTTTGCAATTAACGATGTTGTTAGGTGTGTTTATCATCGCCATGGTGGGGGAGAAAATGTTATATTATGTTTGTCTGTGGATATCATACTGATTTTTTGTACAAACATTAATGTGATCAAAAAGTTTTGATAGGAATGATCTGGGAGAAGCTGATATGATTCTAAAAACATCAAACTAATTAAGGGTGAGAGTGAGACTTCTTTAACACAATCTCATTACATTTAGAAGGTTTTGAAGCGATTCGGCTTTATGGATAGCCAGTCTTTTCCAACATCTTATGATCCTAGGGTGACACTCTTAAAGAACAAAGAAGAAATGAGAGATCAAATAAGATACTCTCAAATTGTTGGTTCACTCATGTGCTTAGCTAGCACAATAAGGCCAGATCTCTTTTGCTGTGAGCAAATTGAGCAAGTTCATGTCCAACCCAGGTGACGATCATTGGCATGCACTAGAAAGGGTCTTGCGCTATCTAAGAGGTACTATGAGTTATGGAATTCACTATTCCGGGCACCCTGATGTGCTTAAAGGATATAGTGATCGAACTGGATTTCTGATGCCGATGTGCTCTAAGCCACAAGTGGGTATGGATTAAATCATTGAGGTGGTGCAGTATCATGGATGTCTTGTAAGAGGACCATTTTGATGAGGTCAACCATGGAAGCAAAACTTACTACTTTAAACACAACCACCTTTGAAACAAAGTGACTGTGTGAGCTGTTGATCGACTTGCATATGGTTGAAAAACCAGTGTCGGGTGTTCTTATGAATTGTGACAACCAAACATTTATTGTTAAAGTGAAAAATTATAAGGATAATGTGAACTCATCAAAACTCGTGGAGAGACATGAAATGGAGAAACGCCAAAGTAATAATTGTTATGTATATTCAAGCAGACAATAATCTAGCAAATCCCTTTACAAAGGGATTATCATGAAATGTGATAGATGATACGTCTCCAACGTATCTATAATTTTTGATTGCTCATGCTACTTTATCTACTGTTTTGGACTATATTGGGCTTTATTTTCCACTTTTATATTATTTTTGGGACTAACCTATTAACCGGAGGCCCAGCCAGAATTGCTGTTTTTTTGCCTATTTTAGTGTTTCGAAGAAACAGAATATCAAACGGAGTCCAAACGGAATGAAACCTTCGGGAACGTGATTTTCTCACCGAACGTGATCCAGGAGACTTGGACCCTACTCCAAGAAGTGCCAGAGGCGGTCACGAGGGTGGAGGGCGCCCCCCCTGGGCGCGCCCCTACCTCGTGGGCCCACTGTTGCTCCACTGACGTACTCCTTCCTCCTATATATACCTACGTACCCTCGAACAATCAGAACAGGAGCCAAAAACCTAATTCCACCGCCGCAATCTTCTGTATCCACGAGATCCCATCTTGGGGCCTGTTCGAGGCTCACGAGGGGGCATCCACCATGGAGGGCTTCTACATCAACACCATAGCCCTCCGATGAAGTGTGAGTAGTTTACTTCAGACCTTCGGGTCCATAGCTAGTAGCTAGATGGCTTCTTCTCTCTTTTTGGATCTCAATACAATGTTCTCCCCCTCTCTTGTGGAGATCTATTAGATGTAATCTTCTTTTTGCGGTGTGTTTGTTAAGACTGATGAATTGTGGGTTTATAATCCAGTATTACCTATGGAAAATATTTGATTCTTCTCTGAATTATTTTATGTATGATTGAGTTATCTTTGCAAGTCTCTTCGAATTATCTTTTTTGGTTTGGCCAACTAGATTGGTAGTTCTTGCAATGAGAGAAGTGCTTAGCTTTGGGTTCAATCTTGCGGTGTCCTTACCCAGTGACAGAAAGGGTTGCAAGGCACGTATTGTATTGTTGCCATCGAGGATAACAAGATGGGGTTTTTATCATATTGCATGAATTTATCCCTCTACATCATGTCATCTTGCTTAAGGCGTTACTCTGTTTAACTTAATACTCTAGATGCATGCTGGATAGCGGTCGATAAGTGGAGTAATAGTAGTAGATGCAGAATCGTTTCGATCTACTTGTCTCGGACGTGATGCCTATATACATGATCATTACCTAGATATGCTCAATTCTGTCAATTGCTCAATAGTAATTTGTTCACCCACCGTAGAATATCTATGCTCTTGAGAGAAGCCACTAGTGAAACCTATGGCCCCCGCGTCTACTCTCATCATTGCTTTATTGCTTGCTTTGTTTTTACTTTGCCTTTTACTTTTCACTTTGCATCTATCTATCAAAAATACCAAAAATATTATTTATCATCTCTATCAGATCTCACTCTCGTAAGTGACCGTGAAGGGATTGACAACCCCTAATCGCGTTGGTTGCGAGTAGCTATCGTTTTGTGCAGGTACGAGGGACTTGTGCGTGGTCTCCTACTAGATTGATACCTTAGTTCTCAAAAACTGAGGGAAATACTTACGCTACTTTGCTGCATCATCCTCTCCTCTTCGGGGAAATCCAACGCAGTGCTCAAGAGGTTGCAAGAAGAATTTCTGGTGTCGTTGCCGTGGAGTCTCACGCAAGCAAGTCAACCATACCAAGTACCCATCACAATCCCTATCTCTCGCATTACATTATTTTCCATTTGCCTCTCGTTTTCCTCTCCCGCACTTCACCCTTGCCGTTTTATTCGCCCTCTCTTTCCCGATCTCCTCCTCTCTTTCCCGTTTGCCTTTCAGTTTGCTTGTGTGCAAGTTTACTTATTTGTCGCGATGGCTCTACCTAGATTTGGTGACCTTCACCTTAAAAGGCAAGAGGAGATCGAAAAGATGACCGCTGAAATTTCGGATATGCAAGCTACCTTAGTCAATAAGATGGCCGCTAAACCAAATTCCTATGAAAATCAAGATGAAGATCTAAAAGTTATTGATGTGTCCCCCATTAAATCTTTGTTTTGCAATATGAATCTTGATGAAACTGAATATGATCTTCCTTTACCTAGAAGGCGTTCTAAGAATTCGGAGTTTCTAGATCTTGATGATGAAATTGATGAAAGTCTCATTGAAAGAAATAAAAACTTAGATATTGCTAAACCCTCTATTTTGGATCTCAAGGAATTTAATTATGAAAATTGCTCTTTGATTGGTTGTATTTCCTTGTTGCAATCCGTGCTAGATTCTCCTCATGCTTATAGTCAAAATAAGACCTTTACCGAACACATTGTTAATGCCTTGATGCAATCTTATGAAGAAAAACTTGAGTTGAAAGTTTCTATCCCTAGAAAACTCTATGATGAGTGGGAACCTACTATTAAAATTAAAATTAAAGATTATGAGTTTCATGCTTTGTGTGATTTGGGTGCTAGTGTCTCTACTATTCCCAAAGCTTTGTGTGATTTGCTAGATTTCCGTGATTTTGATGATTGCTCTCTAAACTTGCATCTTGCGGATTCCACTATTAAAAAACCTATGGGAAGAATTAATGATGTTCTTATTGTTGCAAATAGGAATTATGTGCTCGTAGATTTTATTGTTCTTGATATAGATTGCAATCCTTCATGTCCTATTATTCTTGATAGACCTTTCCTTAGAACGATTGGTGCAATTATTGATATGAAGGAAGGGAATATTATATTCCAATTTTCCTTAAAGAAGTGTATGGAACACTTCCCTAGAAATAAAATAAAATTACCATATGAATCTATCATGAGAGCCACTTATGGATTGCCTACCAAAGATGGCAATACCTAGATCTATCCTTGCTTTTATGCCTAGCTAGGGGCGTTAAACGATAGCGCTTGTTGGGAGGCAACCCAATTTTATTTTGTGTTTTTTGTTTTTGCTTCTGTTTAGGAATAAATAATCTATATACCTTCTGTTTGGATGTGGTTTTGTCTTTTAATTAGTGTTTGTGCCAAGTAGAACCTATAGGATAACCTACGATGATAGTTGATTTGATTCTGCTGAAAAACAGAAACTTTGCGCACACGAATATAATTTTGTTAACTCACAGGAACGTGCTTTTGCGTTGATTGTTTTTGATAATGATCAATAAACAAATTGTCCAGGACTTCTTATTTTGGTAGAATTTTTAGAGTTTTAGAAGTTTGCATTAGTTACAGATTGCTACAGACTGTTCTGTTTTTGACAGATTCTGTTTTTCGTGTGTTGTTTGCTTATTTTGATGAATCTATGGCTAGTAAAATAGTTTATAATCCATAGAGAAGTTGGAATACAGTAGGTTTAACACCAATATAAATAAATAATTAGTTCATTACAGTACCTTGAAGTAGTCTTTTATTTTCTTTCTCTAACGGAGCTCACGAGATTTCTGTTGAGTTTTGTGTTGTGAAGTTTTCAAGTTTTGGGTGAATTCTTTTGATGGATTATGGAACAAGGAGTTGCAAGAGCCTAAGCTTGGGGATGCCCATGGCACCCCCAAGATAATCCAAGGACACCAAAAAGTCAAAGCTTGGGGATGCCCTGAAGGCATCCCTCTTTAAATCCACTTCCATCGGTAATTTACTTGGAGCTATATTTTTATTCACCACATGATATGTGTTTTGCTTGGAGCGTCTTGTATTATTTGCGTCTTTGCTTGTTAGTTTACCACAATAATCCTTGCTGTACACACCTTTTGAGAGAGCCATACATGCATTGGAATTTGTTAGAATACTCTATGTGCTTCACTTATATCTTTTGAGCTTGATAGTTTTGCTCATAGTGCTTCACTTATATCTTTTGAGCGTGATAATTTTTGCTGTAGTGCTTCACTTATATCTTTTAGAGCACGGTGGTGGATTTGTTTTAAAGAAACTATTGATCTCTCATGCTTCACTTAGATTATTTTGAGAGTCGTTAATAGCATGGTAATTCGCTTAATGTTAATATACTTGGTGTTCAAGATATGTGAAACTTTCTTTTGAGTGCGTTGAATACTAAGATAAGTTTGATGCTTGATAATTGTTTTGAGATATAAAGATGGTGATATTAGAGTCATGCTAGTTAAGTAGTTGTGAATTCAAAGAATACTTGTGTTGAAGTTTGTGATTCCCGTAGCATGGACGTATGGTGAACCGTTATGTGATGAACTCGGAGCATGATTTATTTATTGATTGTCTTCCTTATGAGTGGCGGTCGGGGATGAGCGATGGTCTTTTCCTACCAATCTATCCCCCTAGGAGCATGCGCGTAATACTTTGCTTTGATAACTTCTAGATTTTTGCAACAAGTATATGAGTTCTTTATGACTAATGTTGAGTCCATGGATTATACGCACTTTTTCCCATCCTTCCACCTTTGCTAGCCTCTCTAATACCGCGCACTTTTCGCCGGTATCATACACCCACCATATACCTCCCTCAAAGCAGCCACCAGACCTACCTATCATGGCATTTCCATAGCCATTCCGAGATATATTGCCATGCAACTTTCCACCGTTCCGTTTATTATGACACGCTCCACCATTGTCATGTTGCTAGCATGATCATGTACTTGACATCGTATTTGTGGTAAGGCCACCATTCATAATTCTTTCATACATGTCACTTATGATTCATTGCATATCCCGGTACACCGCCAGAGGCATTCATATAGAGTCATACTTTGTTCTAAGTATCGAGTTGTAATTATTGAGTTGTAAGAAAAATAAAAGTGTGATGATCATCATTATTAGAGCATTGTCCCAAGTGAGGAAAGGATGATGGAGACTATGATTCCCCCATAAGTCGGGATGAGACTCCGGACGAAAAATAAAAAAAGGATGGCCAAAAAAAGAGAAAGGCCCAAACAAAACAAAAAAAGAGAGAGAAAAAGAGAGAAGGGACAATGCTACTATCCTTTTACCACACTTGTGCTTCAAAGTAGCACCAAGATCTTCATGATAGAGAGTCTCTCATTTTGTCACTTTCATATACTAGTGGGAATTTTTCATTATAGAACTTGGCTTGTATATTCCAATGATGGGCTTCCTCAAAATGCCCTAGGTCTTCGTGAGCAAGCAAGTTGGATGCACACCCACTTAGTTTCTTTTGTAGAGCTTTCATATACTTATAGCTCTAGTGCATCCGTTGCATGGCAATCCCTACTCACTCACATTGATATCTATTGATGGGCATCTCCATAGCCCTTTGATATGCCTAGTTGATGTGAGACTATCTTCCCTCCTTTTTTGTCTTCTCCACAACCACCATTCTATTCCACATAGTGCTATATCCATGGCTCACGCTCATGTATTGTGTGAAGATTGAAAAAGTTTTGAGAATGTCATAAGTATGAAACAATTGCTTGGCTTGTCATCGGGGTTCTGCATGATTTAAATATTTTATGTGGGGAAGATGGAGCATAGCCAGACTATATGATTTTGTAGGGATAACTTTCTTTGGCCATGTTATTTTGAGAAGACATGATTGGTTTGATTAGTATGCTTGAAGTATTATTATTTTTTATGTCAATATGAACTTTTGTCTTGAATCTTTCGAATCTGAATATTCATATGACAATTTAGAAGATTTATATTGAAATTATGCCAAAGTATCACCCCGCATCAAAAATTCTTTTTTATCATTTACCTACTCAAGGACAAGCAGGAATTAAGCTTGGGGATGCCTGATACGTCTCCAACGTATCTATAATTTTTTATTGCTCCATGCTACTTTATCTATTGTTTTGGACTATATTGGGCTTTATTTTCCACTTTTATATTATTTTGGGACTAACCTATTAACCGGAGGCCCAGCCCAGAATTGCTGTTTTTGCCTATTTCAGTGTTTCGAAGAAACAGAATATCTAACGGAGTCCAAACGGAATGAAACCTTCGGGAACGTGATTTTCTCATTGAACGTGATCGAGGAGACTTGGACCCTACTCCAAGAAGTGCCATAGGCGGTCACGAGGGTGGAGAGCGCGCCCCCCCACCTCGTGGGCCCCCTGTTGCTCCACCGACGTACTCCTTCCTCCTATATATACCTCACGCACCCCGAGCAGTCAGCAGGCCAAAACCTAATTCCACCGCCGCAACCTTCTCAGATCCACGAGATCCCATCTTGGGGCCTGTTTGAGCTTCACGGGGGGCATCCACCATGGAGGGCTTCTACATCAACACCATAGCCCCTCCGATGAAGTGTGAGTAGTTTACTTCAGACCTTGGTCCATAGCTAGTAGCTAGATGGCTTCTTCTCTCTTTTGGATCTCAATACAATGTTCTCCCCTCTCTTGTGGAGATCTATTTGATGTAATCTTCTTTTTGCGGTGTGTTTGTTGAGACCGATGAATTGTGGGTTTATGATCCAGTATTATCTATGGAAAATATTTGATTCTTCTCTGAATTCTTTTATGTATGATTGAGTTATCTTTGCAAGTCTCTTCGAATTATCTTTTTTGGTTTGGCCAACTAGATTGGTAGTTCTTGCAATGAGAGAAGTGCTTAGCTTTGGGTTCAATCTTGCGGTGTCCTTACCCAGTGACAGAAAGGGTTGCAAGGCACGTATTGTATTGTTGCCATCGAGGATAACAAGATGGGGTTTTTATCATATTGCATGAATTTATCCCTCTACATCATGTCATCTTGCTTAAGGCGTTACTCTGTTTAACATAATACTCTAGATGCATGCTGGATAGCGGTCGATGAGTGGAGTAATAGTACAGAATCGTTTCGATTTACTTTTCTCGGACGTGATGCCTATATACATGATCATTACCTAGATATGCTCATAACTATGCTCAATTCTGTCAATTGCTCAACAGTAATTTGTTCACCCACCGTAGAATATCTATGCTCTTGAGAGAAGTCACTAGTGAAACCTATGGCCCCCGGGTCTATTCTCATCATTGCTTTATTGCTTGCTTTATTTTTACTTTGCCTTTTACTTTTCACTTTGCATCTATCTATCAAAAATACCAAAAATATTATTTATCATCTCTATCAGATCTCACTCTCGTAAGTGACCGTGAAGGGATTGACAACCCCTAATCGCGTTGGTTGTGAGTAGCTATCGTTTTGTGCAGGTACGAGGGACTTGTGCGTGGTCTCCTATTGGATTGATACCTTGGTTCTCAAAAACTGAGGGAAATACTTACGCTACTTTGCTGCATCATTCTCTCCTCTTCGGGGAAATCCAACGCAGTGCTCAAGAGGTAGCAATAGATAATGCATCGGGGGAGATGAGTACTTACCCATATGTGTTACACCATAGTAGTAACCCATCCTTTATGATTGGAGATCCCCTAAATTAGGACCTTGGAAGAACAAGGTATTGGTTAACGGTGGAGAGTAACCGGTAGCCCTCTCTGTGTGAAGATACAAAACTCTCAGAACTATAAGAGAACTATAAGGTAGGTTGGCAAAATGTCCTACTGTGCTTCTGTTGTCTATATGTAGCAAAGATGTTGTCGTACGGGGCATTCTTGAAATAACAAACCTATATGAGTCCCGACTGTTAAATGCCACAGTCTATGAAACTTGGGTGTTCTCTAGTAAGCTCACGAAGAGTCCAGGGAGTATGATGTATATGCTCTACCCGCGGGGTAGGCTACTGGCAGCCAGGTACTTGTTATGACTTTGAATGAAATCTGTTCGCAAAATAGCAATTCAAGCCATAGTCCATTCTCAAGTTGTGAATGGATGTAACTTAAAGCTCTAGCCTCTAGGTAGAAGTTCATCTTAACAATCTCTGCTAAAACACTAGTATATTAAAGACAAATCCCTAAATGGATATTTGAGGTCCAGTGGAGGGTTGTTAGAATGATGGGTTTGGGCCATGTAACTTTCTAAAATTCCTAAAAGCAAATATCAAAATCCCATGTGTAAAATGACAAGTAAAGGGTCTAAAGTATAGTCCCAACCCGAAAGTTGAGGACTTGTGAGACCTTTTATATAATGGATCCTCGCCACTCCACTACGTATTGTGTCGAGGAGAGGAGAAGACCGTGCGTGCTCGCCTCGCCGGGCCATGGCGGGTGGGGGCCAGGGCCAAGTGTCCAGCCATGCGAAATCTGGTCAGTGTCCTTGTAGGAGTGCAGGAGAGCATGTCTCCAAAACTGTTTGTCCTTATGATCCTGCATCGGGAGAGAACGAATTAGGTTTCTAGGAAGCGCTCCACACAACGGCTCAAGTTTGTCACCATGGGTTGTCTTCTATCTAAGTCGGACGACATCGCATACGGGCGTCTCCAACCTCACCTGCATCGTCTGGTATTCACCAACATCATCGTCAACATCGCTAGTGGCATGGCTACTAATGAATAGTATGTGCATTGCCATCTGTTCATACCCCTAACTATCGTTGTTGTGACATGTGCGTTGCTGTCGTGCATGTTTTTCTGTTCATTTGTTATGTTAGATTGTTGGATGCTAATTACTGTTCCAGTCATGAATTATTTATTGAAATTAATTACAAATTTACCTAATACTACTAGTAGAACGCCCGTGCATTGCTACGGGCTATAATGCATATAAATGAATCAAATAAATGATTAAAGTCGTCTTCAAGGTTGAATCTCATTTCTTCCTCATACATCTAGAAGTGTTTGTACATCAAACGGGCGCGCCATGGTCCCTTTTTTATTTTCATATAAAAATAGTGCGCATAAAATTCACATGTATGAAAGTATGAAACAATGACCATAATAGTCTAAAAACAATAAATTTCCTCATCGTCTAAAATATATGCGTACAAAGCTTAGAATTCGACCTGATAAGTGTAGAAAACAATGATTCAACTAAGTAATGTAGCATATCTACTTTGGCACGCTTACGAAATTCATGTACAACGTAAGATATGTTGTCTTTTGGCTTTCACATGGTATTTGAGCCAGTGTACCAAAAAATGTCTTCCTTAGATTGAAACAATCCGGCACGAGCAATATATGTCGGTAGCATGAAGATATTATGTGGAATTTGTAAGAATATGCATTATAAAATACACATCATGAAAATTGGATGAAGCAATTAGACAAATGAATACACTATCATTGAAATAATAAAATAATTTTCAAGTATTTAACTATGCGGGCACGTTGAAACACCAACCAGTGATTTACATGTCCAAATAAATATCTTTAGAATACCAACTGGTGATTTATGTGACTAATCTTCAAGGCTGCAGGCATAATCTATGGCCGACGAGTCAAATTAGTTACATACGAAACTAACCCAACGAAAATTAAATCATGATAACCATAGTGAAATCAAGTCCCCCATGGGATGACTTCTCAATTTATTAGAGGCCTGAGTTTGGGCTGGAGTAGAGGCTTCGGCAAGAAATCGAAATATACTCAACAAACACACCGCAAAAGTGGCTCGGCCTGATGGCTCTCCTCTCCCCTCTCTCCCTCGCGGCGTCTCCGGTGTCTGGCACAGTCCCGGCGGCGCCCCTGCCTCGTGCGCCCTCCTCCTCCCCCTCCCCTCCGCGCACTCCTCCGGGCTCCGCTCCGGCGTCACGCGCAGCCCCCCTGCTCTCTGGCCTCTCCTCCTCGCTCAGTCCTCATCGCCCCTCTCCGGGCTAATAAGTTCTGGGCTCTCGACTCGGATGGCTCCGGCTCGGATTCTGAGGCTCCCCCTCCCCCGTACCGCCCGGCTCTGGCGTGCTCCCCCCGGGGCTGCGGTGGCCGCTCAACAGCGCAAGTTTGCGCCCGGAGGGCGGGGGCGGCCTGTCTGGCCTTCCATGGAGGCAGATGGGTGGCGCCGCGTCTCGCATGGGCGGCGGCGCAGCCGGCTGGTCCCTTTCTGCGGACCCGCTGCAGTCTGCGCTGGCGTCGGCTTCGTGCTCTCCGGAGGGTTCTTGGGCTAGCTCGCCCTCGGGTGCGGCCTCCACTGCTCTGGCGGCGCCGGCGCCAGTGCCAACCCTAGATCTGGGTTCGGGGGCGGCGCTGGTGCCCCCTCCTATGGCGCGGGCCCCGGTGGGTGCTGCTGGGCCTAGTGGGCCGGCCTCGGCCTTGGCTCTAGCGTCCTTTTCTGATTCCCCCCCTTCCTTCTTTGGATCCTGGGCTACGGGCGGCCCAGGTCGCCCACCCCTCCTGTAAGGCCGTGTACCGATTCGGGCCTGGCTCGGTCGGGGTACTTATGGGTGCGGAGGGGTGCGGTTCCCCCATTTCTAGGGTTTCCTGCCTCCTCCTCAGATCTGTTCCGCCACCGTCTCCCCATCCGGCGCTTCGTCAGATCTGCTCCTCCTCCTCCCTCTCCCTCTCCTTTGCGGTGGTGGCGGCGATGGACCGCTCCCGTGCGTCCTCCAGTGAGGCGGTCTCCGGGTAGAAGCGGGGTCGTGGCAGATCTGGTGATGTGGACACGGATCTGGAGTACGAGGCGGCTCTTCGCGCGAAGCTTCAGGCCTCGCTCGCCCCGGAGGCGGGGTCGGCGGCGGCGTCCGCTGGCATGTCTCCCCACGCCTCTGGGTCGGGCCCGTCGGTGCCTCTTCCCCTGCATCTGGTGCTCCTTCGGTTTCGGCCGACCCCTGGGAGGTGGAGGCGGCGGCCAGTAGGGAGGGCTCGTCGGGGCCCGCCATGGCGTCCCCTCCGCTGGGTGCTGCTCCCTGGGGCGGCGCACCGATGCGGGCTTCGGCTGGGGGTGGGCCATCCCGCTTCTTCCCCCGAGGCACGTCGGGGGCTCCGGCTCGGCGTCCTATCGGCCCCGTGGCGGGGCGGGGCACCGGATCTGGGCCTGCTGCGGCTGGGGATGGCCTCCTTCCTCCTCCTCCTCGTGGCGCTGGTCGCATCCCTCCCCAATCCCAAGTTTCCAACCCCATCCTCACTTGCTTTGCGTGTCATCGCCCTGGCCATTTCCAATCGCACTGTGAAAATCCTCCTTTCTGCCTCATCTGCAGGGAAGACGGTCACCTAACGGTGGACTATCTGAATCGTGTCAAGCCTCCTGCGTTTGTTCATTATGGCACCGGTCTTCCTAGATGTTCTTTCTTCGCTCTAGATAGGGGGATCCCTGAGGCTGCTCCCATCCCCTCCCTTTCCAATGTTGGCATTATTTCCATCCAGGCTAAACGCATCTCTCCACAGATCCTTCTTCATGAGCTTAAGTTATGGGATGAGGGTGGATGGGATTGGCATCCGCCAACTCTTAGAGTTTGAATTTGCTGCGACTTTCCCCTCTAAAGAGAGCCTCCGGATGATCTCCTCTTGCTCTAGCTTCACGCTGCCTCTGAATCAACTCATGGTCTCGGTCAAAGCTGCCTCTAATGGATCCAAGGCAATCTCCTCCATGTCTGATGTGTGGGTGTTGGTTGAAGATGTCCCTCCGAGCATGCGCACCATGGCTTTCTTGATGGCTTTCGGAGTTCTCATCGGTAAACCCATTGAAGTTGACCAAGACTCTCCGGCGATCCTGGGGCCGGCCCGGCTTCGGGTCTGGTGCGTGGACCCCCTGTGCATTCATGGCGCCCTCGATGTCTTCCCTGCGGCCGGTGGCTTCCGGCTCCGTGTGCGGGTGGAGGGGGCCTCGGGCCCGGTGTCGCCTCCTCCTCCTCCCCCGCCCCCGGCCTCTGACAATGGCGACAAGAGCAAGGATGGGGATGGCTGCCCTGACGATTCCATGCACGGGTCTGATCCCCGGTTCACCCAGTCGGAGTGGGATGGCCTCTCACCTGAAGACCAGGACATGCTCAAGGAGAACGCGCCTGCTAGCAAGGGGGTCCAGGGCTCGGCGCCTGATCTAGGCGGGGGGGAGTCGGCTGCTGGTGGGGCGAAGGGCACGCCTTTCTCGGCGGTGTGCTCCAACCTCCCTGCCCGTCCCGCTTCTCCCTCCCTGTCTGGCATTGAAGATCTTCCCCTGGCGGGCCCTGCAGTGCTCAAAAAGAAGAAGAAATCCTCAGTCAAGAGCTACTCCGCCAAGAGTCGTGCGTCTGGTGATTCTAGGCAGTCCGCGGCTGGGCTCTGCCGCAGGCTTGAGGCTGATATGGGTATGGCCTCGGGCCCGTCCTCTGCTGCAGCTTCTCCCAGTCGTGCTCGCCCTGTTCCTGTGCGTTCACCTGCGTCCACAGCTTGCAAGAGCGGCCGTGTCTCCAACAGTGGTGAGCGGGTGGTCGATCGGGCTGCTCGGCGTGTTACGGCTCGGGATCTGCCCCCTTCAGGTTCGTCCTCTCCTCCCTTCCCCTCCCCCCCCCCACGATTTCCTCTCCTGTTCGTTTAGTTCTCCCTTCTCAATCTGATGATCACTTGCTAAATATTTTAAACAACGTGGGTATCTGTTTAGACTCTAGTTTGGGATCTCCTTCGTCTATTCTTGGTATTATTAGGGCGAATGAAATCGCCCAGGCGGATATTGAGAAAGCCAAGGAGGCTAGGGTGGGCTCGGGTGCCCTACAGGTTCTGGCCGGTGGGGACGAGGGGGGAGATGACAGGAGTCATGCTCCCTCGGTGGTTTCTAAACGCGGGGTAGGGAAGCGCCCAAAATCCTGCATGGCCCCGAACAGGTCGAGTCTTCGTATCAAAAACTTATCGTATAATTGAAGGCATTATTCTGGAATATTAGAGGCTTCTGCGCTAGGGGGCGCAGAGACCAACTTAAGGACCTAGTTTGATCTGAGAATGTTGATTTTATTGGCCTTGTCGAGACCTTCAAACCTTCCTTTTCCGCTAACGAATTATCGGCAATTGCTGGGATAGATAGATTTCATTGGAATTTTGTGGCCTCGGCTGGTCATTCGGGTGGATTTTTGCTTGGCTCCAAAAAAGATACTTTTGATTTTGTGGCTTTTGACCATGGCATCTTTTGGGCTAGCACGGTGGTCTCTATTCGCTCTCTCAACTCCCTGGTGGAAATCTTGGTGGTTTATGGTCCGGCTGACCATGCGATGTCTTATGCTTTTTTGGATGAGCTTAGTATTAATATTGAATCTTGCCAGCTCCCCCTGTTGATCGGGGGTGATTTTAATTTGCTTCGGTTTCCCTCTGACAAGAGTTCACCTAACTTCTCGTGGCCCTTGGCTGATGCGTTCAATGCTTTCATTAGGGACATGGCTATTCGTGAGATTCCTAGGGTCGGAGCCCGGTACACGTGGTCTAACCATTAACCCCCCCCCCCCCCATCCGCTCTGTCCTTGATAGAGTTTTTGTTTGCCCTAGATGGGACCCTTTATTCCCTTGTGCAAGTCTTAAGGACCTTGCCTGTGTTGGTTCCGATCACACCCCCCTGATTCTAGATGATGGAACGCGCTCTATGGGTGTCCCGAGGTTTCAGTTTGATGCTTCCTGGCTTCAAGTCGAGGGCTTCAATGACTTGGTGGCTCAAAAAAATTTGTCTTTCCTTTCTTCTACTCATCGTTCTTTTGGCTCGATGGATGACTGGCATCAATGCTCCTATTTCCTGTGTAGATTCCTTAGAGGTTGGTCCATAAACCACTTTGCTGAGTCAAGGCGTGACAAAGCAAGGCTGGTGGCTCAGATTAGCGTTCTGGACGAACGCGCGGATTTAGCTGGGCTGTCCTCGGATGAATGGCAATCTCGGTATGGTTTAGAAGAGGCGTTGTTGGGCATTCATAGGCAGGAGGAAGTGTACTGGAAACAACGCGGTACTATCAACTGGACCCTTAAGGGGGATTTGTCCACGGCTTATTTCTTTGCTATTGTTAATGGTAGACGGCGGAGATGCTTTATTGATAGCCTTATTATTGACGGTGTCAGGACTTCTGACCCCCTGGTGATTATGTGGCATGTGGTCTCTTTCTTCTCTAACCTTCTGGCGGCTAAACCTGATCTAGGCTTTAAGTTGGCTGCGTCCTTCTGGCCCCCGTGTGATCAACTTTCGAGCGTTGATAATGAAAGCCTTCTAATCCCCCCTACAAATGAGGAAATTTTCGAGACGATTCGCTCTGCCAATTATAATGCGGCTTCAAGCCCATACGGCTTCTCCATTCCTTTTTTCCGACACTTTTGGCCTCAACTAAAAGGCCTAATCTTGGCTATTACACAAGGTTTTTGGTTGGGGACTGTAGATATCTCGAGACTTAACTACGCAGTTCTTACCCTCATCCCTCAAGTCAAAGGCGCTGACATAATCTCCCAGTTTAGGCCTATTGCTCTCACTAACAACTTTGCTAAGATCCCTGCCAAGGGTATGGCTGTTAAGGTTTCTCCGGTCGCACATCGGGTCATTAGCCCTTTCCAATCCGCGTTCATTAAGGGGAGATTCATCTTGGATGGGGTGCTTTGCCTTCACGAAATAATCCATGACCTTTGTAGCAAGAACACCAAGGCTCTGGTTCTCAAGCTCGATTTTGAAAAGGCTTATGATTCGGTGAGCTTGAACTTTCTTTGCCAAATTTTGCTGGCCAAGGGCTTTGAGGGCTCGGTGGTCCACTGCCTGATGCAACTTGTCACTGGGGGTCATACGGCGGTGGCTGTCAACGGTCAGACCAATAATTTCTTCGCGAATGGTAGGGGTTTGAGACAAGGTGAACCGGCGTCTCCCTTGCTTTTCAACTTTGTGGCTGATGCTCTCTCCCACATTCTGTCTCGTGTCGCGGCTGCTGGACACATTTCGCCTGTTAGTTCTCATCTCATTCCTAATGGCATCTAAGGGAGTCCTAGACTAGGGGGTGTCCGGACAGCCGGACTATCAATATCCGCCGGACTCCAAGACTACGAAGATACAAGATTGAAGACTCCGGCTCATGTCCGGATGGTACTTTCCTTGGCGTGGAAGGCAAGCTTGGCAATACGGATATGTAGATCTCCTACAATTGTAACCGACTCTGTGTAACCCTAGCCTCCTCTGGTGTCTATATAAACCGGAGGGCTTTAGTCCGTAGGACAACATACATTACAACAATCATACCATAGGCTAGCTTCTAGGGTTTAGCCTCCTTGATCTCGTGGTAGATCCACTCTTGTACTACCCATATCATCAATATTAATCAAGCGGGGCGTGGGTTTTACCTCCATCGAGAGGGCCCGAACACAGGTAAAAACATCGTGTCCCTCGTCTCTGTTACCATCCGCCTAGACGCACAGTTCGGGACCCCCTACCGAGATCCGCGGTTTGACACCGACATTGGTGCTTTCATTGAGAGTTCCTCTCGTAGTCGCCACCGATAGTCTTGATGGCATCTTCAACCAACAACGCTGTCGAGGTGAGACTTTTCTCCCTAGACGATATTCAGATTCGGCGGCTTCGCCTGCGGGCCAATTCACTTGGCCATCCGGAGCAGATCGAAGCTACGCCCGGCCGTCGGTCAAATTTGAAGCTTAAACTTCACGGCCAATGTCGCGGAGACTTGATCTTGATGGACTCGAGCCCTGAACCGAAGCCGCCTTGCTGTGGCGATGGGCATGATCTAGCTCTGCCGCCGAGCAGTGCCTTGGTGGCGCTGCGGATCTGCTTCGCCATTAGCCCGAGCCGATCGCCCGGATCGAGGCTGGTGGATAGACGCCGCCAGGGGCTTCAACATCCACGGCGATGGAGCCGAACACCAATCTTGTCCCTGCAAAACTTCGTGATTCCGGCGCGGACTTCTCGCGGACTCCGGACCTCCGCGCCCTACCAATCGATCCGGATTGGGCACGGTTATGGAATTCACCGCCATGACATCTTTTCGATACTTCGCCTTTTGGCGATATCCTCGAATTCACTAAAGCATCTCTCGTTATCGGGAGAGTCTGGCGGACTATCGCCAGGAGAGCTGGGTGCACGACGACGAAGAAATTCAGAGCCCACCCACCACCCACTTTGTAGCCACTGTCGATGATCTAACAGACATGCTAGACTACGACTCTGACGACATCGACGCTATGGACGACGATGCCGGAGACGAACAGGAACCAGCCCCTACAGGGCACTGGAAGGCCACCTCGTCATATGACATATATATGGTGGACACCCCAAAAGACGGGGATGGCGAAGAAGCAGCGGAGGCAGATTCTTTAAAGAAGCAGCCCGCCGGCGTCAGCGGCGCCGCTCTAAATCCCGCCACAGCAAGAATGGAGATTCCGGCACAGGAGATAATAACACTCGAGAGCGCCGAAGACAATCCCCTCCAAAGAAGACTCAGCGCGGGAGGATGCGAAGCAAGCCCTCATGAGGCGGCGGCAGACGAAGAGGTTGAGGATCATAACTATATGCCTCCCTCCAAGACGAAGCAAGCCTCAACGATGACGAATTAAATGCTGCACCCGAGGATCCCGTCGAACAAGAGCGCTTCAAGCGCAGGCTTATCGCCACCGCAAACAGCCTAAAGAAAACCAGCAGCAGCTTCAAGCTGATCAGATCTGCTGGCGATCGATGGACCGAGGTCCTCGCGTCAAGAGTATAAACTCGAACGTCCTCCAAAAGTTACCTAAGACGCAAGCTGCTCCCTCGATTAGAGGAGGAAGCATACGTACCTACATCACCAAATAAGACGATATGGGTGACCGACCACCCGTGGTCGTGACGAGAGGCATCGAGCCCCCACCAAGACCATACCCCGACATCGCTCCAAAAGTAAGAAGCCAAGAGGGAACGCGCCGGACTTGCGAGACATATTGGAGGATAAAGCAAGGCAATCCAGATCCATCTATGGATCACGTGGGCGCCTTACGACCCACGACGAATACCGTCGTGCGGATACAATAACCCGGCCGGGCGAACACAGCGGACGGCGCTCTCTCGAGCTGCGTCCACGATATCGCTCAATCTGGTAGCGCCGCACACCCGTTATGCTTCACTGACGAAGTAATGGATCATCAGATCCCCGAAGGGTTTAAACCCGTAAACATCGAATCTTACGATGGCACAACAGACCCCGCGGTGTGGATCGAAGACTATCTTCTCCACATCCATATGGCCCGCGGTGACGATCTCCACGCCATCAAGTACCTCCCACTCAAGCTTAAAGGACCAGCTCGGCATTGGCTTAGCAGCTTGCCCGCAGAGTCAATTGGGTGTTGGGAAGACCTAGAGGCCGCATTCCTTGATTACTTCCAAGGCACGTATGTGCGACCACCAGACGCCGATGACCTAAGCCACATTATTCAGCAGCCAGACGAATCGGCCAGACAATTCTGGACACGGTTCTTGACAAAGAAAAACCAAATCATCGACTGTCCGGATGCAGAGGCCCTTGCAGCCTTCAAACATAACATCCGGGACGAATGGCCAGCCCGGCACCTGGGGCAGGAAAAGCCGAAATCCATGGCAGCCCTCACATCGTTAATGACCCGCTTTTGCGCGGGAGAGGACAGTTGGCTAGCCCGTAGCAACAACCTCGGTAAAAATTCTGGCAGTCCGGATACAAAGGACAACAACGGCAGGTCATGTCGAAACAAAAACAAGCGCTGCATTAACGGCGACGATAAGGAGGATCTGGCGGTCAATGCCGGATTCCGAGGCTCTAAACCCGGTCGTGGAAGAAGCCATTCAAAAGAAACACTCCGGTCCGTCTAATCTGGACCGAATACTCGACCTCTTATGCGGATGCATGGCACCTCTGAAAAGCCAGCTAACCACACCAATAGAGATTGCTGGGTGTTCAAGCAGCCCGCAAGTTAATTGCGAAAACAATGACAAGGGGCTAAATAGCGACGACGAGGAAGAGACCCGACCGCCCGAACAACAAAGAGACGAAGGGTTTTCCCCATAAGTGCGGACGGTGAATATGATATCGCGACCCGCATACCCAAGAGGGAGAGGAACGCGACTACGGGACGCCTCTGGCGATGGAGCGATCGCCCCAAAGTTTAACCCATGGTCCTCTTGTCCGATCACTTTCAATCGAAGAGACCATCCGACCAGCATATGCCATGGCGGATTCGCGCATTGGTTTTAGACCCAATCGTCGATGGGTTCCACCTCACGAGTCCCGATGGATTTATGGTAGCAACCTGAACCTGCTTTACCGGGATACAAGGCGCAAAATGGGCATAGACCCATCAAGGATTAAACCTACAAAGACAACCTTTAAAGGTGTCATACCAGAGTGGAAGCCAATCATGCAGGCTCGGTCATCCATACCGAAGTGGTCTTGGATCCCGGATAATTTCCGAGCAAAGAGTTAATCTTGACATAGTCCCGTTTCGCAGCGGCTATCATGCCCTGCTCGGACGAATCGCGTTTGCAAAATTCAACGCGGTGCCGCATTATGCATACCTAAAGCTCAAGATGCCAGGCCCTCATGGAGTCATCACGGTCAATGGGAATACGGAACGCTCCCTCCGAACGGAGGAACATACAGCGGCTCTCGCGGCAGAAGCACAGAGCAGCCTTCTAAGGCAATTCTCTAGTCCGGCCGTTAAACGGCCGAATACAGCAAAGCGCGCCCGAAGCAACGCCAACCAAGACCACCTGGCGCGATTAGAGCACGCGTAGAAATGCGGCCCCAACCCTCGCCCGCGCATGATCGCAAGAATAACACTCCGCGTACATCATTACGCCTTGGAGATACCATGGGCACAGGGCAGGGGGCACGATCACAACGGACCCAGAGTACGATTCGACCACACCAGGGGCTCGCAAGTGTGCCCCCCTTTTTTTCTTCTTTTATGTACGCAGGACTCTGTTAACCAGAAGCCCTGTCCGGCGGCGAACCTGCCGAACTCACGGTGCAACAGTCAGGGACTAAAGAAGGCCGCGATGAACATCCAGGTGGTCTCAATTACGAGCATTAAATTCGATTATATACACCAAGTCTGCAGCTCATCCCTGGAGGGGGACATGTTTATTTAGTCCAAATCCCTTGCTCACCAAGACTATTTGTATCATCCGCTCTACTAGCGACTTTCTTTCATAATGCAAAGACCTTTTTATTGCAATGGCATTATCTTTTACATATATGTTCATTACATGACATCTTGCACCCGATATTTTGGTACGGCCGAATCGCCAGGGCTTCGCTCCCCAAATTATGGTGTGATTAAGTCCAACACTTCCACAAGTGCGGCACCCGAACTTATAGCATTATATGAATCGGCTCGAATCATGTCTTGGGTCAATAGTTGGGTTTGCCCAGCTCCCATGTTTTGGTACCTTACGCCTTCCGTTCCGGGCTAAGGTAGCACTGGGAGAACCACTACGATTGCGCCCCGGTTGAGCCGGGCGGCGCCTCGGAGAAAGCTAAAACTAACTAGCATGATAAGGCGAGAGACTGTCGCTGTTCGAGAGGTTTTTTCGGGTCCTTAAAGACTCACGCCGCTTGAGCGAAGTTCCGATAATGTCCGAAGAAGGCGTGGATAGCGCCTGGATTCGGTCTTCCGAATACCGGGGCTTCACCAAATTTAAAATTATAGAATTCTATGGCTAAGTGAGAGTGTTCAAGCATTATAAGTCCGGTTGCCTTGTTCGTTGTGTTGGCGCCTCCTCGATGGACCCAACAATGGGAACAAGAGTGCTCATGTTTATCCCGAACACCCCAAAGACTTTCATGGCTCGGGGCTGAAGCCAATGACTTGCCATCTCTCGATTTTATAAACGGCCGCATAGAAGGTAATATTTTAAATTAAACAAGCGTTGCTCATGGCGCATATGTACGAAGTTTTCAGCGCACAGGATAAATACACAGCGAGTTCACTCAAAGATTACATTTCGGGAGCACTCATCTGCAATATCACAGGCTCCCTTCAGGACAATTTTATAATACTTCTCCGGCGTGCGATACTCCTTGCCCGGTGGCGGTGGGTCCGTGAGAAGCTTCTCCGCATCCAATTTGCCCCATTGCACCTTTATGCGGGCAAGGGCCCGACGAGCGCCTTCAATATAGGCGGAGCGCTTGACTACATCCAGCCGGGGGCATGCATCCACCAGCCGCCGCACGAGGCCAAAGTAGCTCCCAGGCATGGCCTGTCTAGGCCACAGCCGGACTATGAGACCCTTCATGGCCTCCTCAGCTACCTTGTGGAGTTCGACCAGCTGCTTGACTGGTCGCTTGGGGCACCGGATGGCCGGCCTCGAGTCTTGAGACCGAAGACCTTCTCCGTCGAGCTCCCCTCCTCGCCACGATAGAATGCTGCGGCATCAGACGCACTACGCGGCAGATCTGCAAACGCCCCTGGAGAGCTCCGAATTCGGGTAAGTGTCAGGTAGTTCACATTAACATGGCTGCTTTGCATGAAAAATGCCTTACCCGCCGCTATCTTCTTTATGTCCTCAACTTCCTGAAGGGCCTTATGGGCCTCGGCCTTGGCAGACTTGGCACTTTCGAGAGCCGAGGCAAGCTCGGACTCTCGAGTCTTGGAGTCACGCTCCAAACTCTCATGCTTTTCCATGAGAGCCTGGAGCTCTTGCCGAACTTCCGCCACCCGTGCCTCTTGCTTTTCTCGCTCAGCCCGTTTGGCGGCAAGACTACGTTCGATCATGACACAAGATCCTTCGTGGCTGCCACCGTTAGTGGCCCCGCAATACACATATTATCCTTGTTAATTTTATTTGCAACCAAAATCCTTTTCAGAAGGTACTTATTCAAAGTGGTGTTACTCACCTTCTTTTTCCTCGAGCTGCCTCTTGGCATGGCCGAGCTCTTGCTCGGACCGCCGAGATCCTTCTTCAACACCTCGACCTCCACCGTTACGCGGCAGAGGTCGCAAAAGAGCCTCGCAAACCCATATTGACATATTTTAGGCAACCTGCAGATATCTTGTTAGATCCTCATCCGGCTTTTCTTTCCGAACACCGAACTAAGCATCGTGGGCTACTTGTCTATGCGGTATTACATTACATAATTTTAACTTCTTACCTCAAAGCTCGTTAGAAGGCTGCTGCGAAGCTTGTCAGCCCGCTCTTAGCGAAGCCGACCTTCTCAATCACCGCACTCATGATAGTGCGGTGTTCTTCCTGATGGAAGCGCCTTTAAGCGCCTCAAACAGGTTATCCGGCGCCTCGGTTGGGCGGAGGCCGCCCGGCGTCCGGTTCTGCCCTTCTTCGAAGGGCCGCTTGCGGACTCGGAACCATCGGGTTCCGATGTAGAGTCCGGCACAAAGTCCGGAGGCTGCTGACGGCGCCCGGGGCCTCCTCCTGATGGGTCCCTCTTTGGGATCCCACCTCGGCGTCCTCGTCGGCGCGTGGGGTAGAGGCAGTCGGGATGGAATTCACATCCGACGAGGCCAATGACCCGCTCGATGAGTCGGGGAGATCATCATTGGCCGGACTACGGGCAGAATGCGGCGTTAGAAGGATACTACGCGACATAAAAGAAATTACACATCAAGGATCCGGATACTTACGATCTCGCCAGACGCCTGGCCCTTGGAGGCCACTCATCCTCGCCAACGCTGATGTTGGCGAAACTTTCTGGGGGGATAGTTCTCCCCTCTTGGACCCTTCGGCCTCCCCGATTGGGGAGGCCTTCCTCTTCTTCTCTCCCTCCTCCGGGAGAGAATACTCCTCCTCGTCGTCTTCAGGGGAGGAGTCCTCGTCGGCGTCAGACGCCTGATTGCGGGAACTCTTTCGAGTCCCCGCGCCACCTTCTGGTTCTTCTCCGCACCACGTGCGGTGCCGAACCAAAGACCCTATTAAGCGGGCGCCCACTGGGTCTTCGGCATGGGAGCCGGGCTGATAAGCAGCTTGGCCTTCTCCATCCATTCTGTCAAAGGAAGAGGCGTAATGAAACCTCACTAAGATTCGATTTAATTATCACAAGTGTCCCGTAATGGGGTTGAATCACTTACCTCGTCGCTTGATATCTGCGAGCTGAATCCGCGATCTTCCGTCGCGGACGCGGGGGCTTCGGCGCCCTTGAACAGCACCCTCCAGGCGCCTTCGTATGTTGTATCGAAGAGCCCGCTTAGCGCTTGGTGCTGTTCCGGATCGAACTCCCACAAATTAAATGCACGTTCTTGGCATGGGAGGATCCGCCGAATGAGCATGACTTGGACCACGTCGACGAGCCTGAGCCTATTGCTCACCATCTTCTTGATACATGCTCGGAGTCCCGTCACCTCCACCGGATTCCCCCACTGCAAGCCCTTCTCTTTCCAGGAGGTGAGCTGCATGGGGATGCCAGATCTAAACTCGGGGGCCGCCGCCCATGTGGGTTTGCGCGGCTCGATGATGTAGAACCACCCCGATTGCCACCCCTTGACGGAGTCCATGAAGGCCCCTTCAAGCCAAGGGACGTTGGGCAATTTGCCCAACATGGCGCCTCCGCATTCCGCTTGCGTGCCCTTCACAACCTTCGGCTTGACGTTGAAGGTCTTGAGCCACAGGCCGAAGTGGGGCTGGATGCAGAGGAAGGCCTCGCACACGACGATAAACGCCGAGATGTTGAGGATGAAGTTCGCGCGGATCGTGGAAATCCAGGCCGTAGTAAAACATGAGCCCCGGACAAATGGATGGAGCGGAAAGCCCAATCCAGCGGAGGAAGTGGGGAGGAAGACGACCCTCTCACGAGGCCCGGGGTAGGGATGAGCTGCCCTCGTCGGGCAGCCGATCTGCGATATCGCGGAAAGGTATCCGGCTGCGCAGCTTGGTGATGTCCTCCTCCTTAGCGGTGGAGGCCAACCATTTACCTCCCGCTCGGACATATTCGGAGAAGGTCGAGCGAGATGCGCGAGCTCGGCGTTGGAGCTTGAGTTCGCGGGGATGGATGAGCAAAGGAGGAAGAAGGCGTAGGTGAGAAGGTGAATCCTTATCCCTTATATATAGGCGGACAAAACTATGCGTCCCCCACCAAGCCTGGTAAAACTCGCTTATCTCCCAAGTGCCACCATCAATAGCGCGGTTGGGTTACCCACGCACGTATTGATGAGAATCCCGGAATAAGGGGAACACGATCTCTGCTTCGACAAGACGTGCCAAGGAAACCGCTTCGCTAAACGTGCTGAGGTGGTATGGTAGAAAACGATTCAAACAAAGGCTTGGTAGCGGTGTGATGTCACGCCGCGTAATACGTCAGCAGATTGAACTAAGTGTACATTTTATTCTCTCTACGGTGGAATGTGGAATTTATTTTGCAGAGCCGGACACTATCCTGGTGTTCATGATCTCCTCTGGATTATTCAAGGGAGGAACCCGCCTTGCAATGCCGAACATTATCTTGCGCGGACTTATCGTCATTGAAGACTGGTTCAGAGCTACCGAGGAGTCTGGACTAGGGGTGTCCGGACAGCCGACTATCAATATCCGCCGGACTCCAAGACTACGAAGATACAAGATTGAAGACTCGGCTCGTGTCCGGATGGTACTTTCCTTGGCGTGGAAGGCAAGCTTGGCAATACGGATATGTAGATCTCCTACCATTGTAACCGACTGTAACCCTAGCCTCCTCCGGTGTCTATATAAACCGGAGGGCTTTAGTCCGTGGGACAACATACATTACAACAATCATACCATAGGCTAGCTTCTAGGGTTTAGCCTCCTTGATCTCGTGGTAGATCCACTCTTGTACTACCCATATCATCAATATTAATCAAGCAGGGCGAGGGTTTTACCTCCATCGAGAGGGCCCAAACCCCAGGTAAAAACATCGTGTCCCTCGTCTCCTGTTACCATCCGCCTAGACGCACAGTTCGGGACCCCCTACCCGAGATCCGCCGATTTTGACACCGACAGCATCTCTCACTTACAATATGCGGACGACACCATCATTATGGTTGAACTTAATGATTATTCCATCACAAATCTGAAATTTATTCTTCTTTGCTTTGAAGCTTTGACGGGCCTTAAAATCAACTTCTCTAAGAGCGAGGCTATTGTGACTGGGGTACCTGCTGTGGAGGCGCAGCGGGTGGCCCACCTTATGAACTGCTCTCTCGGGTTGTTCCCTCTTAAATATTTGGGCTTACCCATTTCCCCTCTTAAACTATTGGCTAAGGACTTTGCCCCGGCTATGAATAAAGTTGGCAATAGAGTTCTGCGGTGGCGAGGTCGGTACAATTCCCAGGCGGGCAAGGTTGCCCTCACCAACTTCTGCCTTTCCTCGCTCCCGATGTTTCTAATGGGATTCTACCTGCTGTCTGAAGGGACGCACTCGGGCTTTGATAAGCACATGGGTGCCTTCTTCTGGAATTCTTCCGATAATAGACGCAAATATAGGATGGTTAAGTGGGATCTCATTTGTAGACCCAAGAACATGGGGGGTCTTGGTATCATTAACACCAGAATCATGAATAAATGCCTTTTGCTAAAATGGTGGTGGAAGATTATGTCCCTCGATGACCGCCCCGCTTGGCTTAATCTCCTTAAAGCAAAATATTTCCCCTCCTCCAGCCCTATGTTCTCTCCCACCTCTGGTGGCTCTCAATTTTGGCGCCAGCTTGTTAGCGTTAGGCCGGCTATCTAGTCCCTTGTGAAGTTCGTTGTACGTAACGGTAAATCCATGCGTTTTTGGTTAGACTGGTGGGTTGGGGACACCACGTTGGCGGTGGCCCACCCGACTCTGTTTTCGTTTTGTGCTGATCCCGAGATCTCAATCTTTGAGCTCTCGGCTCAGGGTTGGGTTTTAGATTTCCGGCGCTCTCTTTCCCCAGTAGAGTTGGAAGATTGGCATCTCCTTATTGCCTGCTTCCCCCTGCTCTCGGAGGAAGAGGACTCTGTTGCTTGGCCCCACTCCTCTTCGGGGCATTTTTCGGTAAAGTCGGCGTATTCGAAACTTATCGCTGGTACCCGCACTGACAAGTTTAAGTACATTTGGTCTGCCCGCATCCCTCCCAAGATCAAGATCTTCCTCTGGCAAGCTCACCGTCGCAAACTTCCAGCGGCTGACCAGATTAAGAAGAGGAATGGTCCGGGCTCGGACTTCTGCCAGCTCTGCGGTACCCTGGAGAATACTGAGCATATCTTTTTCCAGTGCTCTTTGGCTAAATTCATTTGGAGTTGCATTAGACTTTGGCTTGGGACTAATTGGAACCCTTCCTCCTTTGAGGATTTGCGACAGTGCATTTCCCTGGCAGGTCGTTCGAAGAGGGTTTTCATGGTGGGTTGGACTGCGATTTGTTGGTCGCTTTGGACTACTAGGAACAAGTTCACTATTGAACACATTTTCCCAACTAACCCAGTCAGTTGCTTATTTAAAACCAATGTCTTTTGGCAGCAGTGGAGATCATTGACTAAGGATGGGGATCTAGAGGCTTTCGACGATATGCTATCCAAAATGAAATCTACGGCTTCTTCCCTGCTGTGGCACTCTAGGCGGACGCTTCCTTAGTGGTTTGGCTGTTGGTTTGGCTGGCCTGCGTGCCATGATAGGCTGGTTGCCTTGTACCCGTACTTCTTATTCGGTTCTGTTAAACTCCTGTGGCTCCTTGGTTTGGTTGTGACTCTGCGTGGTGTCTTTATTTATAAAGTCGGGCTATCGCCTTTTATCTAAAAAAAGAAATCAAAATATAGCAAATACACGCAAACTTGATCTAATGCACAAAATAAAGTAAGTGGTACAAAACATGATAGCACTTGGATGCCTTTTAAGACCGACCGTCTCATGAAGCATATCCATTGTTGTTATTCACTAATTAAAGACAATACATGGAGGATTTTGGTCCCTTCAAATAAATGTTCCAATATACTACAAACAGAAACTTGATTGCATTATGCAGAATGAAAATTTCCTGGCAAACTATTACGTATGAAATTAGGGACTTGGAACCATACCATTTAGGAACCATGGCAACACAAAATATTTCAACCCTTCCGCATCTACTATTCATATCTCACAAGATGATATACTTTTAGACGTGTCAGTGCAAACTCACCTGCCTTTGCTTCCTTTTCTCTATCATACATTAGCAGCAGCAGGCAAACACGCACAACAACGATAGCGGGACACCCACAACACGCGCAACAGCAACACAACCACACGGGCGTGCAGTAGCAGCAGCAAGCACATCAAATCAGGTAGCAAGCACGCAAAGCAGCGACAACACCAGATACCATGACGCCCAACTCACCAATTCACTCTGTGCCCCTCTTGTTTCTGTTACTCTTTCTTCAATCCCCAGGATTGATGTGACTACAAGTTGCCGTCTTGGTCCTCCAGATCGAGACCATCCAATCCATCACCGATAGGGCCATATCCTCTTGTCTTTCCCTCAAATTCCTGCTGATATCACCAGACTGCCTATCTTCTAGATCTAGGCAGAGCAAGGCTCTCCCCTCAATGTCCAGAGCCACTGTGCCTACATGCCACCATCCTGGATCTCGCCCATCTCGCCCATCTCAAACATGGCGAGCCACTGAATTTGAGGGAGATTAAGAATCACTTCTTCTCCGCGCCCCTCGCCCAGCATAGTAACTGATGAGTCTTAAGCTACAATCCTCTTATTCTACTGATGACTATGACACCCTCTTGAGGAAGGAGAGGTAGCCGTGTTTGAGGTTCTTGAACCTCTGCAAGAAAGACCCATGAAACAAATGAAAGCCAAATATCAAATCATGATTCTTAAAATCATATCCATCAGTAAACAGGTTCATGAGGAGATGGAATTACCACCTCCCTTCAGAGGAAGTTTCATTAAGTTTATGTAATAATCAAATCAACGCAACATCTTGAGTCAAATATAATTGGCATTCCAATTCATCTAATCAAATCAGTGAAACATAGTAGGTAGGCTTAAATTGATGGTGTCATTAGATAGAAGAACATGAAACTATAAACTCAAGTTGTATGTTGGGAGTTAGAAGCAAAAATGTCATCATGCAATAGAAACTAAGTGAATCCTTACCATCACACAACCTGGATGTAGGCACACAAAATCCTTTTGTCCTGTGTGAGTAAGATGGTGCCCCTTCAACATGAAGCTATCTACAAATTTCTGCAAAACTAAAAGGAAATTAGTCATCAATCAAAAAGAAACATTCAAATAGTTAGGAACTATATTCACCCTTCAAAAGTATATCGTACATATACCGGTTGTGCAGTTCACAAGTAATCTATACAGGACCCAACCAGAGGTTCTAGATGTATAGTTGTACCTGAACAAATCACTGGGCCTTAAATATACCCATTAATAAGTATGGAAAATAGAGAAAGGTCTTTGCATGAAATAAAGATAAAGAACTTAAAACCATT
Organism: Aegilops speltoides; assembly: GCA_021437245.1. Lineage (NCBI taxonomy): Eukaryota > Viridiplantae > Streptophyta > Magnoliopsida > Poales > Poaceae > Aegilops > Aegilops speltoides. Next base: position 115,492,922 of record CM038143.1, on the reverse strand, counting down.
TCTCCTATGAGCCTCCCATGCAATATGGTGTAAGCCCTTAAGTCTAAAGCATATATAGATAGATAACCAAGAGACTGACATGCATTTTTGAATTTTAGCATTTGTAGAACAGTCCAAGAAGTGTGAGGTATAACACCTGTGGGGATTCCAACAACCCTCGATTCAAATGTCTCCACAATGAACAATTGATGAATCCTGCACATGAATAGCAGTTGACAATGGTCTTTTGCATACACACGATTAACATTTGTCCACCCAGATTTATTCGTAACATCTTTCACTCAAGAGTTTCTTACCATAGACCGAAACCATTGCACTAAGAATGTGATGATAAGCCTACGAACTAAGCCAGAACAAGTTGCAAGATTTCTGTGCGTAGATGGACAATGGATAGTACTCCCCCCGTTCCTAAATATAAGTCTTTTTAGATATTCGAATAAAAGACTACATACGGAGCAAAATGAATGAATCTACACTCGAAACTACATCTATATACATCCGTATGTAGTCCATAGTGAAATCTTTGCCGAAAAAGGGTTTCCCCCCGCTTTGTATACAAGGCAACCAACCAAGCCGTACAAGGATAGGTGCTGGGGCGAAAGCAGCACAGTCACGCCCAAAAGAAACGACGGAGAAAGAGCAAAAGAAACAAATGCCGACAACGGCGGATCAACGAAAATGAAGAAGCCTCGCGAACGCTGCGCCCACCGGGATCTTCCACTAGGCTCCAAGACTCCGAAGCGCCGGCACCTATCAACACCTCCAAGAAGGATTGCGACGATGACGACGCTGCTGCCAAGGGTTTCCCCCGGTACACGACGAGGCAAGAGGAAGGGTAGCCCCCAACGCCCTCCTGGAAGGTCAGGTGGCACCCATAGGCGCCACCGTGCTGGTGTCCGCCAAGCCGACAGGGGTTTCCCCCGATCCCAACCCGCACCTCGGGCGCTCCGGAGCCAGCCACCAAACCAACCACCACCCAGCGCCAACACGGTCAAGAGGCCCCCACTGTTGGGGAACGTAGTAATTTCAAAAAAATTCCTACGCACACGCAAGATCATAGTGATGGCATAGCAACGAGAGGGAAGAGTGTCCGTCCACGTACTCTCGTAGACCGTAAGCGGAAGCGTTAGCACAACGCTGTTGATGTAGTCGTACGTCTTCACGATCGATCGATCCAAGCACCGAATGTACGGAGCCTCCGAGTTCAGCACACGTTCAGCTCGATGACGATCTCCGGCCCTCCGATCCAGCAAAGGCTCCGGAGATGAATTCCGTCAGCACGACGGTGTGGTGACGATGATGATGTTCTACCGGCGCAGGGCTTCGCCTAAACTCCGCGATGATATGACCGAGGTGGAATATGGTGGAAGGGGGCACCGCACACGGCTAAGGAACGATCCGTAGATCAACTTGTGTGTCTATGGGGTGCCCCCTGCCCCCGTATATAAAGGAGGGAGGGGGGAGGCCGGCCGGCCCCTTTGGGCGTGCCAAGGGAGGAGGAATACTCCTCCTAGTAGGAGTAGGATTCCTCCTTTCCTACTCCTACTAGGAGGGGAAGGAAGGGGAGAGGGGAAGGAAGGGGGCGCCCCCTCCTCCTAGTCCAGGTCGGACCAGAGGAGAGGGGCGCGCACCCACCCCGCCGCCTCTCTCTTCCCACCTAGGCCCATGTGGCCCATTAACTCTCCCGGGGTTCCGTAACCCCGGCACTCCGGTTTTCTCCAAAACTCCGGAACCTTTCGGTGTCCGAATATAGTCGTCCAATATATCAATCTTTATGTCTCGACCATTCCGAGACTCCTCGTCATGTCCATGATCACATCCGGACTCGAACAAACTTCGTACATCAAAACTTATAAACTCATAATAAAAGCTGTCATCGAAGCGTTAAGCGTGCGGACCCTACGGGTTCGAGAACAATGTAGACATGACCTAAAACCATTCTCGGTCAATAACCAATAGCGGGACCTGGATGCCCATATTGGTTCCTACATATTCTACGAAGATCTTTATCGGTCAAACCGCATAACAACATACTTTGTTCCTTTGTCATCGGTATGTTACTTGCCCGAGATTTGATCGTCGGTATCCAATACCTAGTTCAATCTCGTTAACGGCAAGTCTCTTTACTCGCTTCGAATGTCGTCATCTCATAACTAACTCATTAGTTACATGCTTGCAAGGCTTAGGTGATGAGTATTACCGAGAGGGCCCAGAGATACCTCTTCGACAATCGGAGTGACAAATCCTAATCTCGAATTATGCCAACCCAACATGTACCTTCGGAAACACCTGTAGAGCACCTTTATAATCACCCGATTCGTTGTGACGTTTGGTAGCACACAAAGTGTTCTTCCGTAAACGGAGTTGCACAATCTCATAGTTGTAGGAACTTTGTATAAGTCATGAAGAAAGCAATAGCGGTATACTAAGCGATCAAGTGCTAGGCTAACGAATGGGTCATGTCAATCACATCATTCTCCTAATGATGTGATCCCATTAATCAAATGACAACACATGTCTATGGTCAGGAAACATAACCATCTTTGATTAATGAGCTAGTCAAGTAGAGGCATACTAGTGACTATGTGTTTGTCTGTGTATTCACACATGTATCAAGTTTCCGGTTAATACAATTCTAGCATGAATAATAAACATTTATCATGATATGAGGAAATAAATAATAATTTTATTATTGCCTCTAGGGCATATTTCCTTCAGTCTTCCACTTGCACTAGAGTCAATAATCTAGATTACATAGTAATGATTCTAACACCCATGGAGTCTTGGTGTTGATCATGTTTTGCTCGTGAGAGAGGCTTAGTCAACGGGTCTGCAACATTCAGATCCATATGTATCTTGCAAATCTCTATGTCTCCCACTTGGACTTGGTCCCGAATGGAATTGAAGCGTCTCTTGATGTGCTTGGTCCTCTTGTGAAATCTGGATTCCTTTGCCAAGGCAATTGCATCAGTATTGTCACAGAAGATCTTCATTGGTCCCGATGCACTAGGTATGACACCTAGATCGGAAATGAACTCCTTCATCCAGACTCCTTCATTCGCTGCTTCAGAAGCAGCTATGTACTCCGCTTCACATGTAGATCCCGCCACGACGCTTTGTTTAGAACAGCACCAACTTACAGCTCCACCGTTTAATAAAAACACGTATCCGGTTTGCGATTTAGAATCATCCGGATCAATGTCAAAGCTTGCATCGACGTAACCATTTACGACTAGCTCTTTGTCACCTCCATATACGAGAAACATATCCTTAGTCCTTTTCAGGTATTTCAGGATGTTCTTGACCACTATCCAGTGATCCACTCCTGGATTACTTTGGTACCTTCCTGCCAAACTTATTGCTAAGCATACGTCAGGTCTGGTACACAGCATTGCATACATGATAGAGCCTATGGCTGAAGCATAGGAACATTTTCATTTTCTCTCTATCTTCTGCTTTGTGGTCGGGCATTGAGTTTGACTCAACTTCACACCTTGTAGCACAGTGCAAGAATCCTTTCTTTGCTCGATCCATTTTGAACTTTTCAAAATTTTGTCAAGGTATGTGCTTTGTGAAAGTCCTATTAAGCGTCTTGATCTATCTCTATAGATCTTGATGCCCAATATATAAGCAGCTTCACGAGGTCTTTCATTGAAAAACTTTTATTCAAGTATCCTTTATGCTATCCAGAAATTCTATATCATTTCCAATTAATAATATGTCATCAACATATAAAACTAGAAATGCTCTGAGCTCCCACTCACTTTCTTGTAAATGCAGGCTTCTCCAAAAGTCTCAGATAAAACCATATGCTTTGATTACACTATCAAAGCGTTTATTCCAACTCCGAGATGCTTGCACCAGTCCATAAATGGAACAATGGAGCTTGCACACTTTGTTAGCACCTTTTGGATCAACAAAACCTTCCTGCTGCATCATATACAACTCTTCTTCTAGAAATCCATTCAAGAATGCAGTCTTGACATCCATTTGCCAAATTTCATAATCATGAAATGCAGCAATAGCCAACATGATTCGGACAGACTTAAGCATCGCTACGGTGAGAAAGTCTCATCGTAGTCAACCCCTTGAACTTGTCGAAAACCTTTCGCAACAAGTCGAGCTTTATAGACAGAACATTACCATCGTCGTCGGTCTTCTTCTTAAAGATCCATTTATTCTCAATGGCTTGCCGATCATCGGCAAGTCAACCAAAGTCCATACTTTCTTTTCATACATGGATCCCATCTCAGATTTCATGACCTCTAGCCATTTTACGAAATCTGGGCTCATCATCGCTTCCTCATAGTTCGTAGGTTCATCATGGTCAAGTAACATGACTTCCAGAATAGGATTACCGTACCATTCTGGTGCGGATCTTACTCTGGTAGACCCACGAGGTTCAGCAGAAACTTGATCTGAAGTTTCATGATCAATATCATTAGCTTCCTCACTAATTGGTGTAGTTGTCACGGAACCGGTTCTCGTGATGAACTACCTTCAATAAGGGAGTAGATACGATTATCTCATCAAGTTCTACTTTCCTCCCACTCACTTCTTTCGAGAGAAACTCCTTCTCTAGAAAGGATCCATTCTTAGCAACGAATGTCTTGCCTTCGGATCTGTGATAGAAGGTGTACCCAACAGTCTCTTTTGGGTATCCTATGAAGACACATTTCTCCGATTTGGGTTCGAGCTTATCTGGTTGAAGTTTCTTCACATAAGCATCACAGTCCCAAACTTCAAGAAACGACAACTTTGGTTTCTTGCCAAACCACAGTTCATAAGGCGTCGTCTCAACGGATTTAGATGGTGCCCTATTTAACGTGAATGCGGCCGTCTCTAAATCATAACCCCAAAACGATAACGGTAAATCGGTAAGAGACATCATAGATCGTACCATATCAAGTAAAGTACGATTACGACGTTCGGACACACCATTTCGTTGTGGTGTTCTGGGTGGTGTGAGTTGCGAAACTATTCCGCATTGTTTCAAATGTAAACCAAACTCGTAACTCAAATATTCTCCTCCACGATCAGATCGTAGAAAATTTATTTTCTTGTTACGATGATTTTCTACTTCACTCTGAAATTCTTTAACTTTTCAAATGTTTCAGACTTGTGCTTCATTAAGTAGATATACCCATATCTGCTCAAATCATCTGTGAAGGTGAGAAAATAACGATATCCACCACGAGCCTCAACATTCATCGGACCACATACATCTGTATGTATGATTTCCAACAAATCTGTTGCTCTCTCCATAGTTCCGGAGAACGGTGTTTTAGTCATCTTGCCCATGAGGCACGGTTCGCAAGTACCAAGTGATTCATAATCAAGTGATTCCAGAAGTCCATCGGTATGGAGTTTCTTCATGCGTTTTACATCGATATGACCTAAACGGCGATGCCACAAATAAGTTGCACTATCATTATCGACTCTGCATCTTTTGGCTTCAACATTATGAATATGTGTATCACTACTATCGAGATTCAATAAAATAGACCACTCTTCAAGGGTGCATGACCATAAAAGATATTACTCATATAAATAGAACAACCATTATTCTCTCGATTTAAATGAATAACCGTCTCGCATCAAACAAGATCCAGATATAATGTTCATGCTCAACGCGGCACCAAATAACAATTATTCAGGTCTAAAACTAATCCCAAGGTAGATGTAGAGGTAGCGTGCCGACCGCGATCACATCGACTTTGGAACCGCTTCCCACGCGCGATCGTCACCTCGTCCTTGGCTAGTGCTCGCTTATTCCGTAGTCCTGTTTGAGTTGCAAATATTAGCAATGAACCAAGATCAAATACCCAGTGCTACTACGAGCTCTAGTTAGGTACACATCAATAACATGTATATCACATATACCTTTGCTCACTTTGCCATCCTTCTTATCCGCCAAATACTTGGGGCAGTTCCGCTTCAAAGTCGATGCCTTGCAGTAGAAGCACTCGATTTCAGGCTTAGGTCCAGACTTGGGTTTCTTCTCTTGAGCAGCAACTTGCTTGCCGTTCTTCTTGAAGTTCCCTTCTTCTTCCCTTTGCCCTTTTCTTGAAACTATGGTCTTGTTGACCATCAACACTTGATGCTCCTTCTTTATTTCTACCTCACGGCTTTCAAAGATCGCGAAGAGCTCGGAATAGTCTTGTTCATCCCTTGCATATTATAGTTCATCATGAAGCTCTTGTAGCTTGGTGGCGATGATTGGAGAATTACATCAATGACACTATCATCGGAAGATTAACTCCCGCTTGAATCAAGTGATTATTATACCCAGACATTACGAGTATGTGTTCACCGATGAACTATTCTCCTCCATCTTGCAGCTATAGAACTTATTGGAGACTTCATATCTCTCAATCTGGGCATTTGCATGAAATATTAACTTCAACTCTGGAACATCTCATATGCTCCATGACGTTCAAAACGTCGTTGAAGACCCGGTTCCAAGCCGTAAAGCATGGCACATCGAACTATAGAGTAGTCATCGACTTTGCTCGCCAGACGTTCTTAACGTCGTCGGTTGCATCAGCAAGAGAGCCTAGCACCCAGCGATGCTTCCAGACGTAACTCTTACGTGCAGCAATGAGGATAATCCTCGAAGTTACGGACCCATCCGTAATTGCTACCATCATCTTTCAACTTTGCTTTCTCAAGGAACGCATTAAAATTCAACGGAACAACAGCACGAGCCATCTATCTACAAACAAACATAGACAAGCAAGATACTATCAGGTACTAAGTTCATGGTAAATTTAAGTTTAACTAATCATATTATTTAAGAACTCCCACTTAGACAGACATCTCTCTAGTCATCTAAGTGATCACGTGATCCAAATCAACTAAACCATAACCGATCATCACATGAGATGGAGTAGTTTTCAATGGTGAACATCACTATGTTGATCATATCTACTATATGATTCATGCTCGACCTTTCGGTCTCTGTGTTCCGAGGCCATATCTGCATATGCTAGGCTCGTCAAGTTTAACTCGAGTATTCTCGTGTGCAAAACTGGCTTGCACCCGTTGTAGATGGACGTAGAGCTTATCACACCCGATCATCACGTGGTGTCTCGGCACGACAAACTTTGGCAACGGTGCATACTCAGGGAGAACACTACTTGATAATTTTAGTGAGAGATCATCTTAAAATGCTACCGTCAATCAAAGCAAGATAAGATGCATAAAGGATAAACATCACATGCAATCAATATAAGTGATATGATATGGCCATCATCATCTTGTGCTTGTGATCTCCATCTTTGAAGCACCGTCATGACCACCATTGTCACCGGCGCGACACCTTGATCTCCATCGTAGCATCGTTGTCGTTACGCCGTCTATTGCTTCTACGACTATCGCTACCGCTTAGTGATAAAGTAAAGCAATTACAGGATGTTTGCATTTCATACAATAAAGCGACAACCATATGGCTCCTGCCAGTTGCCGATAACTTCGGTTACAAAACATGATCATCTCATACAATATAGCATCACGTCTTGACCATATCACATCACAACATGCCCTGCAAAAACAAGTTAGACGTCCTCTACTTTGTTGTTGCAAATTTTACGTGGCTGCTACGGGCTTAGCAAGAACCGTTCTCACCTACGCATCAAAACCACAATGATAGTTTGTCAAATAGACTCCGTTTTAACCTTCGCAAGGACCGGGCGTAGCCACACTCAGTTCAACTAAAATGTGAGAGACAGACACCCGCCATCCACCTTTAAGCACGAGTGCTCGTAACGGTGAAATCAGTCTCGCGTAAGCGTACGCGTAATGTCGGTCCGGGCCGCTTCATCTCACAATACCGCTGAACCAAAGTATGACATGCTGGTAGGCAGTATGACTTATATCGTCCACAACTCACTTGTGTTCTACTCGTGCATATAACATCAACGCATAAAACCTGGCTCTGATACCACTGTTGGGGAACATAGTAATTTCAAAAAAAATCCTACGCACACGCAAGATCATAGTGATGGCATAGCAACGAGAGGGAAGAGTGTTCCTCCACGTACCCTCGTAGACCATAAGCGGAAGCGTTAGCACAACGCGGTTGATGTAGTCGTACGTCTTCACGATCGACCGATCCAAGCACCGAACGTACGGAGCCTCCGAGTTCAGCACACGTTCAACTCAATGACGATCTCCGGCCCTCCGATCCAGCAAAGGCTCCGGAGATGAATTCCGTCAGCACGACGGCGTGGTGACGATGATGATGTTCTACCGGCGCAGGGCTTTGCCTAAACTCCGCGATAATATGACCGAGGTGGAATATGGTGGAAGGGGGCACCGCTCACGGCTAAGGAACGATCCGTAGATCAACTTGTGTGTCTATGGGGTGCCCCCTGCCCCCGTATATAAAGGAGGGAGGGGGGAGGCCGGCCGGCCCCTTTGGGCGCGCCAAGGGAGGAGGAATCCTCCTCCTAGTAGGAGTAGGGTTCCTCCTTTACTACTCCTACTAGGAGGGGGAAGGAAGGGGAGAGGGAAGGAAGGGCGCCCCCCCCCCCTCCTAGTCCACTCGGACCAGAGAGAGAGGGCGCGGCCCACCCCAGCCACCCTCTCTCTTCCCACCTAGGCCCATGTGGCCCATTAACTCTCCCGGGGGGTTCCAGTAACCCCCCCCAAGACTCGGTTTTCTCCGAAAACTCCCGGAACCTTCCCGGTGTTTATGTCTCGACCATTTCGAGACTCCTCATCATGTCCGTGATCACATCCAGGACTCCGAACAAACTTCGGTACATCAAAACTTATAAACTCATAATAAAGCTGTCGCCGAAGCGTTAAGCGTGCGGACCCTACGGGTTCGAGAACTATGTAGACATGACCTAAAACCATTCTCGGTCAAAAACCAATAGCGGGACACGGATGCCCATATTGGTTCCTACATATTCTATGAAGATCTTTATCGGTCAAACCGCATAACAACATACTTTGTTCCCTTTGTCATCGGTATGTTACTTGCGAGATTCGATCGTCGGTATCAATACCTAGTTCAAACTAGTTAACGGCAAGTCTCTTTACTCGTTCAATGTCGTCATCTCATAACTAACTCATTAGTTACATGCTTGCAAGGCTTAGGTGATGAGTATTGCAAGAAGAACCGAGATACCTCTCAGACAATCGGATGACAAATCCTAATCTCGAATTATGCCAACCCAACATGTACTGTCGGAAACACACTGTAGAGCACCTTTATAATCACCCGATTCGTTGTGACGTTTGGTAGCACACAAAGTGTTCTTCGGTAAGCAGGAGTTGCACAATCTCATAGTTGTAGGAACTTTGTATAAGTCATGAAGAAAGCAATAGCGATATACTAAGCGATCAAGTGCTAGGCTAACAGAATGGGTCATGTCAATCACATCATTCTCCTAATGATGTGATCCCATTAATCAAATGACAACACATGTCTATGGTCAGGAAACATAACCATCTTTGATTAATGAGCTAGTCAAGTAGAGGCATACTAGTGACTATGTGTTTGTCTATGTATTCACACATGTATCAAGTTTTTGGTTAATACAATTCTAGCATGAATAATAAACATTTATCATGATATGAGGAAATAAATAATAACTTTATTATTGCCTCTAGGGCATATTTCCTTCACCCACGCCGTCTCACCATGACACCGCGAAGTGAGGACAACACAGTGAAGAATCAGAGCCGGCAGCAGCACCGTCGGCGCGCGGGAGGGCCCCACCTCCACCATCAGCGACGGTAGCTGTCCGGACGCAATAGCAGGAGCACACCAGGCCCGTAGGCCCACAGGCCCGGCCGAGCCCTCGTGGGCCTGTAAGGCTCCCGCCCTCGCGCTGCTGCCGGCACGCCATCGGCGTTGCCGCCCACATCCGAGCCGCTCCTCCTCCACACCGAGCCGCAGACAGCAAGGCCACGCCGGTGTCGGCCCGCTAGGACCCAGATGGGGCCCTAAGGGCCCAGATCTGGGCAGGGGGCGCATCGCCGGCCACCAGCGCCACCAGGCCACCCCGCCGCCAAGAGGCAGCGCCACCACCGTGAAGGAAATATGCCTTAGAGGCAATAATAAAGTTATTATTTATTTCCTCATATCATGGTAAATGATTATTATTCATGCTAGAATTGTATTAACCGGAAACATAATACATGTGTGAATATATAGACAAACAGAGTGTCACTAGTATGCCTCTACTTGACTAGCTTGTTAATCAAAGATGGTTATGTTTCCTAACCATGAACAAGGAGTTGTTATTTGATTAACAAGGTCACATCATTAGTTGAATGATCTGATTGACATGACCCATTCCGTTAGCTTAGCACCCGATCGTTTAGTATGTTGCTATTGCTTCCTTCATGACTTATACATGTTCCTATGACTATGAGATTATGCAACTCCTGCTTATCGGAGGAACACTTTGTGTGCTACCAAACGTCACAACGAATCGGGTGATTATAAAGGTGCTCTACAGTGTCTCCGAAGGTACTTGTTGAGTTGGCGATTTCGAGATTAGGATTTGTCACTCAATGTCGGAGAGGTATCTCTGGGCCCTCTCGATAATACACATCACTTAAGCCTTGCAAGCATTTCAACTAATGAGTTAGTTTCAAGATGATGTATTACGGAACAAGTAAAGAGACTTGCCGAACGAGATTGAACTAGGTATTGATATCGACAATCGAATCTCTGCAAGTAACATACCGATGACAAAGGAACAACGATGTTGTTGTGCGGTTTGACCGATAAAGATCTTCGAGAATATGTAGGAACCAATATGGGCATCCGGTCCCGTTATTGGTTATTGACCGAGACGCCTCTCGGTCATGTCTACATTGTTCTCGAATCATAGGGTCCGCACGCTTAAGGTTTCGATGACAGCTTCATTATGAGTTTATGTATTTTGATGTACCAAGGTTGTTCGAGTCCCGATGTGATCACGGACATGACGAGGAGTCTCAAATAGTCGAGACATAAAGATTGATATATTGGACGGATATATTTGGACACCGGAAAGGTTCCGTGAGATTGGAATATATCGGAGTTCCGGAGGTTACCGAACCCCGATAAGTATATGGGCCTTATTGGGCCTTAGTGGAAGGGAGGAGAAGGAGCAAGGGAGGCGCCCCAAGCCCAATCCGACTGGGAGGGGGGCCCCCTTTCCTTCTCTCCTCCCCCTCTTCCTTCCTTCTCCTACTCCTAATAGGAAGGGGGCCAAACCTACTTGGAGTAGGTTTGCCCCCCTATGGCGTGCCTCCTCCCTAGGCGGCCTCCTCCTCCCTCCCTCCTTTATATACGGGCGGGGGCACCCTAGACACACAAGTTGATCAATTGAGATCGTTCTTAGCTGCAGCGGTGCCCCTCCACGATATTACACCTCGGTCATATTGTAGCGGTGCTTAGGCGAAGCCTGCGACATGAGAACATCAAGATCGTCCACCACGCCGTCTTGTGACGAACTCCTCCCCGCCTCTGCTGGATCGGAGATCGGGTGCGCCATCGAGCTGTACGTGTCAAGAACTCGGAGGTGCCGGAGTAACGGTGCTTGGATCGGTTGGACCGGAGGACGACGACTACTTCCTCTACGTTGCGCCAACGCTCCGCTTCGGTCTCACGAGGGTGCGAGACAACACTCGCCTCTCGTTGCTATACATAACCATGATCTTGCGTGTGCGTAGGGAATTTTTTGAAATTACTACGCTCCCCAATAGTGGCATCCGAGCCTAGGTTTTATGGTTTGATGTTATATGCACGAGTAGAACACAAGTGAGTTGTGGGCGATATAAGTCATACCGCTTACGAGCATGTCATACTTTGGTTGGCGGTATTGTTGGATGAAGCGGCCGGACCGACATTACGCCAGACGCTTACGCGAGACTGGTTTTATCGCCGTGCTTTGCACACAGTGACTAGCGGTGTCGGCCTCAACTTTAGTTGAACTGAAAAGTATACGCCCGTCCTTGCGAAGGTTAAAACAGCATCAACTTGACAAACTATCGCTGTGGTTTTGATGCGAGGTGAGATTGATTCTTGCTTAAGCCCAGCCACGTAAAACTTGCAACAACAAAGTAGAGGACGCCTAACTTATTTTTGCAGGCATGTTGTGATGTGATATGGCCAAGACATGATGCTATATTTTATTGTATGAGATGATCATGTTTTGTAACCGGTTATCGGCAATCGGCAGGAGCCATATGGTTGTCGCTTATTGTATGAAATGCAACGCATCTGTAATTGCTTTACTTTATCACTAAGCCGTAGCGATAGTCGAGAAGCAATAGATGGCGAAACGACAACGATGCTACGATGGAGATCAAGGTGTCGCGCCCGGTGATGATGGTGATCATGATGGTGCTTCGAGATGGAGATCACAAGCACAAGATGATGATGGCCATATCATATCACTTATATTGATTGCATGTGATGTTTATCCTTTATGCATCTTATCTTGCTTTGATTGACGGTAGCATTTTAAGATGATCTCTCACTAAAATTATCAAGAAGTGTTCTCCCGAGTATGCACCGCTGCCAAAGTTCGTCGTGCCCGCACACCACGTGATGATCGGTGTGATAAGCTCTCGTCCATCTACAACGGGTGCAAGCCAGTTTTGCACACGCAGAATACTCAGGTGAAACTTGACGAGCCTAGCATTTGCAGATATGGCCTCGGAACACGGAGACCGAAAGGTCGAGCACGAATCATATAGTAGATATGATCAACATAAGATGTTCACCATTGAAAACTACTCCATCTCACGTGATGATCGGTTATGGTTTAGTTGATTTGGATCACGTGATCACTTAGATGACTAGAGAGATGTCTGCTAAGTGGGAGTTCTTAAGTAATATGATTAATTGAACTTAAATTTATCATGAACTTAGTAACTGATAGTATCTTGCTTGTCTATGTTGATTAAAGATAGATGGGCCGGCTTTGTTGTTCCGTTGAATTTTAATGCGTTCCTTGAGAAAGCTAAGTTGAAAGATGATGGTAGCAACTACGCGGATCGGGTCCGTAATTTGAGGATTATCCTCATTGTCGCATGTAAAAATTACGCCCCGAAGCACCGCTGGTGCCAACTGCGCTGCCGATGTAACCGACGACGCTAAGAACGTCTCGCGAGCAAAGCGATGACTACTCGATAGTTCAATGTGCCATGCTTTACGGCTTAGAACCGGACTTCAACGACGTTTGGAACGCTCATGGAGCATATGAGATGTTCCAGAGTTGAAGTTAATATTCCGTAAGAATGCCCGGATTGAGAGATATGAAGTCTCCAATAAGTTCTATAGCTGCAAGATGGAGGAGAATAGTTGTGTCGTGAGCACATACTCAAGATGTCCGGGTATTGTAATCACTTGATTCAACCGGGAGTTACTCTTCCGAATAGCGCCATTGATGAAATTCTCCAATCACTTCCACCAAGCTACAAGAGCTTCGTGATGAACTATAATATGCAAGGGATGGATAAGACGATTCCCGAGCTCTTCGCAATGCTAAAGGCTGGAGGTAGAAATCAAGAAGGAGCATCAAGTGTTGATGGTTAACAAGACCACTAGTTTCAAGAAAAGGGCAAAGGGAAGAAGAAGGAACTTCAAGAAGAACAACAAACAAGTTGCTGCTCAAGAGAAGAAGCCCAAGTCTGGACCTAAGCCTGAAACGAGTGCTTCTACCGCAAGCGGTCGTCACTTTGGGCGGAACTGCCCCAAGTATTTGGCGGATAAGAAGGATGGCAAGGTGAACAAAGGTATATGTGATATACATGTTATTGATGTGTACCTTACTAGAGCTCGCAGAGCACTGGTATTTGATAATTGGTTACATTGCTAATATTTGCAACTCAAACAGGACTTCGGATTGCTTAACACCGCAAAGGACGAGGTGATGATGCGCGTGGAAATGGTTCCAAAGTCGATGTGATCGCGGTCGGCACGCTACCTCTACATCTACCTTCGGATTAGTATTAGACCTAAATAATTGTTATTTGGTGCCGCGTTGAGCATGAACATTATATCTGGATCTTGTTTGATGCGAGACGGTTATTCATTTAAATCGAGAATAATGGTTGTTCTATTTATATGAGTAATATCTTTTATGGTCATGCACCCTTGAAGAGTGGTCTATTTTTGATGAATCTCGATAGTAGTGATACACATATTCATAGTGTTGAAGCCAAAAGATGCAGAGTTGATAATGATAGTGCAACTTATTTGTGGCACTGCCGTTTAGGTCATATCGGTGTAAAGCGCATGAAGAAACTCCATACCGATGGACTTTTGGCACCGCTTGATTATGAATCACTTGGTACTTGCGAACCGTGCCTTATGGGCAAGATGTCTAAAACGCCGTTCTCCGGTACTATGGAGAGAGCAACAGATTTGTTGGAAATCATACATACAGATGTATGTGGTCCGATGAATGTTGAGGCTCGTGGCGGATATCGTTATTTTCTCACCTTCACAGATGATTTAAGCTGATATGGGTATATCTACTTAATGAAGCATAAGTCTGAAACATTTGAAAAGTTCAAAGAATTTCAGAGTGAAGTTGAAAATCATCGTAACAAGAAAATAAAGTTTCTATGATCTGATCGTGGAGGAGAATATTTGAGTTATGAGTTTGGTCTACACTTAAAACAATGTGGAATAGTTTCGCAACTCACGCCACCCGGAACACCACAACGTAATGGTGTGTCCGAACGTCGTAATCGTACTTTACTTGATATGGTGCGATCTATGATGTCTCTTACAGATTTACCACTATCGTTTTGGGGTTATGCTTTAGAGACGGCCACATTCACGTTAAATAGGGCACCGTCGAAATCCGTTGAGACGACACCTTATGAACTATGGTTTGGCAAGAAACCAAAGTTGTCGTTTCTTAAAGTTTGGGGATGCGATGCTTATGTGAAAAAGCTTCAACCTGATAAGCTCGAACCCAAATCGGAGAAATGTGTCTTCATAGGATACCCAAAGGAGACAGTAGGGTACACCTTCTATCACAGATCCGAAGGCAAAACATTCGTTGCTAAGAATGGATCCTTTCTAGAGAAGGAGTTTCTCTCGAAAGAAGTGAGTGGGAGGAAAGTAGAACTTGATGAGGTAATTGTACCTACTCCCTTGTTGGAAAATAATACATCACAGGAACCAGTTTCTGTGACATCAAAACCGACTAGTGAGGAAGTTGATGATGATGATCATAGAACTTCAGATCAAGTTAGTACAGAACCTCATAGGTCGAACAGAGTAAGATCCGCACCAGAGTGGTACGGTAATCCTATTCTGGAAGTCATGCTACTAGATCATGATGAACCTACGAACTATGAAGAAGCGATGGTGAGCCCAGATTCCGCAAAATGGCTTGAAGCCATGAAATCTGAGATGGGATCCATGTATGAGAACAAAGTATGGACTTTGGTTGACTTGCCCGATGGTCGGCAAGCAATTGAGAATAAATGGATCTTCAAGAAGAAGACTGACGCTGACGGTAATGTTACTGTCTACAAAGCTCGACTTGTTGCAAAAGGTTTTCGACAAGTTCAAGGGGTTGACTACGATGAGACCTTCTCACCCGTAGCGATGCTTAAGTCTGTCCGAATCATGTTAGCAATTGCCGATTTTATGATTATGAAATTTGGCAAATGGATGTAAAACTGCATTCCTGAATGGATTTACGCAAGAAGAGTTGTATATGATGCAACCGAAGGTTTTATCGATCCAAAGGGAGCTAACAAAGTGTGCAAGCTCCAACGATCCATTTATGGACTGGTGCAAGCCTCTCGAGTTGGAATAAACGTTTTGATAGTGTGATCAAAGCATTTGGGTTTATATGAGACTTTTGGAGAAGCTCAGATTTACAAGAAAGTGAGTGGGAGCTCAGAGCATTTCTAATATTATATGTGGATGACATATTATTGATTGGAAATGATATAGAATTTCTGGATAGCATAAAGGGATACTTGAATAAAAGTTTTTCAATGAAAGACCTCGGTGAAGCTGCTTACATATTGGGCATTAAGATCTATAGAGATAGATCAAAACGCTTAATTGGACTTTCACAAAGCACATACCTTGACAAAGTTTTGAAGAAGTTCAAAATGGATCAAGCAAAGAAAGGGTTCTTGCCCTTATTGCAAGGTGTGAAGTTGAGTAAGACTCAAAGCCCGACCACTGCAGAAGATAGAGAGAAAATGAAAAATGTTCCCTATGCTTCAGCCATAGGCTCTATCATGTATGCAATGTTGTGTACCAGACCTGATGTGTGCCTTGCTATAAGTCTAGCAGGGAGGTACCAAAGTAATCCAGGAGTGGATCACTGGACAGCGGTCAAGAACATCCTAAAATACCGAAAAGGACTAAGGATATGGTTCTCGATATGGAGGTGACAAAGAGCTCATCGTAAATGGTTACGCTGATGTAAGCTTTGACACGATCCGGACGATTCTAAATCGCAAACCGGATACGTGTTTACATTAAACGGTGGAGCTGCTCGGTTGGTGCGTTCAAAGCAAAGCGTCGTGGCGGGATCTACGGTGAAGCGGAATACATAGCTGCTTCGAAGCAGCCAATGAAGGAGTCTCGATGAAGGAGTTCATATCCGATCTAGGTGTCATACCTAGTGCATCGGGTCCAATGAAAATCTTTTGTGACAATATCGAGCGATTGCCTTAGCGAAGGAATCCAGATTTCACAAGAGAACCAAGCACATCAAGAGACGCTTCAATTCCATCCGGATCTAGTCCGTGGGAGACATAGAGATTTGCAAGATACATACGGATCTGAATGTTGCGCACCGCTGACTAAGCCTCTTCCATGAGCAAAACATGATCAACACCAAGACTCCACGGGTGTTAGAATCATTACTATGTAATCTAGATTATTGACTCTAGTGCAAGTGGGAGATCAAGGAAATATGCCCTAGAGGCAATAATAACGTTATTATTTATTTCCTCATATCATGATAAATGTTTATTATTCATGCTAGAATTGTATTAACCGAAACGTAATACATGTGTGAATATATAGACAAACAGAGTGTCACTAGTATGCCTCTACTTGACTAGCTTGTTAATCAAAGATGGTTATGTTTCCTAACCATGAACAAGGAGTTGTTATTTGATTAACAAGGTCACATCATTAGTTGAATGATCGATTGACATGACCCATTCCGTTAGCTTAGCACCCGATCGCTTAGTATGTTGCTATTGCTTCCTTCATGACTTATACATGTTCCTATGACTATGAGATTATGCAACTCCGCTTACGGAGGAACACTTTGTGTGCTACTAAACGTCACAATGTAACTGGGTGATTATAAAGGTGCTCTCTGGTGTCTCCGAAGGTACTTGTTGAGTTGGCGATTTCGAGATTAGGATTTGTCACTCCGAATGTCGGAGTGGTATCTCTGGGCCCTCTCGATAATACACATCACTTAAGCCTTGCAAGCATTTCAACAAATGAGTTAGTTGCAAGATGATGTATTACGGAACGAGTAAAGAGACTTGCCGTAACGAGATTGAACTAGGTATTGGATACCGACGATCGAATCTCGGCAAGTAACATACCGATGACAAAGGAACAACGTATGTTGTTGTGCGGTTTGACCGATAAAGATCTTCGAGAATATGTAGGAACCAATATGGGCATCCAGGTCCCGCTATTGGTTATTGACCGGAGACGTGTCTCGGTCATGTCTACATTGTTCTCAAACGTAGGGTCCGCACGCTTAAGGTTTCGATGATGCTTTCATTATGAGTTTATGTATTTTGATGTACCAAGGTTGTTCGAGTCCCGATGTGATCACGGACATGACGAGGAGTCTCAAATGGTCGAGAAATAAAGATTGATATATTGGACGGATATATTTGGACACCGGAAAGGTTCCGGTGAGATTGAAATATACTGAGTTCCGGAGGTTACCGAACCCCGGTAAGTATATGGGCCTTATTGGGCCTTAGTGGAAGGGACGGAGAAGGAGCAAGGGAGGCGCGCCCCCAAGCCCAATCCGAATTGGGAGGGGCCGCCCCCTTTCCTTCTCTCCTCCCCTCTTCCTTCCTTCTCCTACTCCTAATAGGAAGGGGGCCAAACCTACTTGGAGTAGGTTTGCCCCCCCTATGGCGCGCCTCCTCCTTAGGCCGGCCTCCTCCTCCCTCCCTCCTTTATATACGGGGGCGGGGGGGCACCCTAGACACACAAGTTGATCATTGTAGCCGTGTGCGGTGCCCCCCTCCACGATATTACACCTCGGTCATATTGTAGCGGTGCTTAGGCGAAGCCCTGCGACATGAGAACATCAAGATCGTCACCACGCCGTCGTCTTGTGGAACTCCTTCCCGCGCCTCTGCTGGATCGGAGATCGGGTGCGCCATCGAGCTGTCGTGTGTCAAGAACTCGGAGGTGCCGAGTAACGGTGCTTGGATCGGTTGGACCGGAGGACGACGACTACTTCCTCTATGTTGCGTCAACGCTTCGCTTGGTCTCACGAGGGTACGAGACAACACTCTCCCTCTCGTGCTATACATCACCATGATCTTGTGTGTGCGAGGAAATTTTTGAAATTACTACGTTCCCCAACACACCGCGCCACCGCCGCCCCGCCACCAGACGCCGAGCACCGCCAGCCTAGCTGCACCGCCACGATCCCTGCCTCGGGAAGAAGGCCATGTGGCGGAAAAGAAGGCCCGCCGCCGCCGAGCCACCCGGCCAGATCCGGGGGCGTCGTCCGGCGGCGGTGGGGGAGGGAGAACGGAGGGGTGGGGGCGAGGAGAGGATGCGAAGGAGCCGTCGCCCGGGGAGGAGGCGCGAGGCGGAGTCGGGAGAGGAATCGTTTTTCGAGGCGCGAGGCGGCACGTTGAGGATAAATCTTTAGAAAGACTTATATTTAGGAACGGAGGAAGTAGATGCATAAGCAGGGTCATCGAGTCATACTGCCTCGTCTGACAGCAGCACACATAGTTGGTGAATAGAATAGATATGTAGAGAACCTTTAAGACACTAGACATAAGCATATTGCTAAGCTATGGAGTTTACATTTACCTGCACTATTATTTATCTTTTTAATTTCACTTTAGATTTTTCTGCAAAAATTAATGGTTAGTTGTTGACTGTCTAAGCAGTCCATCAACATAGACAATAAACAAGCAGGTGAAAAGAAGACTACATTATGATATAATTCTCTCCTAAATTGAAATGACACAATGTTGGACGTCTTGGAAAATTTCTGACGGAGGACATCAATGGCCTTGCAAAAATACCACGAATTGTGCTAAATCAGCCTAAAACTGCCCATCTTTTGAAAAATTCATAGAAGCATTCAGCTCATAAAAAAAGTTGAATATCTTAAATAAAAGATGTATTCAGTCTAGGCCATGTTTCTGTAAGCACAGTAAAGAAAATGATAGTTCGAGTGATGCCAGACGAAATATGCAGCTATTTAGTATTGATCTCATCGCCAACAAACTGACTAACTCGATAGCCAGCACTTCATACCTTCAACATCATAGATATGTATGAATTGAAATCTGAATGATCAGTGAAGTCACTCCCCGGGGCGACGTTGGGTCGAACCCTGGCGCCGCCAGAAAGGTACCCCACTCGTCGAATGCCTTGCGGCTGGTGTCACCGAGGTCATCTGCGGTGGCGGTGGGCCCAGTGCCGATGGTGCTTGGGGGCTGGAAGATTGTGGCGGCGGCCCACTGGTGGTGGCTGCTGGGGTGGTCTTCATGGCGCTTATAAGGGTGCGGTGGCCGGGGAGGATCAAGGTCAGGCCGACTCCTCACTGCCTCGAATGTGATGGCAGCGGCGTCAGGCAGGGCGAGGAGATCGGAGATCGAGGTTAGGCCGGCTCCTTGCCGCCTCGGATGTGACGACGGCAGCTGGGCGCCGGGGCACCGAGGAGTTGATGGCGTCGGCCAGTTCCCGGGGCGCCGAGGAGTCGAGCAGGGCGAGGAGATCGGAGAGAAGAAGAGGACTGCAGCGCGAGAATGCGAGGAGTACATGCATTGTCAGGATCGCGCGTCGAGGGCTTGCGTCAACGAACACGTTAATGAGCCCGCCCAAGTACATTGTGAGAGCTGGGCGATTTGTGGGCAATGGGCGATACATAGGAGTGGTGGGATGAGGTGGGAGTGAGGCGAGACTACCTTCTCAGATGTTAGAAGTAGAGATTCCAACAGGATCACCTTGCACGCCTAATTCTTTGGGAATCTGATACCTTCGTATCATCAGACCAATCCTCTCACGTCGATTTACTTCTCATGGCACGGCCAGAAGATCCACAATTTGCCGTTGTAATAACTGCTGTTATGCACGCACAAACATATAAGGAAAACACTTCTTCTCCACCGACTGATAACGACAAAGTTTTAAGCCGTCTCTCTCTCTCTCCTGCCACGTGTCCGCTGTGACCCGCACACCGCTTCCTCTCTCGTCCTCATTATCTTCTATAACGGCCGCACGAAATTTCCTCATGGTCTCTCTCATGTATCCCCGTTCTCTCCAGCAACGAAACAACGAGCAAACATCGGCCACCGGCGCAACAACAGACGGAGCACGGCTGCACGGCCGCTTCCATCCCGGCCATCCGGCGTCGCCGCCACGTGTTGCATAGCAGCAAGCCAGCAAACGGCGCCGCAGCTGCGCGCCGCATAGCAGCTACTGGCATTGCCGTGCTACGTCATCCGTCGTCGCTGCCGCGAGCTGCATCGAATCATCCGCCATCGCCGCCATGCGTCGTCACCACCCCACGCTGCATAGCAGCAACTCTCATCCCCGCCATGTGCTGCATAGCAGCAACCCTCGTCCCCGCCCACGCGCTGCATAGCAGCAACCCCATCGCCGCCACGAGCTGCACAGAAGCAACCGTCGCCATCACCGCCGCGCCGCTGCACAACAGCAATCACCGTAGCCGCCGCCGTTGCAGCCGCGCGCTGCGTCACCGTGCTCCACGGATGCTGCAAAATGGTGGCCGCCGCCGGCACTCTCCCGGCGAGTTTGCGACATGGCAATGCAACAGGTGGTGTTGCCGCGAACTGCTGGCGTGACGCGGCCGGCGTGCTACGATGCAGCTTTGATGCTGTCACTCGGGTCTCGGGGTGCTGCTACTACGGGGCGAGTCGGGCGGCGCGGTTGCTCCGTGGAGAGCGAGTCGGGCAGGGACGGTGCGTTCCGGCGACAAGAGGAGGACCGAGGACGGAGTGTTATTCAATGTTTGTGCGTTGTGTGCTAAGACCAACTCCAACGGGGCGACCCAACACACGCGCGTTTTGTCCGCTTTTTGTCCGTTTGGGTCGGCCAGGCGGACGTGCGCGTCCGCATTTTAAAATGGGTCGGCTTGACCGCCCAACGGGGAGGCCAACCCAAATGTGCCGGCATGAAAAAAAACAAATTGCACGAAATAAACATAAATAAACATAAAAGTGGACGGTCAAACGTCGGCCAAAGTCCACCTAAATCTAATAAACATTACATAAAACATTAAAAAAAGTCTGCGCCCGCATGCTGCCGCCCCGCACGCTGCCCTAGACGTCGTCGGCCTTGCCCTTGCCCTTGCCCTCAACGCCGTCGTCGTCGGTGAGGTCGATGAAGACCGGAGCGAGCCAACCCACCGAACGCCGCTGATACGCCGCCGGGCAGCCTCCTCCGGCGTCTGCCGGGCGGCGGCATTGCGGCAAGCCGCGACGCCTCCTCTTCCTTCTCGAGCAGGCGCCTCGCGTCGCGTTGGAGCATGGCCTCGTAAGATCTCGCTTCGCCGGCGCCGGCTGCTCTGGCGGGCAGCTGCTCCTTCCATCGCCGAGGCGGGTCGCCTCCTCCTCTGCGTGGCGCGAAGTGGACGGAGGCGCGCCACCCACTCGCAGATCGCCCGTCCACGAGTAGGCCTCCTCCGGCCAAGTGGGTGGGCGGGGCGCTTACGCGACGACTCGGCTCCGGCCCGGCTTAATGGACGCGCGGCGACGGTGGAGGCGGCGGCATGAAGAGCGGTCAGGACGGAGTCCCCGCCGCCGACAGGCAAGGGCTTGCTCCACCATCGCAGTCTGGCGTCCTCGCCGACGCGGCTAGCTTCACTTCGTCCGCAGGCCTCCTCGAGGTGGCTTTAGTACTCGCCATCGCCTCCATGTCCTCCGGCTCTACCTCCGGGCGGCGGTGGAACGCGGCGGGGATCGAGTCGACGCTTGAAGCGTTATTACTCCTCGTGTTCGAGGGCAAACCAAGCCTCCCGGGCTGGGAGAGTCGTCGGCGTGCTTAGGCGGCCGACGCTGCTCCGGCGTGAGCAAAGTAGCGTCGGCGCACTCATCGCCGTCGCGCCATGGGTCCGCGGAACGCCGCAGACCGGATCCGGTTTGGATCCAAATGCCAATGGTCGCGGCGTCACGCCGAGGTAGGGAGGCTGCTCAGACTCCCAGTGCCGCTGCGTTGGTGCAAGATGTCTGACGCCGCCGTTGATTAGCAACGCCCGGCGGTGGAGGAGGAGGGGGAGCACGGGATGACGAGGCGCCGGGGGTGCCCTTGCCCTTGCCCTTGCTGCTGCCGAAGAGGCCCATGGGCGTGCTAGGGTTTGCGGTCGCCGGCGAGGAAGCAAAGAGAGTGGCGGGGGCCAGATGTGATCGGAAGAAGTGGATGAGGCCGACCCCGCCGCACGCGTGGTTAAAAAAGGACGCGTGGGCCCGCTGTCGGTGGTCGTCATAAATATGAAGACCGGTGGCGGTTGGGTGGCCGCCAGATGGGGACGCGGCGTACAACGAGGAGACGCGTGGCGCGTCCGGTTCGCGTCCGCGCCGACGCATTCCAGGAACAATTTTGGGCCGAAAATGGGTCGACGCAGACGCCAGACGAACACGATTTGAGTTTGGGTCGGCGCGTTGGGCCGCCACTTTTGTCCGCGCCGATCCAAACGTACGTGGGGGGACGAAATGGGTCGTCTCATTAAAGTTGCTCTAATGACGAGAGCAGTGATAACGCGGACGAGCTCGCCTGCTCCTGAAAAGCGTACCAATAGGACACCGCCGCATGCACATGTTTAATCAATGCGGTCGTATGGAGAAGAGTAGAGTACAACCCATTGAACAACGTCAAGGAGACGGCGCCGTGAGAAAATGGAAATGACGTGACGGAACCGTTGTCTGTCCCGTTGGTACATGACAAATATTTACCAGTACATAAACCGTCAGAATTAACGACATGCAGTGCCCGCTCTCCCCGCCCCCCTTTACTCGGCGCACGATGAAAAAAAACATGCCTCTTGGGGCGCCGCACAATCTCCAGAGCTCATGGCTATGGCGATGGCGGCGATGGGAAACGATGGATTCGATCCGTTTGACATGTATGTTCCATGCCCTGGCTTTATCCTTTGTACTTGTCGACGCTGCTACCAGATCAGTGTATTAGCATGCTCCTCCCTGTACCTCATAGGTTTTCCTTGCCGAATCTTGCCGGCGGCAACTCCATACTGCGGGACGAACCCACTGAAACTTTAGTCTGCACGCCCTCCGGGTCCAGCATGGGCGATGCCGGTGATGCCGCGCTGACATTAGAAGCAGATTTGCAAGGGGGCGACCCTGTCAGTGCCAAACTCAGAGCAGTCAACTGGGAAAGATGATACTCAGGCACAGGGCTGGACCAAAAGGTATATAAAATTAACACGGTATTTGTAGTTCTTATATGCCTTGAATTATGATACATTGTGTGCACTTCTTGGTGCAGAAAAACAATTTTGAAGCTCGATTGATGTGAGTGCCCAGTCAAGGCGTATAATAGTAACAATTAGCGAAATCTGGCAACTATTCCCATATTTATGTGGCTTCCTTGAGTGAAAGATGAACTTGGGCTACTGCCTTCAGCGGGGGAAAATTTCAGTTGATTTACTGCACAACTGTGCGTTGGTAGCAATAATAATCCGTCCCATGAGCGGGAATCCAGTGTGTTTGATTTCAAACTCTTTCGGAGGGATCCGCTGGAGCAGTGGCGGAGCTACCAAAGAAAACAAGGGCGGGCCGGTACAAAGGAAGACCCATAATTTTCAAGCTCATGGCTGAGTTTACTCTCAATCTCCACTGTAATTGCTATGAGCTGGGCAGGCCACGGCCGATTTTGTCAACACATAGCTCCGCCAGTGCGCTGGAGCAGGTCTACTTGAACGAGCCAGCTGCATCTTCTCTTCATATCCAGTACCCGCATACAACCTACCTGCAATCAAAGGCCTGATGTGTGCCCCAGAGGGTGATGCATCCTGACCAAGGTGAGTGAACTGATAAACTCTACTGATAAACCCTGTGACGGTCTCATGGGATGAAGGTCTGGTCTGTGATATTTTTTGAGAAAATGATGCAAAACAAAGTTTGTCAACCCCAATCCGAGAAGATTTTGAGGATTTTTTATGCGTGGCATTTTGATAGTAAAGGTCTTTTTTCGGTGAGATCAGTGAATAAACTCTATGTCCGATTGAGAGATGGGCCTGAAGCTTCAGCGTCATACCATGCAGAACAGACTATCCGATGGAGCAAGATTTCGGAAGTTCCATGCCAATCAAAAATTTGCCAATTTGTGTGGAGACTGGCCCATAATAGTTTGTCACTGAAAATGAATATTGAGCATAGGAAAACGTAGGGTGATATCAGAGACAACAAGAAGATGGTGCACATTTATTCCTTTCTCAAATGCAAGGAAGTAAAAAAAAAAAGCGTGGAGAATGCTGGATTTGGAGACAGCGGCAACGCTTGTGTGCATGCCCGGATGCAAAATCATTGGTAAATGAGATCCTTCAGATGGAAGAGGAAAAAACTATCCTGATATTTAGTCTGCCTTAAAACTGATGGAGTAGGAGGAACAAAAGCAATTCCGGGGAAAAAACTTGCGCCATTGACGAAACTGTATTTCAAATCAAGAGATGGTGCGCTGAATCATTGGCGTTTTAATGGAATCGTGGGTTCCAATTAAAATAAAAAAAACTGGTGTGTCCGACATGTCTGCGTCTACTTTCCAGTGGCAGCTCTGCTAGCCATGTCTCCGACACTTCGAGCTGAAGTGCTCTTGCCTTCGGCGGTGTCAAGGCACACTATGTTGGCTCTGCAGCTTATGCAGGCAGCGGGAGTGGTGCATCACATGGAGCCTGGATGCCCGATCGTTCTCCTTAAGGTACGTGCTGCTCTTAGTTCAACTTGCCCTGTCTCCCCTTCCTCGCCATTGTGCAGCGCACAAAATGTGGATCCCATAAAAAGTATAAACTGCATCCTCGCAGGACTCGGTGGAAGGCAAAGCTGATGGCATATCGATGGCGGACGAAGCTGAAGTCCAGTCCCGTTTTGCAGCGGTTGAAGAGATCGCAAACTACGATTCAGAAACTCAAGCTTCTCGCCGGCGGTGACAACTGCTCTGAGATGGGTAGCTACGCCGAATCCATGACCACCGTGATGTGGAATCAGACACCCCCATCGATGGTGCCAATCCACCGGCAAAGCGAACAAGTCCAAAAAGTACAGATAAAAGTAGTATTATCCTTAGAGGACATGTTGCTACAGGACATAAACGTCGCTGCTATTCCTTGGACGCCGTCGCCTGGCACCGTACAAACGCCCGCTCCCTCCGTTTGCCTGCCGCATTAATTAACACGTCGACTGCGCACTGAAATACTGCAGGCGCTCCATATCCCGACGCAACTGGACGCCTAGCGATACCGTAAGTAGGCGAGCCCGAGCACGCCAACGAATTTTCGCTCTAATGACTACCTTTGAATCCAGATCATAACGAGATCAGATGGCTACCAACCCAGAAATCAGTCGGTTGACGCCTAGCCGACCCCCCTAATTCTGCACCTCCCTCCTTCAATTCCGTGACATTTGCTTCCTCCCAAACCATGCCATATATACTGCAGTTCATCCCATCTCGCCGACGAACTCACCTCGCCGCCGTTCTCCCACTGCGTCCTTTCAACACGACACAACACCGTTTTCCAGCCACGTCGGCGACGTACACATCCAGGGTGTCCTTCACTCGGGGGAAGGCTGCTGTTGCAGGTCCTCGAGTTCTTATTTTTCCTTCGAGACGTCTTCGGTGCTCGTCGCCGCCGTTCCCACGTTGACACTCTTCCTCGACAGACAGTTAATTGTTCCCTTGGAAGCCAATTATTTTCCGCGGAATCAAAATCAATTCTCTTTTGGGAAGCAATGTAGATAAAAACAAATTTGTGTAACTTTTTTGAATTTCAATTCCGTGTAACTTCGGAAGCAAACGCCATGTATGTTCGAAGCAGATTCTTCTCTCTTTTGGAGGATGATACTTTTCTCTTTGGAAGAATGTTGATAAGAAACAAATATATTTTTCGCTGGAAGTAATCTAATGTTACACCCGAAAATTCTCTCATCATCCGAAACACATCTTTTAAGCAAATGTACCGCACAAAAATTATCTTCAGATGACTCTGAAGCAACTCCCGTTGGACAAGGGACACAAAATATTTTGGGTACGAAGCAAGATGAAGTTGCACTCAAATAACATTCACTGTAATTGGATACATTTTTTTCCAGATGAAAGCAAACTGGATGGCACTTTTTCTTTTAGGAAAACAATTGCATGGTGTTTTGTTGGATTTGTTGGAAGCAATTATCAAGCACGGTTCGCTGAAAACGGTGCTCCTCCTCCTCCTCCGTGTCGCCACATGGCAAGGCCGGAAGAAACCCTAGCCCGCCGCCGCCGGGTTCCCCAGCCTTCCTCCCTCTCCTCCCTCGCTGTCGCCCTAGGCTCGGCTGGGCAAAGCTCACTTCTTGACCGCCGGCCGGGCGATCTCGATCTCTCGCAGGGCGGGGCAGTGGCGGCTCCTCCAGCTTGGGCACGGTGCGGGCGTCGGGCGCCATGGCGCAGGCTGCACCACGCCGTGGTGGGCGCCCTGATCATCGGCGGCGGGGGCGGGTGGTGCTGCGCTGAAGGTGGCGGCACGGCCGGTCTTCGACCGAGATCTCACGGGCGTCATCTTTGACGGCGCTTGAGCCATGGGTGGTGTGGCTCCTCTCGCTCATTGCGGTGCTCCGCGGGCGGGTGGGTCTTCTTGGCACGGGTGGCCGATCCGCCTGCGTTTTAGTGGGCACTCGACGCGGCGACTTGGTGGCGGTGGTGGTGCAGCGTGCCAGCCGGATCTGACGCTTTGTTTCCGTCGGGCGGCACGGGTTGGGGCATCGGCCCGGCGTGGCTACTGCTCCGGCTGTGGGCTGCGGCGGCGTTTCACGGAGCCGCGGTGGCATCACGGTAGTTTGGCGGGCCGGCTGCGGCGGCGGCTGGTTTTTCAGCGTCGGCTCGTTTGTAGACGGTCTGTTTCGACTTGCGATCCCTCTCCCTCGTCGTCCGGCGTTGCCTTCGTTGAAGGGCAGGTCCTCCCCCAGCTGCGATCCATCACCCGTCTCGCGCCCGGCAGCAGGACAACGCTCGTCTCGCGCCCGGCAGCAGGACCGACCCCGTCTCGCGCCCGGCAGCAGGACTAACCTCGTCTCGCGCCCGGCGCCGTTGGACGGGTCGATGGAGGTTTGTTTTGGCCGGCCTTCTGGGTCTCGTTGCTGGGGACCACCCAGGGGTGCGAAAGGTGGATCCTTTCCGCTCGTTTCTTCGGTTGGGGTAGAGGCAGGCCTCAGGTGAGGTGGTATCCAGGTCTTGGAGGCCGGGGCGGCGGCCCTGGTGGTGGCTCCGCGGTGCTCTTGGGCAGAGCCCGTGGATTGGTGCTGCCCGGTGGCCATGGCCATGTGGGTGGCGTGGTCGTCGTGGGTGTGGCGTTCAATGGCGATGAATGTTGGCCGGGATGAAAACCTGCTCTATCCTCGGACAGACTGGCGGCGGCGTAGCTCGTTCCCTTCTTGAAGGCGTCGTAGCGGCTCTTATCTGCCATTGTGTTGCTCCAGGGAAAACTCTAATCGTCAGGTCGGGCGGTGGTGGTGCGTTGGTGTCGTAACCTTCTTGAAGGCGCCGCCTTGAAGCGCACGGTTCGTCATATACGGCTTCATCTCTTCGCGGTGGCGTGTTCACGATGGAGGACCCCGATTGCTCTATAGTGCTAGGGGTGGTGTTGCTGCGCTCAGCGCCTATGTATCCCGCCTTGGATGTGTGCGTGTGTTGTGGTGGGGATGCGTTTGTACTTGGGCTCTGGTTGATCATTGCTTTATATAAAACGGGGCAAAAGCCTTTTTTTGGGTAAACAGTGCTTCCGTCGGTGAAAAACGATGCTTCCGTCATGGGAGCAATACTATTATTCTTTTCGGTGGAAGCAATATCTTCATAAGTCATGGAAGCAATCTTATGTTATTCATAAGACACTATTCCATCGAAGCAAACACCATTGGCCATGGAAGCTAATCTACATGTCTGTGGAAACATAAATTATCGTGTTAAAGACCAATTTTTTTCCATATCTATGTAACGTTTCTATTGGAAGCAAAATTAATAACCTTCGAAACAAAATTTGCCTCTTAAGGCAGCAAACAATAAGTCCTAGTAGTAGTGCCATTTTCCAGATTTATTACTCTCTTTATCATCGGAATTAGTTTCCTAAATATCTGAAAAAGTAGCGCTAGTTTCCAAAATATATAGAGTAGTTATTACAAAATCCCACGTAATCCGTTTCATCTGGTTTCATGTTTGGAAACTGTCAACGGAAAGTGCGCACCAGGCCACCATCACCATGAAAATCCAACGACCGTACAAGTTTTCATCCAACTGATGTAATTCAGGGGGCCGAGAGGATTATGCCACAGTCTATTCGTAGATGTTAGCATTATCGCTAGAGAGATCCAAGACCAAGAGCCACCTTCTTCCAAACCACGTTTCCTCGTGACATGCAAGATGCGACAGAAAAGGCTACGAGACTGTCAAAGGCTCTCGCAAAGCGGTGAAATTCAAACTTGTCAACAAACTATATCATGTCAGTTATACGAAGAAAGATAAGCCGATTTCCACATAATTTCACCGTCCACTACAGCGTCCGCACGCACAAACACACACGAAAAGACAAAAGCCGAACTGTGAGTCTGTGAAGGGAAGTGATTGAAGGTGACATGGGCGGGTGCGGGCGATATTTTTCACCACAAACCAATGAGCCAACCTAAAGTGCAAACTAGTCTCAGCTCTGAACTTCTGAAGCTTGCTGAACTGGAGCAAGGTTTGAGAGCAAGACGGGCCGGCGGCGCCAATGGCGGCGGCGACGGGCGTTCACCGTCACCACTGGTCGGGCTGGAGGATTGGGGGAAGTTCCCATTTCGTTCCTCTCAAAGTTATGCACACCAATGGCGGCGGTGCAGCGCGTTCGTTCGGCCTCGGCCTCTCCCCGCCCAAACGGGCGCCGCTGGTATTTCTCTTCCTCCTGTTCGTTGACGGCGCCCTGTTTGCCGCGTCTGCCACCACGGACACCATCCTCCCCGGCGAGGGCATCTCCGGGAACGAGACCCTGGTCTCCAGGAGCGGCGGCTTCGAGCTGGGCTTCTTCTCCCCAGGCCCCGGCATCCACTACTTCCTGGGTGTCCGGTTCAGGAATATGGGCCACAGCCCTACCTTCTGGCTCGGGAACAGGGTCGTCATCACCGACCTGCCCGCCGCGTCGCTGGAGATCTTCGCCGACAGTCTCTGCATCAAGCAGAATGGAGCCAGCCTCTGGTGCACGCCGTCGCCGGGCGGCAATGTGTCGTCCGCCGCCGTGGCGGTCCTCCTCGACAACGGCAACCTGGTGGTGAGGGACCAGGGGAACTCCTCCCTGGTCCTTTGGCAGAGCTTCGACTACCCCAGCGACGCGCTGCTCCCCGGAGCGAGGCTCGGGCTCGACAAGGACACCGGGAAGAACGTCTCGCTGACGTTCAAGAGCTTCTCGCACAACGGCAGCCTCAGCGTCGACGGGACCCGCTGGAACGGGTTCGTGCTCACCACCGACGGCCATGCCAACCGCGGCACCTTCCCGGACTGGATGGTGTCCTCTCAAGACAATGGCAGCTCGCTGCTGCTGAGCCACACGGAGGGCCCGAACAGTACCGAGTTCTTGCAGTTCCATCTGGGGCAAGTCAGCCTGATGCGGTACTCGGAGCCGGATCCGGCCGCAAACGGCACCGGTGGTTGGGTCGCTCGCTGGTCCTTCCCTTCCGATTGCAAGTCCGGCGGGTTCTTCTGCGGTAAGTTCGGCGCCTGCACGAGCAGCGGGAAGTGCAGCTGCGTGGACGGGTTCACGCCGTCGTACCCGATTGAGTGGGGGCTAGGGTACTTCGTCACCGGCTGCTCGAGGTCTCTCCCGCTGAGCTGCGAGACGGAGCACGACGACTCCTTCGTCCCATTGGACAAGGTGCAAGGACTTCCTTACAACGCCCAGGATGAGGTGGCCGGAACCGACGAAGACTGCAGAGCAGCTTGCGGGAGCAAATGCTACTGCATCGCCTACTCGTATGGCCATGGATGCAAGCTATGGTACCACAACCTGTACAATCTGAGCTTGGCTGCTAGGCCTCCGTACACCAAGATCTACCTCCGTTTGGGCTCCGAGCCCAGGAGCAAGAAAGGCTTGCAAACAAGAGGAATTGCATTATTGGTCACTGGATTGATATGCTTCGCTTCTTTGATACCGATATCGATGCTGCTATGGAGATTCAGGAGGAATTCGTTTGCCGCCGGGAAGTTTGAAGCGGAAGGCCCTCTTGTGGTCTACACTTATGCACAGATCAAGAAAGCCACGATGAATTTTTCTGATAAAATCGGCCAGGGGGGATTCGGAAGTGTTTTTAGGGGAACGCTGCCGGGATCAACTGCCATCGCTGTGAAGAATCTCAAAGTAATCGGGGAAGCAGAGAAGCAGTTCAGAACAGAGGTGCAGACACTTGGAGCGATCCAACATAATAAGCTGGTCCGTCTGTTGGGATTCTGTGTCAAGGAGGACAGAAGGTTGCTGGTGTATGAATACATGCCAAATGGTTCCTTGGACGCTCATCTCTTTAGGGAGAAATCTGGTGTGTTGAGTTGGAATGTTCGGTACCAAATTGCACTGGGCATCGCCAAGGGTCTCGCCTATCTGCACGAAGAATGTGAGGACTGCATCATACACTGCGACATCAAGCCTGAGAACATACTGCTCGACGCGGAATTCTGCCCCAAGATTGCGGATTTCGGCATGGCGAAGCTGCTGGGACGAGAATTCAACTCCGCGCTGACCACCATGCGAGGAACCATGGGATACCTCGCACCAGAGTGGCTATCCGGGCTGCCCATCACCAGGAAGGCCGACGTGTACAGCTTCGGCATTGTGCTCTTCGAGATCATCTCGGGGAGAAGGAGCACCAAGATGATGCAGTTTGGGAGCCATCGGTATTTTCCTCTCTACGCGGCTGCTCAGGTGAACAAAGGGGAGGTTCTGTGCCTGCTGGATGCTAGGCTGGAAGGCGATGCTAATGTGCAGGAGCTGGAGATCATCTGTAGGGTCGCCTGCTGGTGCATCCAGGACCAGGAGAGCGATAGGCCATCAATGGGGCAAGCTGTTCGCATGTTGGAAGGTGTCGTAGACGTTGATATGCCTCCAATGCCAACTTCGCTTCAGGACCTTATGGAGGGTGATAGAAGTGATATTTATTCTGATTCCTGAAGGAGGTTGCTAGAGACTTAGTCACTTATTATTGAGTTGAGAACTGAATCTGTGTTCTGATTTGTTTTTAGTTCCAAATTATAAGCTATCTCCTATTAAAACAAACAACGCATTTGTACATTGTACAAATTTCCTCGATTGATTGTTGTAGGAATTCAGCGAAGTTCGATTATGAAGAAACAATTTCTTATAGCGAAGATGCCGAATGGAGGCCGAGCTCCATCATGGCCTTAATTTTGAAAATTTCAAATTCATACTTTTACATGTCAAAACAACTTGAAAAACATTACACACTTCTTGGCACATGTTGTTGAAATATAGCAAGAGAAACAAGAGATAAACAGTAATGAATCTAGTGTCCTTTATTATTGATGAAGATTACATATATACTCGACGGGTTGGGCGCACTTTGCTGCTTGGCTTTCTTAAGAAAAAATCACCCTGTTTCAAAATATAAGGTGTATTACTTTTTCGAAATGGCAAACATTTGAAGTTTGATCAAATTTGTAGAGAAATATATCAAAATCCATCATATCATATCGGTATTTTTAGATTCATCATGAAATGAATTTCCATACTTTTTTGATTAATATTGTCAATGTCGATATTTTTGCTCTGAACTTGGTCAAAGTAAAAGAAATTTGACTTTCTGAAAAACTAAGACCCCTTATATTTTAGAATTGATGGAATATTTAGTTTGGCGGGTGGGTGAGATGATAGGTGTGTTTTATTTTTACTTATAATGCGTTGATTTGTTGGGCCTTTCGTGGTGTGATTTTGTGTTATCCGCTAACCAATCTATATTTATGTGGAGAAATTTCGGTGTCGGTGGTTGCGTATACTATATTGGTGCTATCACATGGTGGCACTGTTTTTTTCTAGGTGGCGGGAGGGTGTGTGGGATTGATATGTTTTTGCAGGCCAGTTGCTGCTGATTGATTTGAAAAATTGTTGCCCAGGTCAAAATCGTAAACCAAATCCAAATGTGAATACCTCAATTGGATGAAAGAACTTCAAAATTAGGAAACATAATGAATTAAAAGAATTAAATGGGAGAGCTTGAGAAATTGCTGTCCTGGTCAAAATCAGATGACACGATTCTAAATTGTATACCTCAATTAATTATGAGGCCTTAGAAATTAGAAACATAGCGTATAGTATAAAGCAATTTAATGAGAGAGCCTTGCGAAGTTGTTGACCTGGTCAACATTGAATGACCCAATTCTAATTGGAGACCCTAAGTGAATGTGGGCTCTTTAAAACTAGGGAGCTTAATGTTATAGAAGATAGCTCCCGAAGGGGTGCATCCAGGGGATGCGTCTGTTAAGACATAGAGGGAAACGACATGACGGTTAGCACGAGGCTAACCACAAGTCGGTTATAGAAGTGGCGATTAACCCCATTAATTAACTCCTTGTTAATTAAATTCCAACACTCCCCTTAATCTACACTTGCTCATGTAATATCATCATCTTCACTAGAGACTCCTCCAAACCCTCTAGGAAAAATGAAGAGTATATTGTTTGATATGTTGCTAAACTCCTTCAAACCCAGTGGAAAAATAAGGAGAAAATGATGCAACATATAATGGTTATTGTCTCTTTTAACTCAATATGGGAACACTCATAGAGTTCAGAACACAATTAATATGTCATATATACTTTCCTTAAAACCCTGGTGGGGAAAACAGAAAGTACAACATATGATCTCGTGCTGATAACGTGTTGAAATATAGCAAGAGAAGCAAGAGATAAACAGTAATAAATCTGGTGTCATTTATTATTGATGAAGATTACATATATACTAGTAAGTGTGCACGTGCAACGCACGTATTATCATGTTAAAAATTATCATCATTCGTTCTAGAAATAATGAACCAAAATATAGTGTGCTAACACAAGAGAGGCGATATAGACGTTTAACAATGTTGTGATACAAAAAATGTCACTTGGACCAAAAATGAATGAACATATTTGTCATCAATCATGAGTAAACCGGAAATGTTCGAGGAAAATTTCAAAGAAGTATATCACGATTTTCTATTTTTCTTGACCAAATACTTTTCAAATCCTTGCCAACAATGACTGACAAGTGGTATAGACATATTATCTTATTGTGATTAATAAGTCATGTGAATATAAATTATACATTGGTATAATGATTTTTTTTTTGAAAAATAGAAGGCATAACCATGAAGAATCGATGCAAAACAATAAATATTTTTAAAGGACACCACCAGTTCACACACATAAATGATATACATGTTTAGAAACATAACAAAAATGAACATGAGTATACTGAGTAATCATGCACACAGGCATGACAGAGAGAGTACAAATGATCGCTTCATCTCTAAAGAAAAGGGGGAATATCCCAATCAGTTCTGGAAATATAGTCATGGGGTACAAATGTTGAACCTACTGGCAAAAGTTGTGCCTGTCTGGTGAGCGCGTCATTCATTATATTCAACTCCATTCTCTTAGAACAAATCTAGAAGGATGGAAACATAAACCAACTCATGACAAAATAAGCTCATTGCCTCTCAGCGCTATTCGTCTGGATGTTCTTTTTCTTGACACCGTATTTGGCAAACTCGGAGGTTGCAGTAAATTGAAAGTATTGCAAGAGCGGGTTTGGTCAAGTCAGGCATGTAGTAGTTTCCAGTGACCTGGTTCTTGACAGCATTGCCCATCGTTAGGAACTCGTTGTGCATGCGAGTGGAGAACACAGAAGGCTTGGTCTAATGCGTCTTCATCTTCATTGTCAAGAGGACCACGGTCATCTCCTTTTCAGCAGCTAGCTGCACCATCTCTTATTGTTTGACAGGTCAGAGAACAGTAGGAGTGGACACTGCAGGTAAGCTTAACAAGATATATTAAGGAATCGAAGATCGAAGGTATCACATGCATAAAAGTTTCAGGCCGTATTTCCATTTCCAGTGAACTGAACAAATAAAGTAGAAATGGACAAGCTAATGCATGTGTGCACAACCAGCATATGAAAGACCAATGTAGTACAGGAGCGGGGCATGATTTCAATTCATAAATAATCAGTGAACAAGAGGTAATCATTTTAGTTTAGAAACAATACAAATTGGCAATGGATGTCAAACTGCAAGAACATAAGAGACATGTGAAACTACCTTACATAGTTGTGCATGTTTAGCTCAGTATGTGAAGCATTTGCCAAACACCCAAGAAAACAATACGAAAATAGATCAAAGCACACGTACGACCGAGGCTGCGGTGGAATTTGCCAGAGATGAACGTGACCTTCGACGCACAATAGACCGTTTGAAGGTCCTGAATATGTACAAAACCCATAATACCTTATTAGTGATAATTATGACATGCCTCCGAAGTTTCAAAATGTGTTTATGAACTACACAGGAATAAATCAGATATGTTTGCATGTATCAGTATCATTACTGAACCAACCTGGGAAAAAACACAATTTGTGGAATACTTACGAAGCAAGGTACAGGCCGGTGCCCGGTCTAAGTAATCGCACGATGAATAAATCAGATTGTTTCGATGTATCGTGATCATTCTCTAGCGATCTAGATTTAACTTTCGATTTAAAACTCAATGGTGTCACGCATCGATTCTTCGACGTACAATGTGACTAAGAATCAAGACTCCGATTAGCAACTTGACAAGCAATTAGATTAAGATAATACTCAAGCTGCTCAAACAAAAAATGTCGAAGTGTACAGATCGTTGCTAAATCAACCATTGCCGCAGATATGGGGACGGCGCAGCGACGCATGCCTCGTGCCCGCCCATCGAGATCCCTCTCGTGCGTAACCTTCCGCCTCAATGCCCTTGCGCTGCTCCCCGCACGCCGGGCGGCGGCATCTTGCTCCTCGACGGTGAGCGCCTGGTCGAGCACCGAGAGCTGCCGCTCCGTGCCCCACCGCCCCGGAGACGATTAAGGCATCCGCCTACTTGAGGCGAGAGACTGAAGCGTGAGGCCGTGCTTGGGCGGGAGAGGAAGCGGCGGTGGGTGAGGCGTAGCCCAGCGAGGGAGAAGAGAGAGATGGTGGTCGCCCTTTCCGCCCTCTGCCGCGCGCTTGTCGTGTGGGATGGAAGAAGAGGGAGAAGAGGGAAACATGGGAGAGATGGCCTGTGTCGAGTGGGGCGGCGGCGGAGAACCTACGGGCGACGGGGTCGTGAGGAGAGGTGTGCACGCGAGGGGAGAGCGCAGTTATTTTAGGAGAAAGAGCTGGCGAGAATTCCGTTGTTTCCGGGGATCATGGGAGGGAGATCCGGACTAATTGCGTTCCGCAGATCAGGGTGGGCCGCGTGAATCGAGACTTGAGGGATGCGGAGCGCAGCGATTGACAGACAACATCGTCTGTTTGGCAGAACATTTGATCTGAGACGTTGATCCAAGTGGCAGACTATTCGCATGATATGGACAGTAGGATGTGTTTTAGTTAGTTTGATCGGAGGGTCCTGGTTATCCTGTGTACAATTTGTTGTGTGGCTTTAGAGGGAGTTATGTTTGCTCTTTTAATAGTAGTATAGATTATGTTTGCTCTTTTAATAGTAGTATAGATATAGATATAGCACCCAAAGAGGTGCATCCAGGGGATGCGTCTGTTGAGACAGAGAGGGAAACGACATGACGGTTAGCGGGAGGCTAACTGCAAGTCAGTTATAGAAGTGGAGATTAACCCCTTAATCAACTCCTTGTTAATTAAATTCCAACACATGTGACTGCCACCACTTGGGCCTGCCAAGGGGGGCACCCTCTAGGGCCTCCCTGAACCTTTTCAGACTTTTCCGTGCCTTCATGGTTACCTTCGCAACCTCCCAATATAATCTTGCTTTACTGGCTAGACATGCTTGCAGAGTTCTACATGATCCTTCTTCTATCAATTCATGAGTTCTTAAGGATGCATACTTCCTGAATACAATAGTTTTGGAAGCCGAATTTGGAAGCCGCCCATCTCAGATTTGGCGAGCGGTCCTTGACGGGCGGGACATATTAAAACAAGGCATCATACGTCGGATTAGGAATGACAACACCACAGATATATGGAGCCATAATTGGCTACAGAGGGGCGTGACGATGCCACTGATTACCTCATTGGTGGCTGAACCGCCATGCCTGGTCTCCAAGCTCATAGACGCTACGTCGATGACCTGGCTCAAGGAGCAGCTGTGCTCGGTCTTTTTGCCGACAGAGGAATACTTGTGATCCCTTTTGCACGAGGAACATACCGGACTTCTGGGCATGCAGTGGAGAAAGACGAGGAAACTTTTCGGCCAGGTCCTCTTACACGATGACCTTGAACATGAAGTTGAACAAGGAGAATTGGATTGAAAAAAAATGATGGCCTCTCTAACACCTCGGCTGTGAATAGTGCATGGACAATACTTTGGCAAATCCGAGTCCCTCCTAAGCTCAAGATTTTTTTGTGGCGCATTGCCATCATTCGATCCCTTTGGCAGATATTCTCCATCATAGAAACATGTCCACAACGGCTGCGCGAGATGGTGTCCTAGTTGGGGGGCCCTCACCATGTCGACTCCCAGATTGGTGGGCTGGGTTGAGGACCTCCTTGTCGGTTTCGTCCTGGGCCACTTTAGGCGGCCCATGGCGATCTACGAAGAAAACTCTAGAAGACTTGTCGTTCCTAAAAAGGACTCCTTATCAGTAGAGGACTCCTCTCCACCAATGTAGGCGGGTAGGAATCTTATAATCCTAGGCTTCCGGTAACTCATAATCCTGGGTTGGGTTCAATCCAACAATCCGAGGGAAGACCATCTATACTTTGTACTTCAACCCAGATCAATAAACACAAGATATAGGGGCTTATCTCCTTGAAGAGTCCGAACCTGGTACACCTCGTGTCCTTATTACCATCATATCCACAAGTCTAGCTCGCGATCCCCTAACCCGAGAGCTGCCAGATTTAGCTCCGTCAGCATGTGCTTTGTGCGTTCTAGTTTATTCCTAGAGACTTGTGTTGATGGATTGCTCGATGGCAAGAAGGTTTGGGGTTAGCGGATGAGCCTGTGGTACAACAAATGCACCAACACCAGTTTGTGAATACAAGAGATTGGATCTTTGCCATGCGCGATGAGCGAATTACTACTCATCTGGGGGGTTCCTATTTGGCGCGTAGGTCACTGAATAGCGACCTAGCGCATACCCCCTGTCCGCATGTCAAGTGTATGGGTCAGCCCAAGCTGGTTTTTTATTTTTGATTCAAATTGGTCGGGTGCTCTTTTATCTTGAAAAACTATAGGGTTACCTCATGGGGAATTAACAGTGACCACGAATGATATAAATAGTACTGTTGCTTTAGCTTTACTCACGTCAGAGGCATATTTTTATGCTGTTCTTAGCAAAAAAGGACTGAGCTATTTCGAAAATATATTAAACCAACTCCAATCCTTTTACCAATTAACATCCTAGAAGATTTCACAAAACCATTCCCCCCTCTGTTTTAGGGAAAGTTCTAGAACCTTCCCAATTTTAGTTTTTTCTGGTTTTCTTTATTTTCTCTTTTTCTTTTCTTTTTTTTCTTGTTTTCATATTTCCTTTTTCCGTTTTAGTTTTCCTTTTTTTCATTTTTTAGGGTTTTACTTTTATTTTTTTCATTTCACTTTCTTTCTTTCTTTCTTTTTCATTCTGCAAACATCTTTCAAATTGATGAATGTTTTTGAAATCGTGAGCATATTCTGAAACTCGGAAGGATTTTTTGAATCAATGATTATTTTTTAAAATTTTGGGAACATTTTTCGAAATTCAAAAATATTTTTTGTTAATAATAAAACCATTCTTTGAAATGCATGAACAGTTTTTGACTTGATGAACATTACTTGAATCAGCAAACTTTTTAATCAATGAAATTCTTTTGAACTTTGGGAACATTTTTTTTCAAATTCACACACATTGTTTTATTTGTGTGAATAATTGTTGAATTTGTGAATATTTTTTTCAATTTCATGATTTTTTATGAATACACGATTTTTTTTAATTTCCTAATATATTTTTCAAAATCAAAAATATTTTTTCGTAAACAAGAACATTTTTTGATTCCACAAACATTTAATGATTACATGAACATTTTTCGAAATCAAGAACATTTTATTAATTCATAAACATTTTATGATTTCCCAGACATTTTTCAGATTTAATGCTAATGGGCAAATTCTCATTCGAATCATTGCTGGTTTTCTTTAAAAAAAATGGAGATGTGTACATGCACTATCAAATATAAGGCAAAATCATTTTAATGTTGCCACGGCGACCATCATTAGAATTGTTGGAGTTGTGTCGAATATAGTGTACGAGGTAGGTTACAGTGTGACTTGTAGTTGTATTGTGTTTAGATAGGATATGGAGTCGTGTCCTAATAGGACTAGAAGAACGCCCGTGCGTTGCAACGGGGCCACATTAACTTTAAAAGTTCAATATCAATTATGTTAATATTACATTGAATATTCTCATACATATTAAGTGACATCGACGACCTTTTTTACCATCAAATTCTCTCACACACACATACACCCTCTCCCTCCCTCTTCCTCACTCTCTCTCCCCCGCTCCCTCACTCGGGAGGTGGGACGAAAATAAACCCGAAACGGAGACTACCAACTGAGACATTAGGAGTAGAGATCATTTAGTTGATAAGAATAAATAGAAAACGGTGTTAAAAAGGAGAAACAGATTAGAATACATTGAAAAACCGAAAGGACGATGTAAAAGTGGATTCGCCCTGCCCCAGGGCCTTGCCACCGAACCGGCTCAGCGGTCTAGTCCCCGCGCGGTCGTCTTCTCCTGTTCCCCGAGCCGCGTCGCTACAAAGACGGGCTCCCGCCTGACCACCTCGCTGGATAAGGGTGACGCCCTGCCATCCCTACCCCATGGCCTCACTCCTCCTTGACGCCCCCTCCCAAATCCACTTCTCCTCCTCGCTCGCTCGATCCAGTCGATCTGGACGAAGTCAGACGCCACGGCCACCATGACCGACCCCGTCCACATGGCCACTGCCTTCCCTGCGGGCTAGGAGCTTGTCGAGGAGCTCCGAATGCCTTCGCTACTTCATCTGCGCCAACGAGATCAAGTCCAGCACCCCCACATCGACGTCGTTGCCGTCTTCCTCAACCTTGGGCCACCGCGACATTGCCGTTTGATCCGCGCCGCCCCGAGCTCCCATGTCTTTCCCTAGGGCGCCATTGACACCGCCATGATCTCCTCTTGCCTTTCCCTTGTCTCCCCTCTCGTTTGCTCTCGTTAGGTATTTCGCCGTGGCCGAGAACCGCCGTCCGCCATGGCCATTGCAAGGGTAGCCACCGAGCTCCTCGGATTGACCCCGTGGCACATGCCCGCTCCTATGCACGCCCATGCCCGAGCTGCCGCTTTTCTTCTTCGCGCCCATGGCCACTCCCTCTCCATGCCCACGCCAGTCTACACGCGTCGGTCGCGCCCGCCGCTGCCGTCCGCTTCGCCGCAGCCATCGCACCATCTGTGCCTTGCGACACACACACCTGGTCGCGCCACACTCTCGCGGCTGCTGCGCCACCCGTCTCTGCCCCCTCGCCTCGCGCGCCTCGATCATGGCCATCTTCGCGCCGCCGCCTCTGCCTCGCCATCTGCGTGTTGCTTCCGCTGCTATGCGCTGCTCTACATCATTGGTATGTCTGCTGCACCATGCCCTCGACACCGCCGTGGACAAATGTGGCGGAGGGATTGTTAATGGAGTACGAGAAGGAGGTGGCGGAGAAGGTGTGGAGAGGCAGGAGGTCAGGCGGTGTCACCGGCTGTGGTGGAGGTGTTTATCCGACAAGGAGCCGGAGTGGAAGGAGAGGTTACAATTGGAAAGAATCACAAAAAAAATCATAACCCGGAGATCTCAGTTCAAAAAAATGCTAATATCGATGGAAAACATAGAAAATGTTTGTTGTTATCAAGGAAAGGTAAAAATTTAGGAAAATTAGGATTTTTGAACTGATTTCTATGCAAATGGGATTTTATTGTTTGATAACGTGATATCAGTACCTGCCCGTTTGTGACGTGTCTGATTAGGAAAGTTTGCAAATGTTAAGAAACTATTTATTGGGAGGAAAGTTGTGACGTGTCTGTTATTTGTTTCCTAAAACAAATTTCACTAATAAGTTAGGAAAGTTAGATTAAAATGTATTATTTGTTTCCTAAAAATCTGTTATTTGTTTCCTAAGACAAATTGAACCAATAAAAGGAATCAATTAATTTGCATAATTTAAGGAAGTTAGATTAAAATGTATTATTTGTTTTCTGAAAATCTGTTATTTGTTTCCTAAGACAAATTGAACCAATAAAAGGAATCGATTGATTTAGATAAGTTAGGAAAGTTAGATTAAAATGTATTATTTGTTTCCTGAAAATCTGTTATTTGTTTTCTAAGACAAATTGAACCAATAAAAGAAATCGATTGATTTGCATAATTTATGGAAGTTAGATTAAAATGTATTATTTGTTTCCTGAAAATCTGTTATTTGTTTCTAAGACAAATTGAACCAATAAAAGGAATCGATTGATTTGCATAAGTTAGGAAAGTTAGATTAAAATGTATTATTTGTTTCTTAAAAATCTGTTATTTGTTTCCTAAGACAAATTGAACCAATAAAAGGAATCGATTGATTTGCATAATTTAAGGAATTTGATTAAAATGTATTATTTGTTTTCTGAAAATCTGTTATCTTCCCGGCCCAGAACGACGGAGATGCCACATGATAGTATGGCACCAACCCATCGTCTGTGCGCTAACGAGTGACGACAGAGACGACTGAGCCTGAAACTTAATCTGAGTACGAATAATCAACAGTGACGGCAACTATTTGCGGGCTTGCGGCGAGGTACCCTCACCTGGACAATGATCTTTGGTCGGAGCGCAGAGGTAAGTGGTGTTGTTGGCGACATGCAGGTCGTCCACTCGAGAGGCGGCGCTGGATATTAATGGAGATCGTGCAGGCAGACAACGAGGTGGGGTGGATCATCTGTGCGGCCTGCTTCCGATCCAATCTGCGATATTCCCCCATGTGGATGCGACCCCATCACGTAGCCATACAAAACGATATAGGAACCACGATTAGATAAATATACAATGAACAATTGGACTGTATTAGAATTGGAGAGAGAATGAATATACAGGAAACATGCAGGTCGAGCAAGCCAGCCTTTCCTATGATCGTCTTGTTCCTGCAGATGTTAAGCTAATACCGAATCTAATGTTTAAAACCAATCAATCCCTAGTCTCTTTCTCTGCCAGCGAAAGTTAATCTCTGGCGTCCTTCGTCCAAATTGAATTACTCCCTCCATTCCCTTATACAAGGCCACAAACTCAAATTACAGGTACCTACGTAAAATTTAATGACTACTTTGCAAGCCAACTTTTCTTCTTGTTATCTGGGATCATTAATACGCCTGCATGCATGCAAGGAAGGAATGAGAAGTAAGTAGCACAGTGTCATTATGATTACATGCATGCAAGTATTAAACAAGTTGCTACTACGACAAAACATCATTAAATTTTGCCTCGGTTACTGTTAGTGGCCTTGTATAGATGCAAAATGTATTTTTCATAGTGGCCTTGTATAAGGGAATGGAGGGAGTATATCAAACTGAGCAGGACCGACATAATTATGGGAAAGCCATATAAGAGAGATTAGTGGGAAGGAGAGGATTACGTCCCGGATTTTCAGAAGAAATGTGTGTTAGTGTTAATAGGAAGGAGGGGATAGTGTCCTGATTTTTTTACTGGGGAGATGTGCATTAAAGGAAAGATAGATTGTGTCCTGATTTCCTGCATGAAAAAAGAAAACCGGAAACTTGGAGAAGATCGAGGGGTGGGGCTGGCTAGGGGGTGGAGGTGGGACGAAAAAAACGGGACAAAAATAAACTGTAGAGATTAGACCATGATCATTAGGAGTAGAGATTAGCTCTTTCACCTTGTCAGACAGTCCCTTCAATCCAAGAATATACAACATCTAGAAGAAATAAAACCAATGACATAATTAGTAAACAATTTCAGCGACAAAAGGATAAACAAATTGGTTTTTTAAAACAAAACCTGCACCTGCACAAGTATATGTTATATTAACAAAAGTGCAGATCCCGTCCCACTCTTCTTCCGAATAGCAATCTTGGTGAGTGATCTCGGCCGGGTTCGATCGGCATGGCGTGTCGTTCCTCCAGGAGTGGGTGCTGAGAGGAAGGATGGCAAACCTCCATTGTCAATCGGCCGGAGCTGCATCGTCATTTGGATCAGAGCATGGACGAAATCGAGATGGTAGAGGTTGAGGAATTTGTAGGACATGAGGGTTTAGGGTGGGCATCACGAGAACTCACCCATATCTTGGGAGACGGCAGACCCGAGGTGCAGTCGTGTTCGTGCTTTAGGGGCTGCCACGTGCTGTCCTCGCCGCCATCGCTGTCGATGCCACTTCAGCCACGAGCATGGGACCGAGGGACGAAGGAAGAGAAGGGAAGGAAGCGAGCTAATGACGTACCTATGTTTGGTATGTAATACCCTCCATTAAGAGTAGATATTTTCTTAAAATCGGTTATTTTGTTTCCTAATTAATGTGATTGAGCAATTTAAGGTAAGGTTAATTAATTTAGATTTGATATTTAGAGATTGATCGTGATTGATTCTTTCACATAAAGACATTACTAAAAATAACTTGCACCAAAGATGGAAAGTTATGATCCGTTAAGATTTTTTTCATTGTGTGAGAGGGTGACGCGAAACTAAACCGGTGAGGTGGGGGAGGGACAAAAAAAACCAGCGAAATAAAACGGGTGGGAGGTGGGAGGAAGTACCAAAGAAGTACCAAAAAAGACCGGGTGAGGTGGGACGAAAATAAAACCCGGAACGCGACCTACCAACTGAGACATTAGGAGTAGAGATTATAAAACAGGTTCAAGGTAGTAACAAGGATTCTTCTCATGCATTAATAAACAAATGTTCTGCATCAAGACAAGATAACCAATTCCCAAAGTGCATCGAGCATCACGTAACATTCTTGGCAAGATAAATGCACGACGATACACCCGACTCATTTAATTAATATAATTAAATTATCAGTAAATTAGTCACCAAATTGCTCGGATGAACCGGAACAGAGCCAACATATATCATCTTAGACAAACGCAACATCAACCATTTACCTTGGTACTTTAGGGACCGACAGGAGGATGCATGTAGAAGCGCTTCTTGCCTGCGAATCCACAATCAGAGAGAGAAATTGGAACCCATTCCCATCACCAACTGATAAAGAAAGCATGTAAGAAAATTGATATCAGGCCAACTTGGATCTTTGGTGATTGTCCGCCGGTATGGAGAATTTAGGAGGGTGGGTGCAGGGAGTGGCCTTGTGGACGATGGATGGAGGCGCAGAGGGATGTGGTCACCGGAAGGTCGAAAGCGGAGAGGGTCGAGCACGTTAGGTGGAGCCGGTGGTGCGCGACAACCGGAGGCGGCCCAATCGTGGGCGGCGAACCAACGATAGCCTCGGCCCATCTCTTGACGCAGTGAAGATAGAGAGGGCGGCACTGCCGGTGCTCGAGGCCGCCGCTCGGCACCATCTACATCAAGGGGAAAGAGAGGCGAGAAAGCGATAGGGTGATGCGGGGCTAGGGATTGCGGAGGAGGGTGGGGGTGTGCGATTTGAATGGATGGTTCTGCCCACCGTTTTCTTGTACGTGGCGGTGGAGACGGCGGCGTCCAGCCATGCAGGCGAGGCATGGGTCGAGCCGGGCACACGGCGAGGCGCAGTAGCAGAGGCGGGGGCGATTTTTTGCTACTGAGATGCAGGGTGTGGGATTGATCGTTCATGTTCTCTTTT
Source organism: Aegilops speltoides (assembly GCA_021437245.1). Classification (NCBI taxonomy): domain Eukaryota; kingdom Viridiplantae; phylum Streptophyta; class Magnoliopsida; order Poales; family Poaceae; genus Aegilops; species Aegilops speltoides. Next base: position 115,448,497 of record CM038143.1, on the reverse strand, counting down.
CCTTTTTAACGGGAGATGGATGCGATTTTTCACGAGGGGAGAGATGCGACCACGTACAGATTCCATAATAAATTAATTAGGTCCATAACGGGATTTCTTTACAATGCGTTAAGATTTACGTGTTAGTTTTCTTAATAAAGAAATGCACTGATGTAGGGATCGATTGATTCGGGTAAGGAAAGATAGATTCGTGATCTTTTGTATGCTAGGAAATTAGTGGTTTGCAAGGAAAGAGTGGAGAGAAAAAGAACCAATGCGACCACGTATAGATTCCATAATAAATTAATTAGGTCCATAATGGGATTTGTTTGCAATGCGTTAAGATTTACGTGTAAGTTTTCTTAATAAAGAAATGCACTGATGTAGGGCGCAATTGGTTCGGGTAAGGAAAGATAGATTCGTGATCTTTTGTATGTTAGGAAATTATTGGTTTGCAAGGAAAGAGTGGAGAGCAAAAAGAACCAGTAGAGAGGGGTGGTGGGAGGTGGGACGAATAAAACCGGACGAAATTGGGAGGTGGGAGGCGAGTAAAACCGATTTAAAAAACCAACGAAATTGGGAGGTGGGAGGGAGGATGAAAAAAACCCAGGGGAGGTGGGAGGAGGACAAAAATAAACCGTACGAGGCTACCAACTGCTCCATTAGGAGTAGAGATTGTTTGTGAAAATAACATGCGACGACGACTTAGCGAGTGGATCCCCTTAAAAAAGACATAGCGAGCAGATTCCCTTAAAACTGATAGAAATGGATACGGTTGATGACGTTGATAAATAGTGGTGAATATTGGCATAATTTACTATTATTATGCATGGAAACGAATCATCAAGAAAAAGAATACTTCCTATTACTACACTCATAGGAAGCTTCCTAATCTCTGCTACCAAATAGTTTCTGCCCAAACAAGGAAGGAAAGTTATGGACGTGATTCGAAAGGAAACAAACGTTATGAAGATTAATTAATTTAGATTTGATCTTTAGAGATTGATTGTGATTGATTCTTTTACATAAAGACATTACTAAATAATTTGCGTCAGTATGAAAAGTTCTGATCCGTTCAGTTTTTTTCGTTGTGTGAGAGGTGAAGGAAATATGCCCTAGAGGCAATAATAAAGTTATTATTTATTTCCTTATTTCATGATAAATGTTTATCATTCATGCTAGAATTGTATTAACCGGAAACATGATACATGTGTGAATGCATAGACAAACAATATGTCACTAGTATGCCTCTACTAGACTAGCTTGTTAATCAAAGATGGTTATGTTTCCTAACCATGAACAAAGGTTTGTTATTTGATTAACAAGGTCACATCATTAGTTGAATGATCTGATTGACATGACCCATTCCATTAGCTTAGCACACGATCGTTTAGTATGTTGCTACTGCTTTTATCCATGACATATACATGTTCCTGTAACTATGAGATTATGCAACTCCCGTTTACCGGAGGAACACTTTGGGTGCTACCAAACATCACAACGTAACTGGGTGATTATAAAGGAGTACTACAGGTGTCTCCAAAGGCAGATGTTGGGTTGGCGTATTTCGAGATTAGGTTTTGTCACTCCGATTGTCGGAGAGGTATCTCTGGGCCCTCTCGGTAATACACATCACTTAAGCCTTGCAAGCATTACAACTAATGAGTTAGCTGTGAGATGATGTATTACGGAACGAGTAAAGAGACTTGCCGGTAACGAGATTGAACTAGGTATTGGATACCGACGATCGAATCTCGGGCAAGTAACATACCGATGACAAAGGGAACAACGTATGTTGTTATGCGGTCTGACCGATAAAGATCTTCGTAGAATATGTAGGAACCAATATGGGCATCCAGGTCCGCTATTGGTTATTGACCGAGACGGTCTCGGTCATGTCTACATTGTTATCGAACCGTAGGGTCCGCACGCTTAAGGTTTCGATGATCGTTATATTATGAGTTTATGTATTTTGATGTACCGAAGAAGTTCGAGTCCGGATGTGATCACGGACATGACGAGGAGTCTCGAAATGGTCGAGACATAAAGATTGATATATTGGAAGCCTATGTTTGGACATCGGAAGTGTTCCGGTGAAATCGGGATTTTACCGGGTTCTGGAGGGTTACCGAACCCCGGGAGCCATATGGGCCTTCATGGGCCTTATTGGAAAGGTGAAAGGGCTGCCCACTAGGGCTGCGCCTCCCCCTTCCCTAGTCCTATTAGGACTAGGAGAGGTGGCCGCCCACCCTTCTCCTCTTTCCCCTTTGGGGATTCCTAGTTGGAATAGGATTGGAGGGAGTCCTACTCCGGTGAGAGTAGGACTCCTCCTGCGCCACCTCTCCCGGCCGGCGCCTCCTCCCCTTGGATCCTTTATATACGGAGGCAGGGGCACCTCTAAACACACAAGTTTGATCTACGGATCGTTCCTTAGCCGTGTCGGTGCCCCTCCACCATATTCCACCTCGGTCATATCGTCATAAAGCTTAGGCGAAGCCTGCGCCGATAGAACATCAAGATCGTCACCACGCCGTCGTCGACGAAACTCTCCTCCCCGGCTCTCTGGATTGGAGCCGAGGAGCGTCATCGAGCTGTACGTGTGTCAAGAACTCGGGGCACCGGAGTAACGGCGCCGGATCGGTCGGATCGCGAGGAGAACGTCGACTACTTCCTCTACGTTGTGATCGCTTCCGCTTGGTCTCACGAGGGTACGACAACACTCTCCCTCTCGTTGCTATACATCACCATGATCTTGCGTGTGCGTAGGAATTTTTTGAAATTACTCGTTCCCCAACATGGTATCGAGCCTAGGTTTTTATGGTTTGATGTTTTGCACGAGTAGAACACAAGTGAGTTGTGGGCGATACAAGTCATACTACCTACCATGTCATACTTTGGTTCAGCGGTATTGTGAGATGAAGCGGCCCGGACCGACATTACGCCAGACGCTTACGCGAGACTGGTTTCACCGCCACGAGCACTCGTTGCTTAAAGGTGATGGCGGGTGTCTGTCTCTCTCACTTTAGTTGAACTGAAAGTGGCTACGCCGGTCCTTGAGAAGGTTAAACGGAGTCTATTTGACGAAATATCGTTGTGGTTTTGATGCGTGGGTGAGATTGGTTCTTGCTTAAGCCCGTAGCAGCCACGTAAAATTTGCAACAACAAAGTAGAGGACGTCTAACTTGTTTTTGCAGGCATGTTGTGATGTGATATGGTCAAGACGTGTTGCTATATTTTATTGTATGAGATGATCATGTTTTGTAACCGGTTATCGGCAAATGGCGAGAGCCATATGGTTGTCGCTTTATTGTATGAAATGCAATCGCTACAGTAATGCTTTACTTTATCACTAAGCGGTAGCGATAGTCGTAGAAGCATAAGATTGGCGAGGCGACAACGATGCTACGATGGAGATCAAGGTGTCGCGCCCGGTGACGATGGTGATCATGATGGTGCTGCAGAGATGGAGATCACGAAGCACAAGATGATGATGACCATATCATATCACTTATATTGATTTGCATGTGATGTTTATCTTTTATGCATCTTATCTTGCTTTGATTGACGGTAGCATTATAAGATGATCTCTCACTAAATTATCAAGAAGTGTTCTCCACGAGTATGCACCGTTGCCAAAGTTCGTCGTGCCCGCACACACCACGTGATGATCGGGTGTGATAAGCTCTCGTCCATCTACAACGGGTGCAAGCCAGTTTTGCACACGCAGAATACTCAGTTATACTTGACGAGCCTAGCATATGCAGATATGGCCTCGGAACACGGAGACCGAAAGGTCGAGCGTGAATCATATAGTAGATATGATCAACATAAGATGTTCACCATTGAAAACTACTCCATCTCACGTGATGATCGGTTATGGTTTAGTTGATTTGGATCACGTGATCACTTAGATGACTAGAGGGATGTCTATCTAAGTGGGAGTTCTTAAGTAATATGATTAATTGAACTTAAATTTATCATGAACTTAGTCTTGGTAGTATTTTGCAAATCATGTTGTAGATCAATAGCTCGCGTTGTTGCTTCCCTGTGTTTATTTTGATATGTTCCTAGAGAATATTATGTTGAAAGATGTTAGTAGCAATGATGCGGATTGGATCCGTGATCCGAGGTTTATCCTCATTGTTGCACGTAAGAATTATGTCCTTGATGCACCGCTAGGTGACAGACCTATTGCAGAGCGGATGCGCACGTTATGAACGTTTGGCTAGCTCAATATGATGACTACTTGATAGTTTAGTGCACCATGCTTAATGGCTTAGAATCGGGACTTCAAAGACGTTTTGAACGTCATGGACCATATAAGATGTTCCAGGAGTTGAAGTTAATATTTCAAGCAAATACCCGAGTTGAGAGATATGAAGTCTCCAACAAGTTCTATAGCTAAAAGATGGAGGAGAATCGCTCAACTAGTGAGCATGTGCTCAGATTGTCTAGGTACTACAATCGCTTGAATCAAGTGGGAGTTAATCTTCCAGATAAGATAGTGATTGATAGAATTCTCTAGTCACCATCACCAAGTTAGTAGAACTTCGTGATGAACTATAATATGCAAGGGATGATGAAAATGATTCCCGAGTTTTTTCACGATGATGAAATCGATGAAGGTAGAAATCAAGAAAGAACATCAAGTGTTGATGGTTAACAAGACCACTAGTTTCAAGAAAAGGGCAAAGGGATAGAAGGGAACTTCAAGAAGAACGGCAAGCAAGTTGCTGCTCAAGTGAAGAAGCCCAAGTCTGGACCTAAGCACGAGACTAAGTGCTTCTACCGCAAAGGGACTGGTTCTTTGAAGCGTAACTACCCCAAGTATTTGGCGGATAAGAAGGATGGCAAAGTAAACAAAGGTATATTTGATATACATGTTATTGATGTATACTTTACTAGTGTTTATAGCAACCCCTCGGTATTTGGTACTGGTTCGGTTGCTAAGAGTAGTAACTCAAACAGAGTTGCGAATAAAATGAAAACTAGTTAAGGGTGAAGTGACGATGTGTGTTGAAAGTAGTTTCAAGATTGATATGATCATCATCGCACACTCCCTATACTTTCGGGATTAGTGTTGAACCTAAATAAATGTTATTTGGTGTTTGCGTTGAGCATGAATATGATTTGATCGTGTTTATTGCAATACGGTTATTCATTTAAGTAAGAGAATAAACTGTTGTTCTGTTTACATGAATAAAACCTTATATGGTTACACATCCAATGAAAATGGTTCATTGGATCTCGATTGTAGTGATACACATATTCATAATATTGAAACCAAAAGATGCAAAGTTAATAATGATAGTGCAACTTATTTGTGGCACTGCCGTTCAGGTCATATTGGTGTAAAGCGCATGAAGAAACTCCATGCTGATGGGATTTTGGAATCACTTGATTATGAATCACTTGATGCTTGCGAACCGTGCCTTTTGGGCAAGATGACTAAAACTCCGTTCTCGGAACAATGGAACAAGCTAACGACTTATTGGAAATAATACATACCGATGTATGCGATCCAATGAGTGTTGATGCTCGTGGCAAGTATCGTTATTTTCGACCTTCACAAGATGATTTGAGCAGATATGGGTATATCTACTTGATGAAACATAAGTCCGAAATAGTTGAAAGGTTCAAAGAATTTCAGAGTGAAGTGGAAAAATCATCGTAACAAGAAAATAAAGTTTCGTGATCGATCACGGAGACGAATATTTGAGTTACGAGTTTGGTCTTCAATTAAAACAATGTGGAATAGTTTCATAGCTCACGCCACCTGGAACACCACAATGTTATGGTGTGTCCAAACATCGTAACCGCACTTTATTGGATATAGTGCAATCTATGATGTTTCTTACCGATTTACCAATATCATTTTGGGATCATGCATTAGAGACAGCTGCATTCACGTTAAATAGGGCACCATCTAAATCCGCTGAGACGACACTATATGAACTGTGGTTTAGCAAGAAACCAAAGTTGTCGTTTCTTAATGTTTGGGGCTGCAATGCTTATGTGAAAAGTTTCATCCCGATAAGCTCAAACCCAAATCGAGAAGTGCGTCTTCATAGAATACCCAAAGGAAATTATTGGGTACACCTTCTATCACAGATCCGAAGGCAAAACATTTGTTGCTAATAAATGGATCCTTTCTAGAGAAGGAGTTTCTCTCGAAAGAAGTGAGTGGGAGGAAAGTAGAACTTGATGAGGTAATCGTACTGTTCCCTTATTGGAAAGTAGTTCATCACGAAATCTGTTCTTGTGACTACTATACCAATTAGTGAGGAAGCTAATGATGATGATCATGTAACTTCGATCAAGTTACTACCGAACCTCGTAGGTAAACAGTGAGATCCGCACTGAGTAGTACGGTAATCTTGTTACGGAGGTTGTGTTACTTGACCATGACAAACCTACGAACTATGAGGAAGCGATGATGAGCCCAGATTCCGCAAAATGGTTTGAGGCCATGAAATCGAGATATGATCCATGTATGAGAACAAAGTATGGACTTTGATGGATTTGCCCGATGATCGGCAAACCATAGAAAATAAATGGATCTTCAAGAGGAAGACGGACGTTGATAGTAGTGTTACTATCTACAAAGCTCAACTTGTCGCAAAAAGGTTTTTGACAAGTTCAAGGTGTTGACTACAATGAGATTTTCTCAACTGTAGCGATGCTTAAGTCTGTCCAAATCATGTTAGCAATTGCCACAATTTATGAAATTTGGCAAATGGATGTAAAACTGCATTCTGAATGGGTTTCGGAGGAAGAGTTGTATGTGATGCAACCGAAGGTTTTATCGATCCAAAGGAGCTAACAAAGTGTGCAAGCTCCAATGATCCATCTATGGACTGGTGCAAGCATCTCGGAGTTGGAATATACGCTTTGATAAGTTGATCAAAGCATATAGTTTATACTGACTTGCGGTGAAGCCTGTATTTACAAGAAAGTGAGTGGGAGCACTACAAAGATTTCTAATAAGTATATGTGAATGACATATTGTTGATCGGAAATAATGTAGAATTATTCGCAAAGCATAAAGGAGTGTTTAAAAGGAGTTTTTCAAAGAAAGACCTCGGTGAAGCTGCTTGTATATTGAGCATTAAGATCTATAGAGATAGATCAAGACGCTTGATAAGTTTTTCAATGAGTCCATACCTTGACAAGATTTTGAAGTAGTTCAAAATGGAACAGTCAAAGAAAGAGTTCTTGCACTGTGTTACAAGGTGTGAAATTGAGTAAGACTCAAAACCCGACCACGGCAGAAGATAGAAAGAGAATGAAAGTCATTCCCTATGCCTTGGCCATAGGTTCTATAAAGTATGCCATGTCTGTGTACCAAATCTATTGTATACCCTACACCTTGAGTTTGGCAAGGGAGTACAATAGTGATCTAGGAGTAGATCACTAGACAGTGGTCAAAATTATCCTTAGTGGAATAAGGATATGTTTCTCGATTATGGAAGTGACAAAAGGTTCGTCGTAAAGGGTTACGCCGATGCAAGTTTTGACACCGATCCGATGACTCTAAGTCTCGATCTAGATACATATTGAAAGTGGGAGCAATTAGCTAGAGTAGCTCCGCAGAGCATTGTAGACATAGAATATTTGCAAAATAAATACGGCTCAATGTGACAGATCCGCTGACTAAACTTCTCTCACGAGCAAAACATGATCATACCTTTGTACTCTTTGGGTGTTAATCACATAGCGATGTGAACTAGATTATTGACTCTAGTAAACCCTTTGGGTGTTGGTCACATGACGATGTGAACTATGGGTGTTAATCATATACGATATGATTATTGGTGTTCAATCACATGGCGATGTGAACTAGATTATTGACTCTAGTGCAAGTGGGAGACTGAAGGAAATATGCCCTAGAGGCAATAATAAAGTTATTATTTATTTCCTTATTTCATGATAAATGTTTATCATTCATGCTAGAATTGTATTAACCGGAAACATGATACATGTGTGAATGCATAGACAAACAATATGTCACTAGTATGCCTCTACTAGACTAGCTTGTTAATCAAAGATGGTTATGTTTCCTAACCATGAACAAAGGTTTGTTATTTGATTAACAAGGTCACATCATTAGTTGAATGATCTGATTGACATGACCCATTCCATTAGCTTAGCACACGATCGTTTAGTATGTTGCTACTGCTTTTATCCATGACATATACATGTTCTGTAACTATGAGATTATGCAACTCCGTTTACGGAGGAACACTTTGGTGCTACCAAACGTCACAACGTAATCGGGTGATTATAAAGGAGTACTACAGGTGTCTCCAAAGGCGGATGTTGGGTTGGCGATTTCGAGATTAGGTTTTGTCACTCCGATTGTCGGAGAGGTATCTCTGGGCCCTCTCGGTAATACACATCATCAAGCCTTGCAAGCATTACAACTAATGAGTTAGCTATGAGATGATGTATTACGGAACGAGTAAAGAGACTTGCTGGTAACGAGATTGAACTAGGTATTGGATACCGACGATCGAATCTCGGGCAAGTAACATACCGATGACAAAGGAACAACGTATGTTGTTATGCGGTCGACCGATAAAGATCTTCGTAGAATATGTAGGAACCAATATGGGCAGCCAGGTCCGCTATTGGTTATTGACCGAGACGGTCTCGGTCATGTCTACATTGTTCTCGAACCGTAGGGTCCGCACGCTTAAGGTTTCAATGGATCGTTATATTATGAGTTTATGTATTTTTGATGTACCGAAGAAGTTCGGAGTCCCGGATGTGATCACGGACATGACGAGGAGTCTCGAAATGGTCGAGACATAAAGATTGATATATTGGAAGCCTATGTTTGGACATCGGAAGTGTTCCGGGTGAAATCGGGATTTTACCGGTTACTGGAACCCCCGGGAGCCATATGGGCCTTCATGGGCCTTATTGGAAAGGTGAAAGGGCTGCCCACTAGGCTGCGCCTTCCCCTTCCCTAGTCCTATTAGGACTAGGAGAGGTGGCCGCCACCCTTCTCCTCTTTCCCCTTTGGGGATTCCTAGTTGAATAGGATTGGAGGAGTCCTACTCCCGGTAGGAGTAGGACTCCTCCCGCCACCTCTCCTGGCGGCGCCTCCTCCCCTTGGATCCTTTATATACGGAGGCAGGGGCACCTCTAAACACACAAGTTTGATCTACGGATCGTTCCTTAGCCGTGTGCGGTGCCCCCCTCCACCATATTCCACCTCGGTCATATCGTCGCAAAGCTTAGGCGAAGCCTGCGCCGTAGAACATCAAGATCGTCCACCACGCCGTCGTCTTGACGAAACTCTCCTCCCCGAAGCTCTCTGGATTGGAGCCCAAGGAGCGTCATCGAGCTGTCGTGTGTCAAGAACTCGGGGCGCCGAGTAACGGCGCCGGATCGGTCGGATCGCGAGGAGAACGTCGACTACTTCCTCTACGTTGTGATCGCTTCGCTTGGTCTCGAGGGTGCGTAGACAACACTCTCCCCTCTCGTTGCTATACATCACCATGATCTTGCGTGTGCGTAGGAAATTTTTTGAAATTACTACGTTCCCCAACAAGAGGGTGAAGTGAAAATAAACCGATGAAGTGGGGGAGGCGATGAAAATAATCTACGACGGTTAACCTACGAAAAAACCCAGATGAAAGTGGTGGGACGAAAATTGACCGGCGAAGACTACCAACTGCTCCATTAGGAGTAGAGATTGGTTGGTTCGATTTTTTTGCGTGGAGGGAACTACCTGGGAGGTGGGAGGGAGTACGAAAATAAACCGTCTTGGCTGAGCGGGAGGTGGGAGCAAGTACCAAAGAAGTACCAAAAAAGACCGGATGAGGTGGGACGAAAGTAAAACCCGGAACGCGACCTACCAACTGAGACATTAGGAGTAGAGATATTAGCAAAAGTGCAGATCCCGTCCCACTCTTCACTTTTTGACAAAAAACTTCTGAATAGCAATCTTGGTGAGTGATCTCGACCGGGTTCGATCGGCATGGCGTGTCGTTCCTCCGTGAGTGGGTGCTGAGAGGAAGGATAGCAAACCTCCATTATCAATCGGCGGAGCTGCATCGTCATTTGGATCGAGCATGGACGAAATCGAGATGGTAGAGGTTGAGGAATTTGTAGGGCGTGAGGGTTTAGGATGGGCATCATGAGAACTCACCCATATCTTGGGAGACGCAGACCCGAGGTGCGATCGTGTTCGTGCTTCGAGGCTGCCACGTCTGTCCTCGCCGCCATCGCTGTCGATGCCACTTGACGCCACGAGCATGGGACCAAGGACGAAGGAAGAGAAGGGAAGGAAGCGAGCTAATGACGTACCTATGTTTGGTATGTAATACCCTCCATTAAGAGTAGATATTTTCTTAAAATCGGTTATTTTGTTTCCTAATTAATGTGATTGAGCAATTTAAGGTAAGGTTAATTAATTTAGATTTGATATTTAAAGATTGATCGTGATTGATTCTTTCACATAAAGACATTACTAAAAATAACTTGCACCAGCATGGAAAGTTATGATCCGTTACGATTTTTTTCGTTGTGTGAGAGGGTGACGCGAAACTAAACCGGTGGGGTGGGGGAGGGACGAAAAAAATCAGCGAAATAAAACGGGTGGGAGGTGGGAGGAAGTACCAAAGAAGTACCAAAGAAGACCGGGTGAGATGGGACGAAAATAAAACCCGGAACGCGACCTACCAACTGAGACATTAGGAGTAGAGATAACTTGCACCAGCATGGAAAGTTATGATCTGTTAAGATTTTTTTCGTTGTGTGAGAGGGTGACGCGAAACTAAACCGGTGGGGTGGGGGAGGGACGAAAAAAACCAGCGAAATAAAACGGGTGGGAGGTGGGAGGAAGTACCAAAGAAGTACCAAAAAAGACCGGGTGAGATGGGACGAAAATAAAACCCGGAACGCGACCTAGCAACTGAGACATTAGGAGTAGAGACACTTGTATCCTAGGCCTCTCTTATATAGCGAGGGTAGACACACGATGTAACCTATGCCAACATAATAGCACTGAAACGCAGGGGAAGCCGGCGGCGTGTCTGCGGCGTCGTATGCGGCGGGTGCGGTATTGTGACGGTGTCACGGGGAGGAGCGCCCGTAGTCAGGCCCCGGGGATGTAGCCATATCGGTGAACCTCGTTAACAAATCTCGGTGTCGTGCTCGTGTGATTGCTTGGTCCTCGAATGATCGACGGAGTGCCTCAGATTTATTCTAACAAGTGGTATCATGAGCAAGGTTCGAAGAGGCCGTTGAAGTTGATCTAGAAGAAGAAGAATCATCAACATAAATCTGCAGGAAGTGATCGTGATACGGGATGAAAATCATTGGCGAGTTACGATCCAGGTAGGATTGATCGTGTTGTGATCTTCGAGCAGTAATCGGATCGAGATGCAGATACGTGGCAGCAGCAGTTTATAGGTAACTCGGCGAGATCGGAACGATCCAGACTGGGCGAGCAGCAGCGGCGTATTGCGGCGCGTGCACGTGACAGGCGTACTGCCATCGCGTGGAATACACGCATACGTGCGCTGGCGCTAGGCGGCCGGCAGGCCCGAGCGAACGCCACGGAGTCCAGGCGCCTGGTCCAGGCTTTGGGTGTGGCGCAGTTGTAGGGTCTGTGAGCTGGAGGCGGACGTGTTGTAGCGATGCAGCAGATCGGCGCTTGAGTTGTGCCACGGTGTACACATGAGATTTGTTTTGGATCAAAAGAAAAGGACCGAGTCCGAGCAGTGGTCGTGCAATATCAAGGCAACCTACAGAAGCAAGAAAATCCATCAGGAGGACAAAGCAAGCTAGCATCCGGATTGAGCCAGGAGCTACACCACATGAAATTGCTATTAGTACCGGGACGCGAGCACGTATGTTTGCTTTGTGTACTTTGGCATCGTGGAAAGAAGCTTGGTTATTTTTTCACAGGTCAATCATACAAAGAATCTGGCATCAAGGGTATCAGGTTTGAGGTGGAGAAGTTCAACAGAACTAGAAGCTTTGGGTTATGGCAGACAGGCTGAAAGATTTGTTGGCACAATAGAAATGCTTGATTGCAGGAAGTCATGTTCAGCTGTGATGGAATTATCATGTGATGGATGGAAACTCATAGAATGATTTGGAAGCTTGGGTCAGACAAGACAGTTTGACGGGATCGACGCGAGTCGTTCGGTACAGAAGTCGGTGGTGGGATCGACGATAGCGACATAGGAGCGTGATGCTGATGGTGACCGACTTCTGGGCGTGGAAATACGTGGCGCAGGCTCGAGGGCTTGTGCGGCTTCGACAAGACTATGGCGCGGGATTGATTCAAGGTGGTGTATACACGGAGCTTGAAGTCGATGAGGCGCAGGGTGGATTGATCATCTACCATGGAGTCATGTTGAAGGTGGAGCTGGAATGAACGGCTACGACGTAAGTCGACGGGCCGGGCCTATTCAAAGAAAGGGACAAAGCGAGTGACATGCAGTTGGACCGGAGCCCAGTGGTCCGATGGAAGCGTGAAACTCGTCATCGGCCGGTGATGACCGATGGTACTGCAGATGGGAGTTGAGTGGTGTGGGTTCGCGACCCTTGAGACTCGACCGATACGGAGGCTCGACGCGGTAATAGCGGCGAGGTGTGCGGTATGCACGGGACATGGAGACGGGCCAGGGCTCTGGTGGTCATACATGTGGTGAGACAACTGCGAATTTGACTCGGGATGACTACAAGCAATGGTGAAATTCCTTGAAGTTTCAGACAGGACGGTCAAGGAAGAGCGGTGATGTTGAGTTCAGGTAACTCTTATGTGTGACACCCGATATGTGAGTTGTTCACTTTCACGCAGGTCAATGATCGGTGTGTGATGATGTTGGACTGATACTCTGGAAGTTGGAAGCACAAACTAGAGCAACAAGGAACTAAATTTTGCTCGAGTGTTGACTGTGATCAAGAAAAGAAGGGACTACAAGTTGCAGGTGGAGTCACATGGAGTCTTTGGAGTAGCAGCGGTACTCATGGAATAAGATCAAGTCCAATGTACATGGAAGTTTGACGCATGGACAAATCTAGGATGGTGGAGAATATTCGCCAAGGTGGAGTTTGTTGGAGTTGTGTCGAATATAGTGTACGAGGTAGGTTACAGTTGGACTTGTAGTTGTATTGTGTTTAGATAGGATATGGAGTCGTGTCCTAATAGGACACTTGTATCCTAGGCCTCTCTTATATAGCGAGGGTAGACACACGATGTAACCTATGCCAACATAATAGCACTGAAACGCAGGGGAAGCCGGCGGCGTGTGCGGCGTCCAGGGCGACCGGGTGCGGTATTGTGACGGTGTCACAGGGAGGAGCGCCCGTAGTCAGGCCCCGGGGATGTAGCCATATCGGTGAACCTCGTTAACAAATCTCGGTGTCGTGCTCGTGTGATTGCTTGGTCCTCGAATGATCGACGGAGTGCCTCGGATTTATTCTAACAAGAATGTTTTCTTTTGAACATAGTACAGAAGCATACGCTCATACATACACACATATATTGACACCTATGAGCATCTCTGAGAGACTGAGCCGATATATTATCTTGAGATTGACGAACTCGTCATAGACGCATTCGTTGTCAACGGGAACGTCTACTCCCACTGAAAGCACATCGTCGGAAGACCTGAAATAAATCCAGAAAATTTCGAGGACCAGTGTCAAGTCTGCGAACCTGGTGGGTATGGGATATTATCGTCATCCTAACTATCCAATTACAGATTGGTTCGTGACCTTCATTAGAATCATTGCACGTTTTCTTAACAAAAAGGATTTGTATGCATGCACTGTCAAATATAATGCAAAATCATTTTAACATCGACGCATCTTCATTTGAATCATTGGACATTTCTTAAGAAGAATGATATGTGTGCATGCGCTGTCGAATATAATGCAAAATCCTTTTAATGTGGACGCGAGGATCGTGCTCTCCCTCTATATAGGAGTAGTATATAACAAGTTTGTATAGAACAAGAAATGTGATGCGAGCTCATTGTAATGTCTATGCAAAACTTCTCTTACAGAAAATTAAGGATGCTTAATTGCGCTGTCCACGAGCGATGGAGAACGTAACACGAGCTTATTTTTAATGTCACAAAGGCAAGGATCGCATCCTATGAGAGATATTGCAGTTTCTCAAAAGAGAGAGAGAGAGAGAGATTGCGTGTTCTCTTAAAAAGAATGAGATGGGTGCTGTCCTTGATCGAGAATTAACAGACATATTTCAATAAGTGTGAGCGCCAGGATCATGTTGGCACTATATAGTTAGCAAGTTTTTTAAGCACTATATTTTTTTAACATAGTACAGATGCAAGTGCTCATATACACATGCATACACTCACCCCTATGAACGCGCGCACACACATATACCCTATCCCTATGAGCATCTCGGAAAGACTGAGTCGACATATCATCTTGAAATTTCCGAAGTCACCGTAGACAACTCGTTGTCGACGGGAACGTCTCCTCCCACTGAAAGCGCATCGCCGAAAATTCTGAAATAATTCAGAAATAAATGCGTGCAACAGGACTTGGACCCTGATGAACTCTAACCATCCAACCACAAGAGTTTGTATATTACTTAACTACTCAAAACACGAGTAACATTAAACTCTTTTTCCCTCATATATATAAAAAAAGCTAGTTGGGGTGTTGACTCTGGAGTCTGGACCCCGAGGCACGAGCTAACAAGCAATTGATCAGAGCTCTGACTTCTCTGGGCTAGAGCATCCGCTGCTCGCTGACAGTATTATCACGCTTATCATGCTAGAGATTCTACCTTCCAATGATGGTGTATTACACCATTATCCAGAGTATATAATCACGCTTATCATTTTAATTGATGTGAGCGCGAGGATCATGCTGACACTTATATAATTAGCGAGTTTGTACATATCACTAACTACTCAAAACACGAGTAGCTTTTAAATTCTCTTTCCCTCGTATATAAACCTAGCTAGTTGGGACTTGGATGCCTACAACTCTCAATACAGTAAATACACTACAACTCTTGAAACAGCAAAACAAGAACAGCATGAGCAGCGTGGTGATCAGCAAGTACCCGTTGGTGGTCGTCCGGCCATCCGAGCCGGTCACTGCGACCGGCAGCGAGATCGCCCTCTCCACCTACGACAAAGTAGTCCCTATGGTGGAGACGGTGTTCTGTGTGTACGAGCATCCCATCCACGAGCCTGCCGAGATCATAAGAAGAGGGCTCTCGCGAGCACTAGTCCACTACTACCCTGTCGCTGGCCGCCTTGCCACTGGAGCCACCTCCGGCGACGTCGTCATCAAATGCACCGGCGAGGGCGTGTCGTTCGTTGCAGCGTCTGCCAACTGCACCATCAAGGACGTGGCGGACCTGTGCGACTCATCGCTGCAAGAAGAGCTCGCGCTCTACTACCCGGCAGTTGGTTTCAGCCGTTCGGAGCCTCTGATGCTGATGCAGGTGACGGTCTTCTCTTGCGGCGGGTGTATCGTGGGGCTAACATGGAACCACCAACTTTGCGATGGCATTGGGCTCGCTCAGTTTTTCCGGGCGGTCGGCGAGCTTGCCCGCGGGCTGCCATCGCCGTCCGTTGTCCCGGTCAGATCGGCGGACTCGCTCATGTTCGATCTGCCTGCATCCGTCGCAAACTGTGCGCGGATTGCGGCTACCCTCCAACCATTCCCGAGGGCGTCCCAGAACATCACTCTACCATCTAGCTTAATCGATGGCATCAGACGCAGGTACTCCATGAGTAGCAATGATGGGCCATGCACGGTGTTCGAGGCAGTGGCCGCGGTGCTATGGCAGTGCCGGACCCGTGCAATCCGGTCCGACCCGGACAGCCTCGTCATGCTCTCTTTCACGGCTGATGCACGAAAGTACGCGTCGGCCAAGAAGGGCTATTACGGCAACTGTGTCACCATACACCTGGTTGCGGCGACCAGTGGCATGGTGACAAACGGAGACGTCGTAGACCTGGTGAAAATGATCCACCGTGCCAAGGTTCCGATGCCCGACCAGTCCATCATGGATGAGTTGCAGCGCCTGCATGGATACAATCTTCTTAGTTTGTCGTCCTTGCGAAACTTTGGCGTAGGTTTTGATTTTGGCGCAGGGGGGCCGGCGAGGTTAATGAGCTACCGGCGACAGAGGATTGGGCTGCCCTTCTGCGCGGTATGCGTGCCCTGCAAGGACGAGCACAACGTCATGGCCAAATGTGTGAGGGAGGAGCACGCCGACGCCTTCCTCCAAGAAATATCAAATATTCAACTCAATTCTACCTGCCTTTCAGCTCCATCCAAGCCTTGACCAAACAGTTCCCTGATGGAGGCATGCTTGATTTGTTCGTGTTTCCGTTTTCTCCTACACCTAAATATGTTTCTTTGGAATAATGCCCACCCTACACCACCCAAACCCACACACACAAGCCTCAATGAGCTACTTTTACCATTTTGTTTTTGTGAATTCAGGCTTCTTGTATTTGCAATTTCTTACCAAATCATGTGGGTTCGTATATTACAAGATATATTCAGTGCAGTGCTATGTCCATTTTTCGTTCGTGTATGTCTGCAATGGTCATATCTTTGCAATTCCACCTATGATAATTGCAATGTCGTTCTCTTCTCCGGCCAGGGAATCTGAGCCATCGTCATCATCATAAAGATTTCACGGCAATACTATGTTTATGGAATTTAGGTAAAGGCGCAAAAGTATGATCTAGTTATATATTTATAGTGGGATTTTATCCAAATTCGGATCCTATATATGAGAGGTAACCCTACTACTGCTTAGTGTTTATCAGCCACATGTGAGAATAAATACATGGATTGTACAAGTGTGGTGTCTATGCATAAACACATGTGAGCCTGCCGGCACAAGGGTGCCCTCGCCTCGCCTTATGTAGGGCTCACGAGGCCATGTAGTACAATGGCCGTGTCGGCCGCGTCATGGTAATGGTGCATCGATGATGTGTCGTTACCCCTAATTTAAATGTGTAGTAATAACACCTCATTCTATTACGCCGTAACACTTGTGTCGATATCGTGCATAGCGGGTATCCACGAACCCGTCTGCGCGCGGTCAACAGTGGCCCCCTTGACAGGAGATCATCAGGGCATTGTCTTGGCAAGGCACAACCATGTCTCCTTTCTAGAGATATGGTGATACAAGACTAATAAGACCTCTAGGCGGCCCTCGACTTCCACAACAACAAGGGGCATAAAGACATAGTAAGGCTTTAACATCTTCTATGGAACGCCTAAGGCATGGATTCCCGTGAAGGCATCACTCCCCCAGGAACGTTGCGTATCTCACTGCTCCACCGCGCTTCAGATCCGACCCATTAAGGCGACAAATCTTTGTTTCTTGTCCTCGACTATCGGGGGCTGCGACCCAACAATGATGTGGCGCCATGCGGCATGCAGGAGGCGCCTCTCGCGGGACAGTGGCAACGTGTAGCAGTGACTCACCTTTACCACGCACACAACACCTGCTATGATGCGTGGCACATTAATAAGAGGTAGTTACGCCCTGCAGTAGCTATGGGTCCTGTGTCTGCTTCTAGGCACATGAATAGAAGACACATACCCCGCATTGAATGTCTGGGTACTGTTCATTGTACTTAGAGCATGGTTAATAGTATAGCCAACTGCTAACTATAAGTCATTGCCATGTCATCTATAGTCCATCTTATAGCCAATATGTACAATAGTTGATTAGAAGAGTGTACTACATTTTTATTATATGACCCATCTTTCACTCTCACAAAGTGCCTAGGAGCACGTGCTAGAGCTGGCTCTTCACCAAAAGCCCGCTTACCTTCTCTCTCCTCTTCTTTTTCCTCCAACTAAGCAAGAATATACCCCCTCTGTTTCTTTTTACTCCGCATATAAGATTTGGTCAATGTCAAACTACACAAAGTTTGACCAAATTTATATAAAAGAATATGAACATCTACAACACTAAAACTATATAGTATGAAACTATGTTTCATGGTGCATCTGATAATATTGATTTTATATTGTGAATGTTTATATTTTATAATATAAAATTAGTCAAACTCTACAAAGCTTGACTTTGACCAAACCTTATATGTGGACTAAAAAGAAACAGATGGAGTACTAGTTTATTTCTTATAGCCAGCTGACTCACCTCTATTGTACTCCTAATACTGTTCTTAGCTAATATGGTGACCCTTTGTACTGTAAAGGGAGGCTCAGACTACGGTATTAAGGGCTCGAGCCCCATGAGGATTAGACATATGTGTATAGCACTCTCACATTCCCTTTTCGGAACGAGCTACTACACTTGCAATATTTAGATACTCTTCAACCTTAGAGTAAATCTAGCGGGAGTAGGGTATACGCGTCCGCCCGGCCCAAATTGGGTAAACCTTTAGTGTGTTTGAGGACTTCCTTTGACGTTTTTGTTGAGTATATGTGTTATGTGCATATATGTATTGGTACCCGCTTCCTGTTCCTCAGATAGTTGCGTCCGTGATCCATTCTTTATACATCTTATATACGTCTTTTACGCACGAAGAAAGCAATACATCATGTAATTCACGTATTTTATATTATATCAATTTCCGGGTTCTAACCATAGCTTTCCGCCGCCGCCGCCGCCGCGCGCTGTCGCCCTCGTGCCCAGCCTGCTTCCTCTCTGCCCAGCACGCCCGATCCCATCGCCAAACTCCGCTCGTCGCCCGCCAGACGAGCCCGCCTGCCCATCTCCCTCCGCGCGACGCAGCAGCCCGATCCCGCCACGCGACGCACCTAGCGCCGCGTTCCCGCCAACGCCCGCCAGCTGCTTTCCCGCTAGCGCCTGATCCCGCCAGCCGCCGCGCGCCATCCTTTCTGTAAGCTGTACTTAAACTGCTCCTGCCCTGCTGCCGCGTACACCAGCGTAACCACGTGTGTGCCTGCCGCGCCGCTTGCCCTTGCATGCATGCAAGGCCACTCTTGATTTTCTTTACTCCTCACACGATCTTGCATGCACGCAGCATCATCTAAGGGAACCTGCTTTTCCAGCAATAGTAGTGTCTCTTTCAATTCCTACTAATTCATCTTGTGTACTTACCTCGCTTGATCGCCCGACGCCGCCGCTGCGTGCCCGCGATGGCGTCGCCCGGCCCGTCCGCCGCCGCCTCTGCCGTCTCGCTGCCGGCGCCCTACGGCGCGGCCCCACCACTGTACGAGGCGGCCGCCACCTATGGTGCGTCCGGCTTTGCCCTGCCAGCCCGCCCCGACTTGCTACACGGCTCGGCCCCGCTGGCGTATGTCGACGCCCTACCATCGCCGCCCTCCAGCCAGTCCGCCATCGCTCCACCGCCGGCGCCCTCGTGCTGACCCCCATCGCCTGTTCCCACGTGCGGGCGTCGGGCTCCGCCACAGACGGGTCTTCCGAATCTTGGTGGGGGTCGTCGTGAGCCAAGACTGCAAAGATCATCGTAAGCGGGCCCGCAGGTTTTTCCGGCGGACCATCCGGCCTACCCGGCACCGCAATTGCCGCCGGGGCTGCTATCCATACCGTACGGGCCTCTCGCCTCTCCCGCGCATCATTCGTACTACGCGGCTCCGCAGCCGTATGGCGAGTACCCACCGCCATAGCTGAGCGGCGGTTACTGCTTCCTCATGGCGTCTCCGTCCCCCTCGCCGGCGCCTTGGGACCCGGTGCTCCTCACCGGGCTGCATGCCGCTCCTACGCCAAACAACTACACTGGATGTGGTGATTGGTACATGGACACCGGTGCCACGGCTCACATGTTTGCTCATCCTAATAACCTTGCCTCCTTCACTCCTGTCTCCACCGACCGCCGCATCATTGTCGGCGACGGTTCCACACTTCCTATCACACATGTTGGGCATACTTCTTTTCCTTCACTTCTACGCCTTTATCTTTGTCTAACATACTTGTGTCTCCTCATCTTATTAAGAATCTTATCTCCGTTCGTTGTTTCATTCATGAAAATCCTGTCACTGTTGAATTTGATGAACTTGCTTTTCGTGTCAAGGATGCTCGAACCAGGATGGTACTCCACCGGTGTGATAGCCCCGACGAGCTCCATCCGGTGCATTTGCCCTCATCCACCACCACCGCACCGTTCGCTCTCTCCGCTGGAGTTGATTTCTGGCACGCTCGCTTGGGTCACCCCAACCCCGTCACACTTCGTCATATTCTTAGGAGTTTTAGTTTCAGTTGTCATAAGATTGAGGACCACACCTGTCATGCCTGTCGTGTTGGCAAACATATTCGCCTCCCGTTCAATAACTCCATCACCATAGCTTCTTTTCCTTTTCAGTTGATCCATAGCGACGTGTGGACCTCTCCGGTTCCTAGTAATACAGGCTATTTATATTATCTGGTTATCCTTGATGATTATTCTCATTATGTGTGGACTTTTCCTTTCCGCAAAAGTAGGATGCACTCTCCACTTTGACGGCTTTTTACTCTTATGTCAGCACGCTGTTTGGGCGTCCCATCCTTGCTCTTCAGACTGACAATGAAAAAGAGTTCGACAACCATGCTTTCCGCACTTTTCTGTCGCACCACGGCACAGTTTTTCGTCTGACATGCCCGTATACTTCACAGTGTGCCGCCTCGTTTTTGGCCGGGCGCACTCGCCACTTCTTCTCTTCTCCTTAACCTTCGCCCTTGCCGCCCACGGTGGAACTATCCACCTCACCATCTTCTCTTCGGTACGCCCCCATCTTATGATGGCTTGTGTATTTTCGGGTGCCTTTGCTATCCTAGCATTGCCGACTCCGCTCCTCACAAACTCGCACCTCGTTCTGTCGCTTGCATCTTCATCGGCTACCCCTCCAACTCCAAGGGATATCGGTGCTACGATCCCGTCTCCCACCGTGTGTTCACTTCCCGTCACATTTACTTTGATGAGCATGTGTTTCCGTTTCACCAGGTACCCCCGGTGAAAGATCGAGGATGTCGCCAAGAGGGGGGGGGGTGAATAGGCGCTTTAAAATAATTACGGTTAAGGCTTGAACAAATGCGGAATAAACCTAGCGGTTAATTTGTCAAGCACAAAACCTCAAACAACTAGGCTCACCTATGTGCACCAACAACTTATGCTAAGCAAGATAAGCAACTATGTGATAGCAAGATATATGACAAAGAACAATATGGCTATCACAAAGTAAAGTGCATAAGTAAAGGGCTCGGGAAAGAGATAACCGAGGCACGCGGAGACGACGATGTATCCCGAAGTTCACACCCTTGCGGATGCTAATCTCCGTTTGGAGCGGTGTGGAGGCACAATGCTCCCCAAGAAGCCACTAGGGCCACCGTAATCTCCTCACGCCTTCGCACAATGCAAGATGTTGTGATTCCACTAAGGGACCCTTGAGGGCGGTCACCGAACCCGTACAAATGGAAACCCTTGGGGGCGGTCACCGAACCCGTACACTATGGCAACCCTTGGGGGCGGTCACCGGTACCCGTCAAATTGCTCGAGGCAATCTCCACAACATAATTGGAGACCCCAACGCTTGCCCGGAGCTTTACACCACAATGATTGAGCTCCGAACAACACCAACCGTCTAGGGCGCCAAGGCACCCAAGAGGAACAATCTCTAGGGTGTCCAAACACCCAAGAGTAACAAGCTCAAGGGTACCAAGCACCCAAGAGTAATAAGCTTCTCAACTTGTAACTTCCACGTATCACGTGGAGAACTCAAACCGATGCACCAAATGGAATGGCAAGGGCACACGGAGTGCCCAAGTCCTCTCTAAAATCCCACCGAAGCAACTAATGCTAGGGAGGAATATGATAGGAAGAACAAGAAGGAGAACACCAAGAACTCCAAGATCTAGATCCAAGGGGTTCCCCTCACATAGAGGAGAAAGTGGTTGGTGGAAATGCAGATCTAGATCTCCTCTCTCTTTCCCCTCAAGAATTAGCAAGAATCCATGGAGGGATTGAGAGTTAGCAAGCTCGAAGAAGGTCAACAATGGGGAAAGAACACGAGCTCAAGGGATGAG
Organism: Aegilops speltoides; assembly: GCA_021437245.1. Classification (NCBI taxonomy): domain Eukaryota; kingdom Viridiplantae; phylum Streptophyta; class Magnoliopsida; order Poales; family Poaceae; genus Aegilops; species Aegilops speltoides. The sequence continues at coordinate 115,426,524 of CM038143.1, read as the reverse complement.
GTTCAATGGGGAAGAAGACCCGCTTTTATAGGCGGGAAAAAATCCAACCGTTATGCTCACAGCCCGCACAGAGCGGTACTACCGCTCCAAGGAGCGGTACTAACGCTAGGGCGGTAGTACCCCTTTGAAAAACAACATCGAGGAGGCAAAAGGCCAGTAGAACCGCCGGAGCAGTACTACCGCTCGTCCTCATGGTACTACCGCTAGGGATCGCGGTACTACCGCAAAGGGTAGCAGTACTACTGCTTGTGAGCGGTACTAAAAAAATACATCCGGGCCTACCACCGTAGGACTTGGGACGAGTTTTTGGTCCGGAGCGGTACTACCGCTGTAGGGGCCGCGGTAGTACCGCTCTGGAGCGGTGGTAAAAAATTACATTTGCTCCAATTCGCGGTAGTACCGCTGCAGCCTTTTCAGAACACCAAAGCTGCCACAACTTTTGCAAACGGACTCCGAATTCGATGAAACCAAGTTTGTTGGAAAGCTAGCGACAAGGGCTAACACAATATTGAAAGAAATATCAATAAGGAGCAAATTAGAAAAGGCCCATAAGAAAAAGGTGAGAATCTTCCTCGGATAAGACCGGTAAAACCTCCAACACCGAAAACATCATAGAAGACGCATGCGAAATCCGTTTTCAATGAACTCAAGCTTGTCATCAAGATGATCATAAGCTCTAAGGCTCACAAAGATAACCAAACAAGAACCAAGAAACATGATGCAAGGATGCAATGATTTGAGCTCTCTACTAACGATACGATCAAGCTACCAACTTGAGAGCCCCCCTTGATAGTACGGCAAACGATCCTATAACCCGGTCTCCCAACTACCACCACGAGACTGGTAAAATAGAAAACCTATCAAGGGCAAATGTTTGCCTTGCACATGGTCCACTTGAGCTTGATGATGACGATCTTGACTCCCTCAAGTTGGACCACCTTTCTTGATTGCGTTGGCTTGATGAAGACTAGATGATTGCTCCCCCATAGTCCATTATGGGTGAGCCTCTCTTCGGCACATCTTCACAAGACCATTGACACCACAAAGGATGGCAAGATTCAAGCACTTGATCTCTTCATGATGCTCTAGTTGAACTTGCACACGACAATCATGATGACGATCACCACTTGATGTCATCATTTCCATGGGTTGTATGATATCTTCCTCTTGACGCAAGCCCATGCATGGAAACGTACCTAACCCCACATAGAACTCTCACGTAGACCATGGGTTAGTACACAAAGTGCAATGGACAATGCTTACCATACCATGGGATCACTTGATCCCTCTCGGTACATCTTCTACGCTTTGTGAGTTGATCAACTTGATTCACTCTTGACTTAGTCTTTATCAACCTTGAATCTTTCCAACTCTCTTCATTTGGATGATGTCTTGAAGGTAAACATGAATGATCACACAATCTTCTTCTTCAAGACATGCTTGCAATAAGCTCAACACTCACATGACCAATCTTTGGATAATTCCTTAATAGCACCTTGGTCAACTCATAAACTCCTTGAAACCAACACATGGACTTCAAGAAAAGCCTATGGACAAAACCTTCAAATATAACTCAAGGCAACCATTAGTCCATAGAGATTGTCATCAATTACCAAAACCAAACATGGGGGTGCCGCATGTTCTTTCAATCTCCCCCATTTTGGTAATTGATGACAATCACTTTCAAGAGAATTTATAAAAGGAGTTATGCATCACCATGCAATGCAATAACCAATGACGCATGAGAATGGGATGCAAATACTTAGGAACAAAAACCAAAGCAAGGAGAAAACTCTGAAGACTTCTTCACAAAACTCTCTGAAACTCCTCACCCATTGGCATCGATGGCCAAAATGGGTGAAAAGCTTAGAAGGCCAATATAAAGATTGTTCCTCCATAAATTGTGTATCTCTCAAAAAGAGAGTGGAATGCAATACACATATCCAATGGTAAATACTTGGAGGAAGACAAACTATATTGAGGCCCAAAGATTGCAAAAGAGTGATATGCCACAAAGACATAACAAAGAGAGAAACAAGCAATCGAGCAATCAAAAGATACCAATTGAAGCAAGCAATCAAATGATATCAATTGAACCAACTAGACCAAAGATCCTATGAGCCACATGAATGAAGGATATTATGATATGAGCAAAGGAGCGTTCTAAATAAGCTAGAGAAGCTCCCCATGGTTTGTGCACACATAAGAATATTTGTATTTGGATACAAAGTGCACAAAATAGGATCATAGCTTCCCCAAAATCAATAGAAGCTTACAACAAGTGCAAGTGAGCATGTAGGAAACAAATCCTAGCACTTGCAACAAACAAATGGTTGAGCAACATATAAAAGAGGCAACTTAAGAGAAGGCTCAACCAAAATGATGTGTGCTAGTCATGGCAAAGCACTTGAGAAGACTAATGTACGGATGAGCATTAAGCATCAACATAGTCTTGGATAGTGGAGATACAAGGTGCATGACATGTCCTCCCCCCACACACCAAGCAAAAGGGTTCACAAGCACACTAAAAATGCAAAATGAAGAACCAACACTTGTGACAACCCATGGTGAAGATAGAAGATGAAAGACTCATCAAGATGAGGGATACCAATTAAGATGGCAAAAGCCTCATAGAGATAAGCATGAGGAAAATAATCTTCACCACACAAGAGTGCATCAAGATGCAACGAGATAAGACACACACTCAAGACAAAAGCTTTCACAGAGCCACCAAAGAAAAAAAAACAAAAGAAAGACAAGGTGGACGTGAAAGAATGGATATCATCTAGATATGCAACTTCTTTCAAGTGTATAAGATTCTAGGTAGACGAAATCATGATGATATATATCTACAAAGAAGGATGTACACCCGGAATAGTTACAACACGAAGGAACAAGATATCCAAAAGGAAGTCATAGATATAGCAATAAGATATTTGCTTTGAAGCATAGCACATGTCTAGATATGGTCTTATTGTATGTAGATGAATTCCTACCACACAACTATCAAAGACATCACAACTAGCAACATGAGATCATCGTTGAGATGCTTTGAGAAAGGAAACAAGTATCACAAAATGGAATGACTATCATGCCAAGATGCAACCTACACAAGGTTGAATGCAAGAAAAGAATGCATGAATAGATACTTGTTACCGAGATATTATTGGAAGGATGTAGAAGAAACCAATCGAAGGTAATAGATAGTAGTTCATTGAGCATCCTAGCTCGACTCCAATAAGCACGTGATGACACCACCTTCCTTGTGAGTCAGCCGAGCACCCAATGCATCTCTAATTGTTCCTAGAACAACAACACAAACAAAATGGTACCCAAACTCATTGGGACGAAAGTGTTAGAGAACCAACAATACATAGGACGAACTCCACATAGATATGTGCATATAGATATGAAAATGAATCTCATGCACATCTCATCCAATTTGAGACTTGGTGGAGTTTCCCCTATATATTGGGTCAAAGAAAGAAAACATGTCAAAGGAACTACATGAAGTTAAAATGCATGCTCAAGACTTTCAAGAACCGATACCAAAATACAAGGAAAAACCAAGTGAAAAGGATACCAAATGGAGAAATCATCACTTGGAAGATATCATTAAAAGATACATCAAGGAATGAGATATCCATTGGAACACACAAAAAAGGTGTCAAACTCCCAAAGGAGAGGATGGTTCCAAAAAAACCAAGCTCTCTACAAAGTTTCATGATGGCACAAAGTACCAAAAGAAATGACTTGCCATCCACCAACACACACTTAAAATGGATCACAAGTTTAGTGTTTTATAGAAAATAGGATAGCTCCCCCACGAGTTGTGAATTATAGAGAATTTGCATTTGAATACAAAATGCACAAAGTAGGATCACACCACGTTCACTATATCAAGGAAAACACTAGACAAGACCAAGAAAACAATAAGATCCTCAAGTGGCACGGAAGGCAATGGGAGTTGACACAAACTTGGCAAGAGATAAGGCAAATAAAAAGCAAACGCCAACGTGAAGATGATCAATAATTTCTACCACACATAAGTGAGTACCAATTGTCAAAAGAAAAGAAGTATTTGGAAATAATTCCTGATGGTAGATAGCAAGGATATCCGACATCATCTTCACACCAAACACAAGCAAATTGCAACTTGTAGAGCTAACATGCCACCTAGGAACAATATAATTTACAAAACAATTCTAAGTGACAATATCTCGAATGTACACATTTTCTAGGCTTGTAATATACACATAGCATATTACTCCCCCATAATGTGATACCAATGAAAAACTTAACAAGATGCAAAAGAGAACCAACAAGAGATAATTAATGGACCAAATAGAATTTGAATTTATCATGAGAAGACATACCACATAGAGACTAGATAATCTTGTAATATCAATATTAGATGGTATTCCTCATGTACACACATTTTTAGGATTGTGAGGTGCAAAAAGCACATCACTCCCCCAAAATGGGATGTTCCATTAATCTCTCACAGGATCCAGCTAAGATATAAACAAGAGGAACAAAGGCTCAACACACTACACACACGTACATGATGTGCGAACCAACATGCACATACTTGATTTCTCAAGATAAGCAAATTGGAAGCATAACATATACACGCACAAGCAAGGTACAAAACCACAACACGCTAAGGGGCAAGTAACTTTCAATGTAAACAATTTAAGCACCAGTTACCACAAGGGGGAACATTGGATATAAGATAGAAACTTGATAATCCGAATGACTTGGCTTGAGACAATATGAATGATGAAGACCCCTTAATTCTTCATAATGTAGCCAAGTCTCCAATGACCTCCATCAACACCTATTGATCAAGTTTTAGCTTGTTGGTCCCCAACCAAGTTGGGTCCTAAGAGGTTAGTCACAATAGGCTTGGCCACCCAAATGGTTCTTTTCTTGACACCACTTTGAATACCAACAAACTTTGCAAACACATTGCCAACATTATCCTTCCCAAAAGAATAGACATCATCAATAATAATTGGGTTGGATGCGTTACCACTTGTGCATGAAGAAGCGAGGTGACCTTTCTCACAACATAGGTAGCAACGTCTACTCTTCACTTTCTTCTCACTTGATTTCTCAACTTGAGAAGCATTAGCTTGAGTTTTCTTGGGAAGAGGACTTTCTTCAACTTGAGGCTGAGCATGAAAGTGAACTTGTGGCCGCTTCCCTTGTTGCTTGTCACTAATGGGCTTTGATACGTCACCAACGTATCTATAATTTATGAAGCATTCATGCTATTTTATTATCTATTTTGAATGATTATGGGCTTTATTATACACTTTTATATTACTTTTGGGACTAACCTATTAACCGGAGGCCCAGCCCATATTGTTTGTTTTATTGCTGTTTCAGATTTCAAGAAAAGGAATATCAAACGGAGTCCAAACGGAATGAAACCTTCGGCAGCGTGATTTTTTGGAAGAATATGATCCCGGAGACTTGGAGTTCACGTCAGAAGATCCTCGAGGAGGCCAGGAGATAGGGGGCGCCCCCCTACTAGGCGCGCCCCCTGTCTCGTGGGCCCCTCGAGAACCTCCCGACCGACTTCTTTCGCCTATATAGTCCCACGTACCCTAAAAACATCCACGGAGAAGAGTAGATCGGGAGTTCCGCCGCCGCAAGCCTCTATAGCCACCAAAAACCTCTTGGGAGCCCATTCCGGCACCCTGCCGGAGGGGGAACCCATCACCGGTGGCCATCTTCATCATCCCGGTGCTCTCCATGACGAGGAAGGAGTAGTTCATCCTCGGGGCTGAGGGTATGTACTAGTAGCTATGTGTTTGATCTCTCTCTCTCGTGTTCTCTCAATGGCATGATCTTGATGTATCGCGAGCTTTGCTATTATAGTTGGATCTTATGATGTTTCTCCCCCTCTACTCTCTTGTGATGAATTGAGTTTCCCTCTTGAAGTTATCTTATCGGACTGAGTCTTTGATTTGAGAACACTTGATGTATGTCTTGCCGTGTTTATCTGTGGTGACAATGGGATATCACGTGCCACTTGATGTATGTTTTGGTGACCAACTTGCGGGTTCCGCCCATGAACCTATGCATAGGGGTTGTGTAGGATCGGAAGTATGTCTAGAGGGGGGGTGATTAGACTACTTGACAATTTAAAAGTTTAGCCTTTTGATTAGGACAAGTTTTTAGCAAGTTCACAATGATGACCAAGTCAAGTATCACCCTACACATGCAATTCTAGAGTTATGGCAGCGGAAAGTAAATTGCACATGTAGTAAATAGAGGTGGAGAAGAGCAAACGCAGTTTGGAGACACGGAGATTTTTCTCGTGGTTCCGATAGGTGGTGCTATCATCAATCCACGTTGATGGAGACTTCAACCCACGGAGGGTAACGGCTGCGAGAGTCCACGGAGGGCTCCACCCACGAAGGGTCCACGAAGAAGCAACCTTGTCTATGCCATCATGGCTTACGCCCACGGAGGACTAGCCTTACTCGGGGTAGATCTTCACGAAGTAGGCGATCTCCTTGCCCTTACAAACTTCTTGGTTCAACTCCACATCTTGACGGAGGCTCCCAAGCGACACCTAACCAATCTAGGAGGCACCACCCTCCAAAAGGTAATAGATGGTGTTGGTGATGATGAACTCCTTGCTCTTGTGCTTCAAATGATAATCTCCCCAACACTCAACTCTCCTCACTGATTTGGCTGTGGTGGAAGAAGGGATTGAGTGGAAAGCAACTTGGGAAGGCTAGAAATCAAGTTTCATATGGTGGGAGTGGAGCAACTTGATCTCAACACAAGGGTAGGTAGTTTTCTTCTCGAAATGTAAGGTAGGAGTGGTAGTTCTTTCGATGGCTCTCTCCACGAATGAAGAGGAGGTGGAGGGTATTTATAGCCTCCACACAAAATCCAACCGTTACACACATTTGACCAATCTCGGTCGGACCGAAGTTGACAACTCGGTGAGACCGAAAGTTCAAATCTTGTGAGCGTTGGGATTTTCAGTGGGACCAAAATACAATCTCGGTTAGTCCGATTCTTCCAAAGACTAGGGTTTGCCATTCTCGGTGGGACCGACTTTATCATCTCGGTGACACCGATTTGATTCTGAAGGTTCTGAAGCTTGGCAACACTAGTTTCGTGAGACCGAGTTTGGAATCGGAAAATCCGAAATTACTAGGGTTTGGGTATATGGCTGAGGTGGTTCATCTCGGTGTGGTGAGTTTATGGAATCGGTGGGACCGAGATTACTTAGGAGCATATGTTGGAATGAAAGATTGTCGATGTTTGGGAGATAGATCACTAAGCACTTTGAGCAACCAGATCATCAACATAACCTCATCCCTTTTAATAGTATTGGCTTTCCTATGGACTCAATGTGATCATGGATCACTAAACCAAAAATGGAGTCTTGAGCTTTTGCCAATGCTTTCCTTAGCATTTTGAGGGGTCCACATCATCAGTCATTGCCATACCCATATCACTGAACTTTCTGAAATATTCTCAAGAAACAAGTAGTTCAATGATATATATGTTGTTATTAATTACCAAAACCACCCGGGGATTAGTTGCACTTTCAATCTCCCCCTTTTTGGTAATTGATGACAACATATAGATCAAAGCTTCGACAAATGATATAATCAATGAATGATATCGTCGCTTTGAGAAGTATGTGATAAGCAAGAGCTCCCCCTAAATTTGTGCATTATTTAAGACTTGCGTTTGAATGCAAATGCACAATCGATTAGGATCATGGGTCACTCTTCCATGTCACATACATCTTGGTGGAGCGCACAAAATGATAAGAATGAATAACATGCACCCAATCACCAAGACATGAGTAAATGATCATACAAGATATGAATAGCATATGATAAGCATTAAGCACACATTAAGCATAGTATGATCAGGCACTCATCAAAGTAGAGCAAACGTAGTTTCAAACACACGGAATGTCTCGGAAAACTCAAAAGTATCTCAAAGAAAACCGCAAACGAAAGAGCAAAAGCGAGCACTCTCTCTCTCGAAGTCCTATGATCTATACAATTTCTCCCCTTTGGCAACAAGTTACCAAAAGTTCGAAGGTATAGAGCTAAGCGTCACTAGGGACTCTGCTGGCGGCTCTGTGCGGGTCGATGGAGTGGAGATAGCTGCATCTGCAAAGGCTTCTGCTGAAGTCTGTGGAGCTGGAGGAGGGACACTAGAGCCGGAGCTGGGCCGATGGAGCTGTGGGAGGTGCTTGATGTAGTAGCCTGGGTCATCCTTCGAATAGCAATGATCTGGGCTTTGTGGGAACTGAGCAGGCTGCTCATAATCATCCTGGACCAAATCATCTTCCATCTCCTTCATGAGCTCTGCCTTCTCCCTCTTGGCTTCCTCAATATCTGCCTCAAGCTTGTTGACAGTGACTTGTACCTCAGTCAGCTTGACATCCAAAGCATGGAACTTGTCTTCAACTATCCTCTCAAGACTCTCCTGAGACTGCACTATGCTGGCCAGCGTAGTTCAATCCTCCGGGTAGCTTCAAGAAGTTGTTCTCCAACGCTCTTGGGTTTTTGCTTCTTCTTCTTCTTCCTTCTCAGCTTTGGCTTGTTTGGCGCTTCAGACTTAGCTTGTCCTTCAGCAGATGTGGGATCATCCTCTGTCATCACAACTTCATTGTCCTCATGTTCAGCTGCGGTGGCAAGTGGGGTCTATCCAACAAGTAGGTGTCCGTGCCAAACTTGGCATTGATGAGCATCTGAATGTGCGGAGCAAACCCACATGACCTCTTCTGGTCTGCTGTTGTCCTCTTGATAGTCTCAACTATCAGGTCCATCACCTTGAAAGGTGCCTTCTGATCTAGAATATGCAGCATGTTGATAGAATACCCTCTTATCATGCGATGATCTCCTGACTTAGGCATCAAAGTATGCCTTAGAATAGTGTTAGTAGTTGGGAGACCTGCCTGAAGATGATACACTGATCCAAGCTTCCATATCTCAACATCTTTGGCTGGTACCTCATTGTACATATTTTCATTGATTCATGGTTTTCTTTGGAATTCCATAGACATCTACATCATCATCTCTTGATCTTTGGAGCGTTTAGCAAGGCTCTCCATTCTTCAACAGTTGAAGAGAATCTCGGCCTTCACCATCCATACAATTACGCCATCCGGATAGAAATGTCTTGTGGCATAGAACTGCATGATCATCTCATCATTCCATGCTGTCAGTTTCTGACCAACAAACTCTGCAACACCACATGCAGTGATGCTCTCATGCACATGTGGGAAGTAGTCTCTGTGCTCTTCACTATCAATATATTCCCAGTCAACATATCTGGTGTCAGCAACAATGGGCTTCTTGTCCATGAGCACTGTCTCATAGAAATCTTGTTGCTCTCTGGTGTGGAATCTTGAGTCAACAGCTGTCCTTCTCCTGGTGGCATATGGATCAACTTGCCTCCATAGCTTGAGACCTTTGTCCTTCCTTTCCTTCATATTTTCTGCTCGAGGATGAGCATCATTGTGGATGGCGGTTTACATGCGAGTTTCAGCAATACATGTGCCTCATCTTCTGATTCACTGGTGGCACATTGTCCTTTTTCTTCTCTGGAACCAGGTATATTTCTCTCTGTTTTTTTGGGCTTGGCGCAGGCTTTGCTTTGAGCTGCCTTTGCTGGAGCTGATGGCTTAGATTTGGTAGGTGCTCTGCTGATGGCATCTCCCATCAACTTAGGCTTCGAGGAGGTGGGGTGCTTCCTCATCGTAATCATCATCGCCTTCATCATGTACTATCCTCTTCCTCTTGGAAGTTTTCTTTACCTTCTTGGAGGTTTCTTCTTCCATGCTCAACTTCTTGGCAACTGTGGACTTCTTCACTTTCTTTGGTGCCCTTCTTGGTGTGTTGCCCTTGATAGTCTTTGGCAACCACTTTCCTCTTAGGTTTGGAAGTGATCTCTTCCTCAGAACAAAGTCGAATCCTCTTCATCGAATTTCTCTTCTTCACGGCCCCGTGGCGCAGCAGCAAACCACTTGGGGTGCTCCTCTCACCATCATCGAAAAACTGCTGGCTTCAGGACTAGTGCCCCTCTGGAATCTCAACCGGTGATTCGGACTGTTCGCTGTCACTTGCATCGACATGACCGACAACTTTGTGAATAGAATAGGTATAGGCGAGAATAGAAGAGTTATCACAAACTGCAGAAGATTTTGTAAAAAGAATGAGTTCAAATTTCAGTTTTAAGTTTTCACAGAATGCATTTCGGTTTGACCGAGGCTGAAATTCGGTGAATCCGAAGTGTCTAAACAGAACCATTCACACCACTTTCGGTTGGACCGAAATGGGTTTCGGTCTAGCCGAGAACACTAGGGTTTCACTAAATCCTCATTTCGGTCTTACCGATTTGCACAACTCGGTTGGACCGAAGGTGCGATCAATGGCGGAGGCCAAATCGGTCGATCCGAGAATGTAGAATCGGTCACACCGAGATGTGTTCGTGGAAACCTAACCCTAAAATTTTCACTCAATTTCGTTCTAAGAACTAATCTGCTGGATAGGAAGATTTCAAACATGGCAAGAAGCTAGGCAAACCAATCGTGCATTGAATCGAGGTTGAAGACGAGAGGATCAAACTCACCCTAAGATGGAGTTTCTCTCTGGCGGCAACGGCGCGATGAGATCGACCGCTGACGGCGATGGAGACCATGGCGCGGGCGCTGAAGCGACGGCGGAGACGATCCGGAGACCACGGCGACGGCAGCTAAGGGTTTGGGGGCGAGACGTTTTGAAGGAATAATCAACGCGTGTTGCCCTCAGGTATATATACCCTTCAGCTGTCGGTGGGACCGAGTTGGAAAACTCGGTGGCACCGAGATGGTTAACTGCAAGCAGTTACTCATATCGGTCACGCTGAAATTTGCAACTCGGTTTCACCGAGGTGAAAACCTAGATCAATCTAAGTGACTTCGGTCTGTCCGATTTGAGTATATTGGTTTGACCAAAAGTACTTAGAAGGTTTTGGAAGTTAAGCTTTTGACGGATCGGTGGCTCCGAGTGCTCCTCACTCGGTCTGTCCGAAAAAGACTTGATCAAAGTTTGTGATATAAGCATGAATAGAGTTTGAGACAAGAAAGCATAGATAGCTAGGGAGGAACTTAGGCATTCTTGTCCATCCATTTGGTCAAAAGAGATAAAATCCAAAAGACCAAAGCAACAAATGGATGTCCTCGAATGGATAAAATTATGCATCCAACATGCTCACACAATAAGATATCAAATGAAATATGTGTCAAACATGCACAAACAAAACTCTAGCAACTAGCAGACAATTTGGCGATGACTAGGTCATCTATATATGAGTATATTGACTTAGGAGTCAAATGAGAACATTTGATCATGGGTCATACTCATCGTTTAAGCACAAGTGGGGTTACCACTTTTACATAAAGCATTAATGTGTTCACATCATTTGAAGATGCTTTAGCCCATATCTTTAGAGCATAGCTCCCCCTTGATGTGAGAACCCCTTTTAAAGGGTCAAACTAACCTTGGGTTGTCGTAGAAGACTTCATGTAGATGTTGAAGATGTGGATGCTCAATGTTGATGAAGATCATCAAGAGTTGGGAGCAATCCTTTGGATTCGGGCACTTTCAATACCTACATGGGTTAGTCCCACAAGGAACAAACAAGGATATCCATGGACATAGATTGAAGTACACAATAGATGATGTCCATGAAAGCAATGATTACCTTGTCCCTTGACTTACCAACATGAGGGTTTGTGACTCCATGAACTAGTGCAAGATGTGGAAGTTGATTGCACAAGTTCTTGCCAAAATGAATATGAGTGAAGTATGTTGGCGAGTCACCCTCAAGAACTCTCTAGTTCTTCTTCTTCGGGATCCACATCATCTTGATGGGAATCCTTGGGGTAGTAGTTGAGCTTGTCGAAGTAGAACTTGAAGTTACCTTGGGAACCCACTTGACCATGGCCTTGGGTGCTTCAATAAATGCATCAATCTCCTCTTGAAGCTTGTCCTTGCCTTTTAGCTTGTGGTCTTGTGGTGGAAGGTCATCTTGAGCTTGTTCCATATTGGAAGAAGTAGGATCATACTTCTCCTTTTGAGAAACAAACTTTGGAGTGGGATATTGACCTTCTTCCCATTCAACACCCTCGGCGTTGAACTTTCGCTCAAAACCAATTCCTTGATTCTTCCGGTGCCTTCCTTGCTTAAGAACAATTTCCTCAAAGTTCTTGCTTCCGCAAGGCTCTTGTAGACACCTTTCTCTATAATCCCTTTCAATAAACTATTTTCTTGCTCAAGTGTAACTTGGCTTAAAACATTGTTAGTGGAATCAAGAGAATTACTAGAACCAATTATGTTGCTTCTAGATGAAGAATTTTTCTTATGCTTGTCATGCTTAGTTTTAATAGGTGGCAAGAAATTAGACAAGAGAAGTCGTTTGGCAAGATATGAAGAACTCTTCTTTCAAGATCGTCATTGATAGCTTTTAGGAACTCATGTTCTTGCTCTAGATTGAGCTTCTCGGCGTAGCTTCTCATGAGATCTTAGGAGCTCTCTATGATCTTCTTGAGTTGTTTCATGAGCTAACTTAAGAGTGTTTAGTTCTTTAGTTAGACGCTCAATCTCCTTCATAGCATTGTCATTCGACTCTTCTCGACTATAAAGACTACTAGCATGTTCATCATTACTAGGCTCACTAGATTTATCATGTAAAAGCTCATCTTCACCAAGCAAGTCATCCTCATCACTATCAAAGTCAATGAATTCAGGGTGTGATACCTTGGGGCCTTTTGCCATGAAGCATCTTCCAATTCCCTCATTTGGTGAATCAAATATGTCATAGGAGTTGAAGTTGGAGGATACGAGAGCAAGACCGGCAACACCTTCATCTTGACTGTATTTGGAGTTGGAGTGATAGCTTCTTTCGTAGTGATTGTCGGAGTCGGAGCCGGAGACCCATTCACCAACATGAGCTTGATGTTTTCTTCTTGTGTAGCTCCTTGATGACTTGTCTTTCCTTTCCGAATCCTTGCTTCTCCGAGAGGATCTTCGTTCATAACGATCATCTCTACTCCTTCTCTCTTTCCGAGGCGACTCTTCTCTTGAGCTTCTTCTTCTTGGAGATTATTCTCTTCTCTTGTGGGGAGTCGAACACTCATTTGAGTAGTGTCCGGGTCTTCCACAATTGTAGCAGTTTCGATCACGACTAGAAGATCTCTTTTCATCATATGATCTAGACTTTGAGCTTCTTTCCTTGCTTCTACTCTTGTAGAATTTGTTGAAGTTCTTCACCATTAGGCTTATCTCTTCATTGGAAACTAGCTTGTCACTTGAGGTTGTGGGAGCTTCAATTGTAGCTTTGTAAGCACCACTTGACTTGTTGTGAAGCTCTTCCTTGTCTTTAAGTGTCATCTCATGAGCAACAATCCTTCCAATGACTTTGGTAGGCTTGAGATCCTTGTAGTTTGGCATCATTTGGATCAAAGTGCACACGGTGTCATACTTTCCATCCAAAGCTCTGAGAATCTTCTTGATGATGAATCGGTCGGTCATTTCTTCGCTTCCTAAGCCGGCAATCTCATTTGTGATGAGAGCAAGCCTAGAGTACATTTCAGCGACTCCTTCACCTTCCTTCATCTTGAACTTGTCAAGTCGACCTTGAAGAACATCTAGCTTTGATTCCTTCACGGACTCGGTACCTTCGTGCATTTCGACCAAAGTATCCCAAATCTCTTTTGCATTCTCAAGGCGGCTGATCTTGTTGAACTCCTCGGGACACAAAGCATTGAAGAGAATGTCACAAGCTTGAGCATTGTTCAGTAACATCCGCAACTCATCCACTTTGTAGCTTCGCGATCCGAACTTTTCCTTCCTCGAAGAACTCACCTTGCAAGCCAACACAAATAATGCCCCATGCGGCGGGGTTATGTCCAAGAATATGCATTTTCATTTTGTGCTTCCAACTAGCAAAATTTGAACCATCAAAGTAAGGACCTCTCTGAAAATTACCCTCACTAGACGCCATACTCTCCTAGGTTGTGAAACCAAGCTTATGGAGTCCAATGCAATGGAAACCAATCCAATGGAGACCAAAGCTCTGATACCACTTGTAGGATCGAAAGTATGTCTAGAGGGGGGGTGACTAGACTACTTGACAATTTAAAAGTTTAGCCTTTTGATTAGGACAAGTTTTTAGCAAGTTCACAATGATGACCAAGTCAAGTATCACCCTACACATGCAATTCTAGAGTTATGGCAGCGGAAAGTAAATTGCACATGTAGTAAATAGAGGTGGAGAAGAGCAAACGCAGTTTGGAGACACGGAGATTTTTCTCGTGGTTCCGATAGGTGGTGCTATCGTCAATCCACGTTGATGGAGACTTCAACCCACGGAGGGTAACGGCTGCGAGAGTCCACGGAGGGCTCCACCCACGAAGGGTCCACGAAGAAGCAACCTTGTCTATGCCATCATGGCTTACGCCCACGGAGGACTAGCCTTACTCGGGGTAGATCTTCACGAGTAGGCGATCTCCTTGCCCTTACAAACTTCTTGGTTCAACTCCACATCTTGACGGAGGCTCCCAAGCGACACCTAACCAATCTAGGAGGCACCACCCTCCAAAAGGTAATAGATGGTGTTGGTGATGATGAACTCCTTGCTCTTGTGCTTCAAATGATAATCTCCCCAACACTCAACTCTCCTCACTGATTTGGCTGTGGTGGAAGAAGGGATTGAGTGGAAAGCAACTTGGGAAGGCTAGAAATCAAGTTTCATATGGTGGGAGTGGAGCAACTTGATCTCAACACAAGGGTAGGTAGTTTTCTTCTCGAAATGTAAGGTAGGAGTGGTAGTTCTTTCGATGGCTCTCTCCACGAATGAAGAGGAGGTGGAGGGTATTTATAGCCTCCACACAAAATCCAACCGTTACACACATTTGACCAATCTCGGTCGGACCGAAGTTGACAACTCGGTGAGACCGAAAGTTCAAATCTTGTGAGCGTTGGGATTTTCGGTGGGACCGAAAATACAATCTCGGTTAGTCCGATTCTTCCAAAGACTAGGGTTTGCCATTCTCGGTGGGACCGACTTTATCATCTCGGTGACACCGATTTGATTCTGAAGGTTCTGAAGCTTGGCAACACTAGTTTCGTGAGACCGAGTTTGGAATCGGAAAATCCAAATTACTAGGGTTTGGGTATATGGCTGAGGTGGTTCATCTCGGTGTGGTGAGTTTATGGAATCGGTGGGACCGAGATTACTTATGAGCATATGTTGGAATGAAAGATTGTCATTGTTTGGGAGATAGATCACTAAGCACTTTGAGCAACCAAATCATCAACATAACCTCATCCCCTTTAATAGTATTGGCTTTCCTATGGACTCAATGTGATCATGGATCACTAAACCAAAAATGGAGTCTTGAGCTTTTGCCAATGCTTTCCTTAGCATTTTGAGGGGTCCACATCATCAGTCATTGCCATACCCATATCACTGAACTTTCTGAAATATTCTCAAGAAACAATTAGTTCAATGATATATATGTTGTTATTAATTACCAAAACCACCCGGGGATTAGTTGCACTTTTAGGTTGGCACATGTTTTCTTGACTCTCCGGTAGAAACTTTGGGGCACTCTTTGAAGTACTTTGTGTTGGTTGGATGAATTTGAGATTGTGTGACGCATATCGTATAATCAAGCCCACGGATACTTGAGGTGACTATGGAGTATCTAGGTGACATTATGGTTTTGGTTGATTTGTGTCTTAAGGTGTTATTCTAGTATGAACTCTATGATGGATCGAGCTGAAAGAATAGCTCTATGTTATTTTACTACGAACTCTTGAATAGATCGATCAAAAAGGATAACTTTGAGGTGGTTTTGTACCCTACCATAATCTCTACGTTTGTTCTCCGCTATTAGTGGCTTTGGAGTGACTCTTTGTTGCATGTTGAGGGATTGTTATATGATCTATCTATGTTATTATTGTTGAGAGAACTTGCACTAGTGAAAGTATGAACCCTAGGCCTTGTTTTCTATCATTGCAATACTGTTTATGCTCACTTTTATCATTAGTTACCTTGCTGTTTTTATTATTTCAGATTACAAATACCTTTATCTACTATCTATTTTCCACTTGTATCACCATCTCTTCGCCGAACTAGTGCACCTATACAATTTGCCATTGTATTGGGTGTGTTGGGGACACAAGAGACTCTTTTATTTGGTTGCAGGGTTGTTTGAGAGAGACCATCTTCATCCTACGCCTCCTACGGATTGATAAACTTAGGTCATCCACTTGAGGGAAATATGCTATTGTCCTACAAACCTGTGCACTTGCAGGCCCAACAACGTCTACAAGAAGAAGGTTGTGTAGTAGACATCAAGCTCTTTTCTGGCACCGTTGCCGGGGAGGTGAGTGCTTGAAGGTATATCTTTAGATCTTGCAATCGAATATTTTTATTTATTGTTTTATCACTAGTTTATTTTATAAAAGAAAACTACAAAAAATGGAGTTAAGCTTGTCTCATACGCTTCATCTTTTTAATATCTTTCGTGAGTATGATGGAAAGGAAAATTGTGCTCAAGTGCTAGAAGAAGAATGCACTAAAATGTTTGGCACTAGATCTTTGTTTGATGAGCATGATTGCAATGTTGTTAGTATGAATTCCTTGAATATACATGAAGCTAATGATATGCAAAGCCACAAGCTTGGGGAAGCTATGTTTGATGAATATGATATTTTTTGTCCCCCATGTTTTGATGAGAATATTTATTATGATGAAAGCATGCCTCCTATTTATGATGATTATATTGATGAAAGTGGGTTTGGAAGAGTGTCAACTTTAAGAAGTAGTGATCCCATTATTTTGGAGGATGTTGAATCTTATTGTGATGAACATGAAAGTGGATTTGGAAGAGTGTCAACTTTATTTAGTGATGATTCTACTATTTCGGAAGAGGTTCCAATTGATTATGAGAACAAAATTGCTATCTATGATGATTATTGTGATGACTTGTATGCTATGAGGAATAATTATAACCATGAAACTTGTCATCATGATTTTAGTTTTCAATTGGATTATGCCTCACATGATAATTATTTTGTTGAGTTTGCTCCCACTACTATTCATGAGAAGAAATTTGCTTATGTGGAGAGTAGTAAATTTTCTATGCTTGTAGATCATGAAAATAATGCTTTAGGTGCTGGTTATATTGTTGAATACATTCATGATGCTACTGAAAATTATTATGAGGGAGGAATATATGCTTGTAGGAATTGCAATAATATCAAGTTTCCTCTCTATGTGCTTAAAGTTTTGAAGCTATGCTTGTTTTACCTTCCTATACTAGTTGATTATTGTTCCCATAAGTTGTTTGCTCACAAAATCCCTATGCATAGGAAGTGGGTTAGACTTAAATGTGCTAGTCTTATGCTTCATGATGCTCCCGTTATGTTTCAATTCTTATCTTTTATGGGAGCATCATTCCATCATCATGCCTAGCTAGAAAGGCATTAAAGAAAAGCGCTTGTTGGGAGACAACCCAATATTTATCCTTACTGTTTTTGTGCGTCCACATGATTATGCTGCTGTAGTAATCATGTTTTATAGCTTTTGTTTCAATAAAGTGCCAAGTAAGACCTTTAGGATAGCTTACGGTGATAGTTGTGTTGATCCTGCTGAAAATCAGAAAGTTTTGCACCCAGTAAATTAGTTTTTTGAATTCACAGAAACGTGCTTCTGATTTGATTCTTTTTTCTCTGGATTGGTACATGAATTTCTGAGGTCTTCGTAATTTGGTAGAATTTGTGGAGTTCCAGAAGTATACGTTTGCTACAGATTACTATAGACTGTTCTATTTTTGACAGATTCTGTTTTCTATGTGTTGTTTGCTTGTTTTGATCAATCTATGGCTAGTATTAAGTAGTATGAACCATAGAGAAGTTGGAATACAGTATATATTACACCAATATGAATTTAGAATGAGTTCACTATAGTACCTAAGTGGTGGTTTTATTTTTTTATACTAACGGAGCTTACGAGTTTTCTGTTGAGTTTTGTGTTGTGAAGTTTTCAAGTTTTGGGTAAACCTTTGATGGACTATGGAATAAGGAGTGGCAAGAGCCTAAGCTTGGGGATGCCCATGGCACCCCAAGATATTCAAGAATAGCCAAAAGCCTAAGCTTGGGGATGCCCCGGATGGCATCCCATCTTTCGTCCTCGTTCATCGGTAACTTTACTTGGAGCTATATTTTTATTCACCACATGATATGTGTTTTGCTTGGAGAGTCATTTTATTTTGTTAGTATTAGCTTTTTGTTATTTAGATTAATGTTCTGCATCTTTAGCTTCAATAAAAATGTCAAGGATAGCCTTTGCCATGCTTATTTTGCTAGTATACATGTTGCTGTTTGAAAATAGAAAGTTTACGGCTGTTGCAAAAATTCCCTAGAAAAGTCAGAGAATGATATAATGTTGCCCCTTTTGGCATAATGATCTATGATAAATTTACTACAATGGGAATTTTATATCATAACTTTTGGAGTTAGGGAAGTATGATGAATCTTGCATTCTTCACAGACTATACTGTTTTGGCAGATTGGTGTTATGGTTGCATTGTTTGCATATGTTTGCTTGTTTAATGATTCTATTTGAGGATAGGAGTATTAAATATGCAGAGACATTTAGTATGCAATGTTGAATAATAATTTTAGTGATTTGTTACAGTAGAAAATGATAAGCTTTTGCATTGGTTTATACTAACCTATCTCACGAGTTCTTGTTGAGTTTGGTGTGGATGAAGATTTTGATAAAAAGAGAAACCATGATATGAGAGGAATTAAGGAGACACAAAAGTTCAAGCTTGGGGATGCCCAAGGCACCCCAAGATAATATTTCAAGAAGTCTCAAGCATCTAAGCTTGGGGATGCCCCGGTAGGCATCCCACCTTTCTTCTTCAACAACTATCGGTTAGTATCGGTTGAGCCTAAGTTTTTGCTTCTTCACATGAGTTGTGCTATCCTTGCATTGTCATTTTATTTTGTTTTGCTTGCTGTTTTAATACAATACCAAGATCTTAAATTCTTAAATGAGAGGGAGTCTTCGCATAGTTACATAATTATTTAGCTACTCATTGATCTTCACTTATATCTTTTTGGAGTAGTTTGTCATTTACTCGTGTGCTTCACTTTTATCCTATGAGTAAATGGTTGAATGAGTTGAATGTCATAAATCTGAAATTATATATGTTTCATTTTCTTACCCCATGGGGAGTAATGACTTCACATCTAAGAAGTAGAGGTTGTAAATTTATTGAAGGTTAGCAAGCATTGTATTGGTCATTTGAACAATTCATGAAAGAATATTGAAGGAAGAGAGATTCCACATATAAATACACTATCCTAGATATCTTTTATAATTGGGAGCACTAATTAAGTATGACATGCTAAATAGTAGATGTTGGACAAGGGAGACAACATAATGGGTTATGTTTTCCGACATCTCAGTTAAAGTATATTGTCATGGATCATTCAAACATGTTGAGCTTGCCTTTCCCCCTCATGCTAGCCAAATTCCTTGCACTAAGTAGAGATACTACTTGTGCTTCCAAATATCCTTAAACCCAGTTTTGCCATGAGAGTCCACCATACCTACCTATGGATTGAGTAAGATCCTTCAAGTAAGTTGTCATCTGTGCAAGCAATAAAAATTGCCCTCTAAATATGTATGATCTTTTGGTGTGAAGAAAATAGCTTTATACGATCTTGTTATGGAAGCAATAAAAGCGACAGACTGCATAATAAAGGTCCATATACAAGTGGCAGTATAAAGTTATGTTCATTCGCATTAAGATTTTATGCATCCAACCCTAAAAGCGCATGACAACCTCTACTTCCCTCTACGAAGGGCCCATCTTTTACTTTATGTCTTTTACTTTATGCAAGAGTCAAGGTGATCCTCGCCTTTCCCTTTTTCATTTTATCCTTTGGCAAGCACTTTGTGTTGGGGTGATCCTGATATATATATCCAATTGGATGTAAGTTAGCATGAACTATTATTGTTGACATCACCCAAAGGTGAATACGTTGGGAGGCAACACTATAAGCCCCTATCTTTCTCAGTGTCCAATTGAAACTCCATAACCATTAGTATTGCGTGAGTGTTAGCAATTGTGGAAGACTATATGATAGTTGAGTATGTGGAGTTTGCTATTCCTGAAAATAAGATGAATTGCAATTTTTTGATGACTGAGAATGAAGTTTGCTAGTTTTCAAGAAAGTTTATGGTATATGCTTTGACATGTGAATTGTTTGTTACTTTATCGTGAGAAGTTTTATGAGATGAACTACTCTTATGACATATTATCATGCTAGAAAAGGTGATTGAAATTATCATTGATGAAACTTGTGCACCTTCTAGCATTCACACTTCATAAATTCTTTCTTTATCATTTACCTACTCGAGGACGAGTAGGAATTAAGCTTGGGGATGATGATACGTCTCCAACGTATCTATAATTTATGAAGTATTCATGCTATTTTATTATCTGTTTTGAATGATTATGGGCTTTATTACACACTTTTATATAACTTTTGGGACTAACCTATTAATTGGAGGCCCAGCCCATATTGCTGTTTTATTGCCTGTTTCAGTATTTCGAAGAAAAGGAATATCAAACGAGTCCAAACGGAATGAAACCTTCGGCAGCGTGATTTTTTGGAAGAATATGATCCTGGAGACTTGGAGTTCATGTTAGAAGATCCTCGAGAAGGCCAGGAGATAGGGGGGCGCCCCCTACTGGGCATGCCCCCCTGTCTCTTTGGCCCCTCGAGAACCTCCCGACCGACTTCTTTCGCCTATATAGTCCCACGTACCCTAAAAACATCCACGAAGAAGATAGATCGGGAGTTCCGCCGCCGCAAGCCTCTGTAGCCACCAAAAACCTCTCGGGAGCCCATTCCGGCACCCTGCCGGAGGGGGAACCCATCACCGGTGGCCATCTTCATCATCCCGGCGCTCTCCATGACGAGGAAGGAGTAGTTCACCCTCGGGGCTGAGGGTATGTACCAGTAGCTATGTGTTTGATCTCTCTCTCTCTCTCTCTTGTGTTCTCCCTATGGCACGATCTTGATGTATCGCGAGCTTTGCTATTATAGTTGGATCTTATGATGTTTCTCCCCCTCTACTCTCTTGTGATGAATTGAGTTTCCCTCTTGAAGTTATCTTATCGGATTGAGTCTTTGATTTGAGAACACTTGATGTATGTCTTGCCGTGTTTATCTGTGGTGACAATGGGATATCACGTGCCACTTGATGTATGTTTTGGTGACCAACTTGCGGGTTCCGCCCATGAACCTATGCAAAGGGGTTGGCACACGGTTTCTTGACTCTCCGGTAGAAACTTTTGGGCACTCTTTGAAGTACTTTGTGTTGGTTGTATGAATTTGAGATTGTGTGACGCATATCGTATAATCATACCCATGGATACTTGAGGTGACAATGGAGTATCTAGGTGACATTAGGGTTTTGGTTGATTTGTGTCTTAAGGTGTTATTCTAGTATGAACTCTATGATGGATCGAGCGGAAAGAATAGCTCTATGTTATTTTACTACGAACTCTTGAATAGATCGATCAAAAAGGATAACTTTGAGGTGGTTTCGTACCCTACCATAATCTCTACGTTTGTTCTCCGCTATTAGTGGGTTTGGAGTGACTCTTTGTTGCATGTTGAGGGATTGTTATATGATCTATCTATGTTATTATTGTTGAGAGAACTTGCACTAGTGAAAGTATGAACCCTAGGCCTTGTTTCCTATCATTGCAATACCATTTACGCTCACTTTTATCATTATTTACCTTGCTGTTCTTATATTTTCAGATTACAAATACCCATATCTACTATCCATATTGCACTTGTATCACCATATCTTCATCGAACTAGTGCACCTATACAATTTACCATTGTATTGGGTGTGTTGGGGACACAAGAGACTCTTTGTTATTTGGTTGCAGGTTGCTTGAGAGAGACTATCTTCATCCTATGCCTCCTACGGATTGATAAACCTTAGGTCATCCAATTGAGGGAAATTTGGTATTGTCCTACAAACCTGTGCACTTGCATGCCCAACAACGTCTACAAGAAGAAGGTTGTGTAGTAGACATCAGGCTTCTTCTCCAATGGGCAAGATCTAACATGATGCCCTTCTACTTTGCACTTGAAGCAAACAATCTTGGCCGAATTCTTGACTTGTTCTTGGCCCTTCTTTTTGTTCATCTTCTACTTCTTCTTCTTATTGGAGTTAAATCCAAGTCCACCTTTGTCATTAGGGGATTTTTGCACACTCAAGATATTGTTGAGTGTGGATTTCCCTTCATGACTCTTTTCCAAGTCTTTCTTCAAAGAAGTGACTTGGGCCTTGAGCTCTTTGATTTCCTCTACATGGTTAGTCTCAACACAAGTACTAGAGGAAGTATAAGCTTCATCATTAGAGAAACAACGCAAGGAAAGCAATTCATCACAAGATGTACCAATGTTATGCATAGACAAATTACGAGGACTAGCACAAGGCAATATAGCATTTTGACTAAAAGTGGTGCTAATGTCCACATGAGGCTCACTAGATGTTACCTTAGAAATCATAGCCTCATGAACTATTTGTTGGAAATATGCCCTAGAGGCAATAATAAAATGGTTATTATTATATTTCCTTGTTCATGATAATTGTCTATTGTTCATGCTATAATTGTATTAACTAGAAACCGTAATACATGTGTGAATACATAGACCACAACATGTCCCTAGTGAGCCTCTAGTTGACTAGCTCGTTGATCAATAGATGGTTATGGTTTGCTGACCATGGACATTGGTTGTCATTGATAACGGGATCACATCATTAGGAGAATGATGTGATGGACAAGACCCAATCCTAAGCATATCACAAGATCGTGTAGTTCGTTTGCTAAGAGTTTTTCTAATGTCAAGTATCATTTCCTTAGACCATGAGATTGTGTAACTCCCGGATACCGTAGGAGTGCTTTGGGTGTACCAAACGTCACAACGTAACTGGGTGGCTATAAAGGTGCACTATAGGTATCTTCGAAAGTGTCTGTTGGGTTGGCACGAATCGACACTGGGATTTGTCACTCCGTATGACGGAGAGGTATCTCTGGGCCCACTCGGTAATGCATCATCATAATGAGCTCAATGTGACTAAGTAGTTATTCACGTGATCATGCATTACGGAACGAGTAAAGTGACTTGCCGGTAACGAGATTGAACGAGGTATTGGGATACCGACGATCGAATCTTGGGCAAGTAACGTACCGATTGACAAAGGGAATTGTATACGGGATTGCTTGAATCCTTGACATCGTGGTTCATCCGATGAGATCATCGTGGAACATGTGGGAGAAAACATGGGTATCCAGATCCCGCTGTTGGTTATTGGCCAGAGAGCTGTCTCGGTCATGTCTGCATGATTCCCGAACTCGTAGGGTTTACATACTTAAGGTTCAGTGATGCTAGAGTTGTTATCGGAATTAGTGTGCAGTTACTGAATGTTTTTCGGAGTCCCGGATGAGATCCCGGATGTCACGAGGAGTTCCAGAATGGTCCGGAGGTAAAGATTTATATATGGGAAGTCCTATTTTGGCCACCGGAAAATGTTCGGGATTTTTCGGTATTGTACCGGGAAGGTTCTAGAAGGTTTCGGAGTGGGGCCCACCTGCATGGGGGGACCCACATGAACGTGGGTAGTGGGGGCAAGGCCCCACACCCCTGGTCAAGGTGCACGAAGATCCCCCTTAGAAGGAATAAGATTATATCCCGAAGGGATAAGATCAAGATCCCTAAAAAAGGGGGATAACAATCGGTGGGGAAGGAAATGATGGTATTTCTTTCCTCCCACCTTTGCCGATGCCCCAATGGACTTGGAGGGCAAGAAACCATCCCCCTCCGCCCCTATATATAGTGGGGAGGCGCATGGGAGCTTCACCCTTCCCCTGGCACAGCCCTCTCCCTCCCCAACACCTCCTCCTCCTCCGTAGTGCTTGGCGAAGCTCTGCCGGAGAACTGCAAGCTCCACCACCACGCTGTCGTGCTACCAGAGCTCTCCCTCAACTTCTCCTCACCCCTTTCTGGATCAAGAAGGAGGAGACGTCCCCGGGCTGTACGTGTGTTGAACGCGGAGGCACCGTTGTTCGGTGCTTAGATCGGATTCGGCCGCGATCTGAATCGCTTAGTGAACGACTCCACTGACCGCGTCCTTGCAACGCTTCCGCATCGCGATCTTCAAGGGTATGAAGATGCACTCTCCTCTCTCTCGTTGCTAGTTACTCCATAGATTGATCTTGGTGATGCGTAGAAAATTTTGAATTTCTGCTACGTTCCCCAACAGTGGTATCAGAGCTAGGTCTATTGCGTACATTCTATGCATGAGTAGAACACAAGTAGTTGTGGGCGTTGGTTTGTTCAATTTGCTTACCGTTACTAGTCCTATCTTGATTCGGCGGCATCGTGGGATGAAGCGGCCCGGACCGACGTTACACGTACGCTTACGTGAGACAGGTTCCACCGACTGACATGCACTTGTTGCATAAAGGTGGCTAGCGGGTGCCAGTCTCTCCCACTTTAGTCGGATCGGATTCGATGAAAAGGGTCCTTATGAAGGGTAAATAGCAATTGGCATATCACCGTTGTGGATTTTATGTAGGTAAAAACGTTCTGCTAGTAACCCATAGCAGCCATCGTAAAACATGCAACAACAATTAGAGGACGTCTAACTTGTTTTTGCAGGGTATGCTATGTGATGTGATATGGCCAAAAGAATGTGATGAATGATATATGTGATGTATGAGATTGATCATGTTCTTGTAATAGGAATCACGACTTGCATGTCGATGAGTATGACAGTCGGCAGGAGCCATAGGAGTTGTCTTAATTTATTGTATGACCTGCGTGTCAATGATAATGCCATGTAATTACTTTAGTTTATTGCTAACCGTTAGCCATAGTAGTAGAAGTAGTCCCGAAGATGGAGATCAAAAGGAGCAAAATGATATTGGCCATATCATGTCACTATTTGATTGCATGTGATGTTTATCATGTTTATGCATCTTATTTTCTTAGAACGACGGTAGTAAATAAGATGATGCCTCATAATAATTTCAAGAAAGTGTTCCCCCTAACTGTGCACCGTTGCGAAAGTTCATTCTTTCGAAGCACCACGTGAGGATCGGGTGTGATAGATTCTAACGTTCACATACAACGGGTGTAAGCCAGATTTACACACGCGAAACACTTAGGTTGACTTGACGAGCCTAGCATGTACAGACATGGCCTCGGAACACAAGAGACCGAAAGGTCGAACATGAGTCGTATAGTGGATACGATCAACATGAAGATGTTCACCGATGATGACTAGTCCGTCTCACGTGATGATCGGACACGGCCTAGTTGACTCGGATCATGTATCACTTAGATGAGTAGAGGGATGTCTATCTGAGTGGGAGTTCGTAAGATGAACTTAATTATCCTGAACATAGTCAAAAGGTTTTTGCAAATTATGTCGTAGCTCGCGCTTTAGTTCTACTATTTTAGATATGTTCCTAGAGAAAATTTAGTTGAAAGTTGATAGTAGCAATTATGCGGACTGGGTCCATAAAGTGAGGATTGTCCTCATTGCTGCGTAGAAGGCTTATGTCCTCAATGCACCGCTCGGTGTGCTGAACCTCGAACGTCGTCTGTGGATGTTGCGAACATCTGACATACACATTTTGACAACTACGTGATAGTTCAGTAATGTTAAACGATTTAGAATTGAGGCACCAAAGACGATTTCGAAACGTCGCGGAACATATGAGATGTTTCAAGGGCTGAAATTTGGATTTCAGGCTCGTGCCCATGTCAAGAGGTATAAGACCTCCGACGAGTTTCTTAGCCTGCAAACTAAGGGAGAAAAGCTCAATTGTTGAGCTTGTGCTCAGATTGTATGAGTACAACAATCACTTGAATCGAGTGGGAGTTAATCTTCCAAATGAGATAGTGATGTTTCTCCAAAGTCATTGCCACCAAGCTGCTAGAGCTTCGTGATGAACTGTAACATATCAGGGATAGATATGATGATCCTTGAAATATTCGCGATGTCTGACTCCGCGAAAGTAGAAATCAAGAAGGAGCATCAATTGTTGATGGTTAGTGAAACCACTAGTTTCAAGAAGGGCAAGGGCAAGAAGGGATACTTCATGAAACGGCAAATCAGTTGCTGCTCTAGTGAAGAAACCCAAGGTTGAACCCAAACCCGAGACTAAGTGCTTCTGAAATAAGGGGAATGGTCACTGAAGCGGAACTACCCTAGATAGTTGGTAAATGAGAAGGCTGGCAAGGTCGACAGAAGTATATTGGATATACATTATGATGTGTAATTTACTAGTACTCCTAGTAGCACCAGGATATTTAAATACCGGTTTGGTTGCTAAGTGTTAGTAACTCGAAATAAAAAGCTATGGAATAAATAGAGACTAGCTAAAGGTGAGATGACGATATATGTTGGAAGTATTTCCAAGGTTGATGTAATCAAGCATCGCATGCTCCCCCTACCGTAGAGATTGGTGTTAAACCTAAATAATTGTTATTTGGTGTTTGCGTTGAGCATAGACATGATTGGATTGTGTTTATCGCAATACGGTTATTCATTTAAGGAGAATAATGGTTACTCTGTTTATTTGAATAATACCTTCAATGGTCTTGCACCTAAAATGAATGGTTTATTGAATCTCAATCGTAGTGGTACACATGTTCATGCCAAAAGATATAAGATAGTAATGATAGTACCACCTACTTGTGGCACTACCATTTGAGTCATATTGGTATAAAACGCATGAAGAAGCTCCATGTTGATGGATCTTTGGACTCACTCATTTTTGAAAAGATTGAGACATGCGAACCATGTCTATTGGTATATATGCATGAAGAAACTCCATACAGATGGATCGTTTGGACTCACTTGATTTTGAATCACTTGAGACATGCAAATCATACCACATGGGCAAGATGACTGAAAGGCCTCATTTTTCAGTGAGATGAAACAAGAAAGCAACTTGTTGGAAGTAATACATTTTGATGTGTGCAGTCCAATGAGTGCTGAGGCACACATTGGATATTGTTATGTTCTTACTTCATAGATGATTTGAGTAGATACTGAGTATATTTACTTGATGAAACACAAGTCTGAATTATTGAATGGTTCAAGTAATTTCAGAGTGAAGTTGAAGATCGTCGTGACAACAGGATAAAATGTCTATGATACGATCATAGAGATGAATATCTGAGTTGTGAGTTTGGTACACAATTGAGACATTGTGGAAATTGTTTCACAACTAACACCGCCTGGAACACCATAGTGTGATGGTGTGTCTGAACATCATAGATGCACCCCATTGGATATCGGGCATACCATGATGTCTCTTATCGAATTACCACTATCGTTCATGGGTTAGGCATTAGAGACAACCACATTCACTTTAAATAGGGCACCACGTAATTCCGTTGAGATGACACCGCATGAACTATGGTTTAGAGAAACCTAAGCTGTCATTTCTTAAAAAATTTGGGGTTGTGATGCTTATGTGAAAAGTTTTGCTTGATGAGCTCGAACCCAAAGCGGATAAAATGCATCTTCATAGGACACCCAAAAAACAGTTGGGTATACCTCCTAATTCAGATCCGGAAGCAAAAGTGATTGTTTCCAGAAACGGGTCCTTTCTCGAGGAAAAGTTTCTCTTGAAAGAATTGAGTGGGAGGATGGTGGAGACTTGATGAGGTTACTGAACCATCACTTCAACTAGTGTGTAGCAGGGCACAGGAAGTTGTTCCTATGGCCCCTACACCAATTGAAGTGGAAGCTGATGATAGTGATCATGAAACTTCAGATCAAGTCACTAGCAAACCTCGTAGGTCGACAAGGATGCGTACTACTTCAGAGTGGTACGTAATCATGTCTTATAGGTCATGTTGCTAGACAACAATGAACCTACGAGCTATGGAGAAGCGATGGTGGGCCCGGATTCCGACAAATGGCTAGAGGACATAAAACCCGAGAGAGGATCCATGTATGAAAAAAAGTGTAGACTTTGGAAGAACTACATGATGGTCGTAAGGCTGTTGAGTACAGATGGATTTTAAAAGGAAGACGGACAATGATGGTAAGTGTCACCATTAAGAAAGCTCGACTTGTCGCTAAGATGTTCTCCGACAAGTTCAAGGAGTTGACTACGATGAGACTTTCTCACTCGTAGCGTTGCTAAGAGTCTGTTGGAATTATATTAGCAGTTACTGCATTATTTATGAAATCTTGCAGATAGGATGTCAAAACATTCTTTCCTTGACAATTTTCTTGAGGAAAGGTTGTATATGATACAACCGGAAGGTTTTGGCAATCCTATAAGATGCTAAAAGTATGCAAATCTCCAACAATCCTTCTAAGGACAGGAGTAAGCATCTCGGAGTTGGAATATACGCTTTGATGAGATGATCAAAGATTTTGGCTTTATACAAAGTTTATAACTTGTATTTCCAAAGAAGTGAGTGGGAGATCTATAACATTTCTGATGAGTATATGTTGTTGACATATTGTTGATCGGAAATGATGTAGAATTTCTGGAAAGCATATAGGGTTATTTGAAAAGTGTTTTTCAATGGAAAACCTGGATTAAGCTACTTGAACATTGAGCCTCAAGATCTATAAGGATAGATCAAAATTGCTTGATAGTACTTTCAAATGAGTACGCACCGTGACACAATTTTGAAGGAGTTCAAAATAGATCGGCAAAGAAGGAGTTCTTGGCTGTGTTATAAGGTGTGAGTATTGAGTAAGACTCAAGACTTGACCACGGAAGAAGAGAGAGAAAGGACGAAGGTCGTCCCCTATGCTTTAGACGCAGGCTCCACAGTATGCTGTGTTGTGTACCGCACCTAAAGTGTGCCTTGCCATGTGTTAGTCAAGGGGTACAAGTGTGATCCAGGAATGGATCACAGGACAACGGTCAAGGTTATCCTTAGTAACTAGTGGACTAAGGAATCTTCTCGATTATGGAGGTGGTAAAAGAGTTCGTCGTAAAGGGCTAATCTGGATGACTCTGAGTAGTAGACCAGATTCGTATAGTAGAGCAGTTAT
The DNA here is from genome assembly GCA_021437245.1 of Aegilops speltoides. Lineage (NCBI taxonomy): Eukaryota > Viridiplantae > Streptophyta > Magnoliopsida > Poales > Poaceae > Aegilops > Aegilops speltoides. The sequence continues at coordinate 115,397,331 of CM038143.1, read as the reverse complement.
TTGGAATAGTTTCAAATAGCATGTGGTAGCTGCATCTAGGAGATGACATAGAGATTTGTAAAGCACACACGGATCTGAAAGATTCAGACCCGTTGACTAATAACCTCTCTCACAAGTGAGATATGATCAAACCCAATGGGTGTTGGATTCATTACAATCACATAGTGATGTGAACTAGATTATTGACTCCAGTGCAAGTGGGAGACTGTTGGAAATATGCCCTAGAGGCAATAATAAAATGGTTATTATTATATTTCCTTGTTCATGATAATTGTCTATTGTTCATGCTATAATTGTATTAACTGGAAACCGTAATACATGTGTGAATACATAGACCACAACATGTCTCTAGTGAGCCTCTAGTTGACTAGCTCGTTGATCAATAGATGGTTATGGTTTACTAACCATGGACATTGGATGTCAGTGATAATGGGATCACATTATTAGGAGAATGATGTGATGGACAAGACCCAATCCTAAGCATAGCACAAGATCATGTAGTTCGTTTGCTAAGAGCTTTTCTAATGTCAAGTATCATTTTTTTAGACCATGAGATTGTGTAACTCCCGGATACCGTAGGAGTGCTTTGGGTGTACCAAACGTCACAACGTAACTGGGTGGCTATAAAGGTGCACTACAGGTATCTTCGAAAGTGTTTGTTGGGTTGGCACAAATCGAGACTGGGATTTGTCACTCCGTATGACGGAGAGGTATCTCTGGGCCCACTCGGTAATGCATCATCATAATGAGCTCAATGTGACTAAGTAGTTAGTCACGGGATCATGCATTACGGAATGAGTAAAGTGACTTGCCGATAACGAGATTGAACGAGGTATTGGGATACCGACGATCGAATCTCGGGCAAGTAACGTACCGATTGACATAGGGAATTGTATACGGGATTGCTTGAATCCTTGACATCGTGGTTCATCCGATGAGATCATCGTGGAACATGTGGGAGCAAACATGGGTATCCAGATCCCGCTGTTGGTTATTGGCCAGAGAGCTGTCTCGGTCATGTCTGCATGATTCCCAAACCCGTAGGGTCTACACACTTAAGGTTCGGTGACGCTAGAGTTGTTATGGGAATTAGTGTGCAGTTACCGAATGTTTTTCGGAGTCCCGGATGAGATCCCGGATGTCACGAGGAGTTCCGGAATGACCGGAGGTAGATATTTATATATGGAAAGTCCTATTTTGGCCACCGGAAAATGTTCGGGATTTTTCGGTATTGTACCGGGAAGGTTTTATAAGGTTCCAGAGTGGGGCCCACCTGCATGGGGCGACCCACATGAACATGGGTAGTGGGGGCAAGGCCCCACACCCCTGGTCAAGGCGCACCAAGATCCTCCCTTAGAAGGAATAAAATCATATCCCGAAGGGATAAGATCAAGATCCCTAAAAAAGGGGGATAACAATCGGTGGGGAAGCAAATGATGGGATTTCTTTCCTCCCACCTTTGCCAATTCCCCAATGGACTTGGAGGGCAAGAAACCAGCCCCCTCCTCCCTATATATAGTTGGGAGTCGCATGGGAGCTTCACCCTTCCCCTGGAGCAGCCCTCTCCCTCCCCAACACCTCCTCCTCCGTAGTAGTGCTTGGCGAAGCTCTGCCGGAGAACTGCAAGCTCCACCACCACGCCGTCATGCTGCCGGAGCTCTCCCTCAACTTCTCCTCTCCCCTTGCTGGATCAAGAAGGAGGAGACGTCCCCGGGCTGTATGTGTGTTGAACGCGCAGGCACCGTTGTTTGGTGCTTATATCGGATTCGGCCACGATCTGAATCGCTTAGTGAACAACTCCACCGACCGCGTCCTTGCAACGCTTCCGCATCGCGATCTTCAAGGGTATGAAGATGCACTCCCCTCTCTCTCGTTGCTATTTACTCCATAGATTGATCTTGGTGATGCATAGAAAATTTTGAATTTCTGCTACGTTCCCCAACACTATTTTTAGCACATTATGGGATACAAGAAGATCATCATGAGAGCTAGAAAGCTTTTCATAACTTTCTTCCAATTTCCCATACTTGCTAGATAGCAACTCAAGTTGAGCCCTTAGCTCAACATTCTCCTTTAAAATGGATGCTTCACAAGAAATAGAGTTAGTAGCACAAGCATCATCATTAACAACAAGAGGAGAAGGCAACTTGGCAAGCTCTTTTAAATAAGAAGCTTCAAGTTGAGCATGAGACTCGGTGAGTTTGATGAGCTCACCCTTGATGACCCTTGAGCCATTTTCGAGGTGCTCAAAATCCTCAAGGAGTCTAGCATGAGCAACTTCAAGCTTAGCATTTTTAGTTTCAAAAACATTGGCCACCTCAAGAGCTCTATCATTAGATTCCTTCACTCTAGATAATTCTAGAGCAAAAGTCTTCTCAAGAAATTCGGAGGTGGTTTGTTCATGTTCAAGAGCTTGAGATAGCTGCGCGATCTCATTTGCGTAATCACGCTCATGAGCTTCCATTTTCTCAGTGGTGACCTCATGCTCCTCTAGATGAGATTCCAACTCCTCAATGTATTTCTTGCCATCAATGGCAATGGACATTATTTCCATGAAGTTGGAACGAGCAATTTTATTTTTATGAAGAGCTTTAAAAATCATTTACCCCTTAGTTTTTAAGGAGGCAACATTATCATTCTCTTCATCATTATCCTCATCATCATTAGCATCAACATCATCATGAAGAGACATATTGGGGTACAAAGTAGGAGATACCTTTGACGCCTTAGCCATAAGGCAAAAAGCAATAGATGATGATGTAGGATCCCTTGAGGCACCATTAAACACCACATCTTGTTCCATGGAGTGTTCGGTTTCCTCTACATTGTTAGGACAACTATTTGAGGAAATAGATGCATTTTTATCATGGCAACATCAACACAAGCATGTGAAACATTTGGAGTGCTAGAAGTGTTATAGTCCAAAGATGGAGCATTGCAATAAGAAAGTGATGAAGGATTATCAACAATAAGCCCATTATCATCATTGCAATGAACACCACTACTCACCATGTCATTACCTTATGGCAAACCACATGTAGGTGAAGTAGAAGAAGTTGAGAACACAACACGGCCGGAGGTGGAGGGAGAACAATCATCCTTACAAATCTTGGACACGCCATATTTATCTTGAAGCTTTGTCCACAACTCATGAGCATCCCGGAATGGCATGAGTTGAAATATAACTACATTGCTCAAAGCATCGAAAAGCACATTAGAAGCTTGAGCATTGAGATAAGAGTTTTTCTCATCCTCTAAAGATAATCTTTGGGGGTCCTTTGGAGGAGAAAAACCCATATCTACAATTCGCTCTAAATTTGGGTCCATGACCCTAAAGAGATTAAGCATGCGAATTACCCAAACATCAAAATTTGTGCCATCAAAACTAAGAGTGTCACAGAATCCTAATCCCCTAGTCGACATCTTTACTCTCTAGGCGGTTAAGCCCAACAAAGAAAGAAGAGGCTCTGATACCAATTGAAAGATCGAGGATGTCGCCTAGAGGGGGGGAGAGGGGGGGGGGGTGAATAGGCGCTTTAAAATAATTACGATTAAGTCTTGAACAAATGTGGAATAAACCTAGCGGTTAATTTGTCAAGCACAAAACCTAAAATAACTAGGCTCACCTATGTGCACCAACAACTTATGCTAAGCAAGATAAGCAACTATGTGATAGCAAGATATATGACAAAGACCAATATGGTTATCAATCACAAAGTAAAGTGAATATGTAAAGGGCTCGGGAAAGAGATAATCGAGGCACGCGGAGACGACGATGTATCCCAAAGTTCACACCCTTGCGGATGCAAATATCCGTTTGGAGCGGTGTGGAGGCACAATGCTCCCCAAGAAGCCACTAGGGCCACCGTAATCTCCTCACGCCCTCGCACAATGCAAGATGCCGTGATCCACTAAGGGACCCTTGAGGGCGGTCACCAAACCCGTCCAAATGGAAACCCTTGGGGGTGGTCACCGAACCCGTACACTTTGACAACCCTTGGGGGCGGTCACCGGTACCTGTCAAATTGCTCGGGGCGATCTCCACAACATAATTGGAGACCCCGACGCTTGCCCGGAGCTTTACACCACAATGATTGAGCTCCGAACAACACCAATAGTCTAGGGCGCCAAGTCACCCAACAAGAACAAGCTCTAGGGTGTCCAAATACCCAAGAGTAACAAGCTCAAGGGTACCAAGCACCCAAGAGTAATAAGCTTCTCAACTTGTAACTTCCACGTATCACGTGGAGAACTCAAACCGATGCACCAAATGCAATGGCAAGGGCACACGGAGTGCCCAAGTCCTTCTCTCTCAAATCCCACCGAAGCAACTAATGCTAGGGAGGAAGATGATAGGAAGAACAAGAAGGAGAACACCAAGAAATCCAAGATCTTGATCCAAGGGGTTCCCCTCACATAGAGGAGAAAGTGGTTGGTGGAAATGTGGATCTAGATCTCCTCTCTCTTCTCCCTCAAAAACTAGTAAGAATCCATGGAGGGATTGAGAGTTAGCAAGCTCGAAGAAGGTCAACAATGGGGAAAGAACACGAGCTCAAGGGATGAGGTTCAATGGGGAAGAAGACCCCCTTTTATAGGCGGGGAAAAATCCAACCGTTATGCTCACAGCCCGCACAGAGTGGTACTACCGCTCCAAGGAGCGGTACTACCGCTAGGGTGGTAGTACCCCTTCGAAAAACAACAGCGAGGAGGCAAAAGTCCAGTAGAACCGTCCTCACAGTACTACCGCTCGTCCTCACGGTACTACCGCTAGGGATCGCGGTACTACTGCAAAGGGTAGCGGTACTACTGCTTGTGAGCGGTACTAAAAAATACATCCAGGCCTACCACCGCAGGACTTGGGACGAGTTTTTGGTCCGGAATGGTACTACCGCTGTAGGAGCCGCGGTAGTAAAAAATTACATCCGCTCCAATTCGCGGTAGTACCGTTGCAGCCTTTTCAAAACACCAAAACTGCCACAACTTTTGCAAACGCACTCCGAATTCGATGAAACCAAGTTTGTTGGAAAGCTAGCGACAAGGGCTAACACAATCTTGAATGAAATATCAATAAGAAGCAAATTAGAAAATGCCCATAAGAAAAAGGTGAGAACCCTTCCTCGGATAAGACCGATAAAACCTCCAACACCGAAAACATCATAGAAGACGCATGCGAACTCCGTTTTCGATGAACTCAAGCTTGTCATCAAGATGACCATAAGCTCTAAGACTCACAAAGAGAACCAAACAAGAACCAAGAAACATGATGCAAGGATGCAATGGTTTGAGATCTCTACTAACGATACGATCAAGCTACCAACTTGAGAGCCCCCCTTGATAGTACGGCAAACGATCCTATAACCCGTTCTCCCAACTACCACCATGAGACCGGTAAAATAGAAAACCTATCAAGGGCAAACCTTTGCCTTGTACATGGTCCACTTGAGCTAGATGATAACTATCTTGACTCCCTCAAGTTGGACCACCTTTCTTAATTGCGTTGGCTCGATGAAGACTAGATGATTTCTCCCCCATAGTCCACTATGGGTGAGCCTCTCTTCGGCACATCTTCACAAGACCATTGACACCACAAAGGATGGCAAGATTCAAGCACTTGATCTCTTCGTGATGCTCCAGTTGAACTTGCACATGGCAATCATGATGACGATCACCTCTTGATGTCATCCTTTCCATGGGTTGTATGATATCTTCCTCTTGACGCAAGCCCAAGGACACATACCTAACCCCACATAGGAATCTCATGTAGACCATGGGTTAGTACACAAAGTGCAATGGACAATGCTTACCATACCATGGGATCACTTGATCCCTCTCGGTACATCTTCGACGCTTTGTGAGTTGATCAACTTGATTCACTCTTGACTTAGTCTTGATCAACCTTGAATCTTTCCACCTCTATTCATTTGGATGATGTCTTGAAGGTAAACATGAATGATCACACAATCTTCTTCTTCAAGACATGCTTGCAATAAGCTGTACCCTCACATGACCAATCTTTGGATAATTCCTTAATAGCACCTTGGTCAACTCATAAACTCCTTGAAACCAACACATGGACTTCAAGAAAAGCCTATGGACAAAACATTCAAATATAACTCAAGGCAACCATTAGTCCATAGAGATTGTCATCAATTACCAAAACCAAACATGGGGGCACCGCATGTTCTGTCACCCGGCTGTTCCTCCCGCCACCGGTGACGTGGGCTCCTCGACGCCTCTCCTAGGGCGCTCGCGTGCCTCTCTTGGCCCGTGCTACATCGTGAGCTTGAGATGGTTTTCCTCGAAGAGGAAAGGGTGATGCAGCAATAGTAGCGTAAGTATTTCCCTTAGTTTTTGAGAACCAAGGTATCAATCCAGTAGGAGGCTCCTCAAAAGTCCCACGCACCTACACAAACAAACAAAGAACTCACAACCAACGCAATAAAGGGGTTGTCAATCCCTTCACGGCCACTTGCAAAAGTGAGATCTGATAGAGATAGTATGATAAGATAAATATATTTTTGGTATTTTATAATATAGATGCAAAAATTAAAGATGCAAATAAAAGTAGATTGAAAGTTTATATGTTAAAAGATAGACCCGGGGCCATAGGTTTCACTAGACGCTTCTCTCAAGATAGCATAAGTATTACGGTGGGTGAACAAATTACTGTCGAGCAATTGATAGAAAAGTGAATAATTATGAGATTATCTAGGCATGATCATGTATATAGGCATCACGTCCGCAACAAGTAGACCGACTCCTGCCTGCATCTACTACTATTACTCCACACATCGACCGACTCCTGCCTGCATCTAGAGTATTAAGTTCATAAAGAGCAGAGTAACGCATTAAGAGATGACATGATGTAGAGGGATAAACTCAAGCAATATGATATAAACCCCATCTTTTTATCCTCGATGGCAACAATACAATACGTGCCTTGCTGCCCCTACTTTGACATATGAAAGGACACCACAAGATTGAACCCAAAGCTAAGCACTTCTCCCATGGCAAGAAAAATCAATCTAGTAGGCCAAACCAAACTGATAATTCGAAGAGACTTGCAAAGATAACTCCAATCATACATAAAAGAATTCAGAGAAGATTCAAATATTATTCATAGATAAACTTGATCATAAACCCACAATTCATCGGATCTCGACAAACACACTGCAAAAAGAGTTTACATCAAATAGATCTCCACAAGAGAGGGGGAGAACATTGTATTGAGATCCAAAAAGAGAGAAGAAGCCATCTAGCTAATAACTATGGACCCGAAGGTCCGTGGTAAACTACTCACAACTCATCGGAGGGGCTATGGTGTTGATGTAGAAGCCCTCCATGGTTGATTCCCCCTCCGGCGGAGCGCCGGCGAAGGCTCCAAGATGGGATCTCGCAGATACAGAAGGTTACGGTGGTGGAAATTGTGTTTCGTTGGCTCCCTGGATGTTTTTGGGGTACGTAGGTATATATAGGAGGAGGAAGTACGTCGGTGACCTCCTATGGGGCCCAGGAGATAGGGGCACGCCCAGAGGGGGTGGGTTCGCCCTCCTGTCTCCTGGCCGCCTCGCAAGCTTCTTGACTTGCACTCCAAGTTCTCCGGATCACGTTCGTTCCAAAAATCACGCTCCCGAAGGTTTCATTCCATTTGAACTCCATTTGATATTCCTTTTCTTCGAAATACTGAAATAGGCAAAAAAAACAGCAATACAGGTTGGGCCTCCAGTTAGTAGGTTAGTCCCAAAAATGATATAAATATGTAAAATAAAGCCCATAAACATCCAAAAGGGGTAAAATAATAGCATGGAACAATAAAAAATTATAGATACATTGGAGACGTATCAAGCATCCCCAAGCTTAATTCCTGCTCGTCCTCGAGTAGGTAAATGATAAAAACATAATTTTGATGTGGAATGCTACCTAGCATAATTTTCAATGTAATTTTCTTTATTGTGGCATGAATGTTCAGATCCAAATGATTCAAAATAAAAGTTCATATTGATAAAAGAAATAGTTACACTTCAAGCATACTAATCAAAGCAATCATGTCTTCTCAAAATAACATGGCTAAAGAAAGTTCATCCCTACAAAATATATAGTTAGGCTATGCTTCATTTTCGTCACACAAAGATGTTCCCAACTTCTATACCCACGATGACAAGCCAAGCAATTGTTTCGTACTTAAATAATCTCAAACTTTTTCTACCTTCACGCAATACATGAGCGTGAGCCATGGATATAGCACTATGGGTGGAATAGAATGTAATGATGGGGATTGTGTGGAGAAGACAAAAAAGGTGAAAGTCTCACATTGACGAGGATAATCAACGGGCTATGGAGATGCACATCAGTTGATGTCAACATGAGGAGTAGGGATTGCCATGCAATGGATGCACTAGATCTATAAATGAATGCTCAACAAAAGAAAACTAATGGGTGTGCATCCAACTTGCTTGCTCACGAAGACCTAGGGCATTTGAGGAAGCCCATCGTAGGAATATACAAGCCAAGTTCTATAATGAAAAATTCCCACTAGTATATGAAAGTGACAACTATGAGACTCACTATATGAAAAACATGGTGCTACTTTGAAGCACAAATGTGGAAAAAGTAGTAACATTGTCCCCTTTTTTATTTTCTTCTCTTTTTTTGGGCCTTCCTTTTTTTAGATAGTAACATTGCCCCTTTTATTTATTTTCTTTTTTTTCTTTTTTTCTTTTCTGTGGCCTTTTTTTGGGCAATGCTCTAATGATGATGATCATCACACTTTTATTGATTACAACATATCAATTACAACTCGAAACTAGAACAAGATATGACTCTATATGAATGCCTCTGGCGGTGTACCGGGATGGTGCAATGAATCAAGAGTGACATGTACGAAAAATTATGCATGGTGGCTTTGCCACAAATACGATGTCGACTACACAATCATGCAATGGCAATATGATAAAAGTAATGTATGTCATGATGATGAACGGAACGGTGGAAAGTTGCATGGCAATATATCTCGGAATGGCTATGGAAATGCCATAATAGGTAGGTATGGTGGCTGTTTTGAGGAAGATATAAGGAGGTTTATGTGTGATAGAGCGTATCGTATCACGGGGTTTGAATGCACCGGCGAAGTTTGCACCAACTCTCAAGGTGAGAAAGGAAAATGCACGATACCGAAGAGGCTAGCAATGGTGGAAAGGTAAAAGTGCGTATGATCCATGGACTCAACATTAGTCATAAGAACTCATATACTTATTGCAAAAATTTAGAAGTCATCAAAAATCAAGCACTATGCGCATGCTCCTAGAGGGATAGATTGGTAGGAAAAGACCATCGCTCGTCCCCGACCGCCACTCATAAGGATGCACAAGTGAGGTACACTTCATGTTTCAAATTTGTTACACAACTTTAACCATACGTGCATGCTACGGGACTTGCTAACTTCAACACAAGCATTCTTTAAATTCATAATCACCCAACTAGCATGACTTTAATATCACTACCTCCATATCTCAAAACAATTATCAAGTATCAAATTGATCATAGCATCCAATTCACTTCCTATGATAGTTTTTATTATACCCAACTTGGATGCCTATCATTCTAGTACCAATTTTATAACCATAGCAAATACCATGCTGTTCTAAAATACTCTCAAAATAATATAAGTGAAGCATGAGAGACTAGCAATTTCTACAAAATTAAGCCACCGCCGTGCTCAAAAAGATATAAGTGAAGCACTAGAGCAAAAACTATCAAGCTCAAAAGATATAAGTAAAGCACATAGAGTATTCTAGCAAATTCAATCAAGTAGGCTTGGCCATCCCCAAGCTTAGGATTTTGGCTATTCTTGAATATCCTGGGGTGCCATGGGAATCCCCAAGCTCAGGCTTTTGCCACTCCTTATTCCATAATCCATCAAAGATTTACCCAAAACTTGAAAACTTCACAACACAAAACTCAACAAGAAATCTTATAAGCTCCGTTAGTGAAAGAAAACAAAACCACCACATAAGGTACTTTAATGAACTCATTATTTATTTATTTCGGTGTTAAACCTACTTTATTCCAACTTCTCTGTGGTTTATAAACTATTTTACTAGCCATAGATGCATCAAAATAAGCAAACAACACACGAAAAACAGAATCTGTCAAAAACAGAACAGTCTGTAGCAATCTGTAACTAACGCAAACTTCTGGAACTTTATAAATCCTACAAAAATAGGAAGTACTCTAAAATTTGTCTATTGATCATAATAAAAAAGAATCAACACAAAATCACGTATCTGTGATTTAAAAAAACTAATTTCGTGCGCGCAAAGTTTCTGTTTTTCAGCAGAATCAAATCAACTATCATCATAGGTTATCCTATAGGTTCTACTTGGCACAAACACTAATTAAAAGATAAAAACACATCTAAACATAAGGTAGATGCAAAATTTATTACTAAACAGGAACAAAAACAAAAAATACAAATAAAATTGGGTTGCCTCCCAACTAGCGCTATCGTTTAATGCCCCTAGCTAGGCATTGATAATTTTAATGATGCTCACAAGAAGGACAAGAATTGAAGCGCAAAGGAAGCATTATGAAACACGTGACAAACACATCTAAGTCTAACATACTTCATATGCATAGTCATATTATAAGCAAACAAATTTTCGAAGCAAGCAAAAACTAGCATATGCAAGGAAGAAGACGATAGCAATCTCAACATGACGAGAGGTAAAGTAGTAAGATAAAAACTTCTACGACCATATTTTCCTCTCTCATAATAATTACATGTAGGATCATATGCAAATTCAACAAAATAGCTATCACGTAACATATTCTCAACATGATCCACATGCATGCAAAGTTGACACTCTTCCAAAATAGTGGGATTATCATTAACTAAAGTCATGACCTCTCCAAACCCACTTTTATCAAAAATACCATAAGGTTGAACATTCTCCAAATATGTGGGATCTAAAGTTGACACTCTTCCAAACCCACTTTCAATATTATTGCAAACACTATTATCAATCTTATATTCATCATGGGGCTTAAATAGACTTTCAAAATCATAAAAAGAATCATCCCAATCATGATCATTGCAACAAGTAGTAGACATAGCAAAACTAGCATCCCCAAGCTTAGGGTTTTGCATATTATTAACACAATTGACATCAAGAGAATTTATAGTAAAATCATTGCAATCATGCTTTTTATTCAAAGATCTATCGTGAATCACTTCATAAAGTATTTCATCACAATTCTCAGATTCACGGATTTCAAGCAAAACTTCATAAAGATAATCTAGTGCACAAAACTCACTAGCAATAGGTTCATCATAATTGGATCTCTTAAAGAGATTAGCAACTAGATGAGGATCCATAGACTTTTAGCAAGCAAAGATGCAAGCAAAAAGAAGGTACATGGAGACACAAGCAAGCAAGAAGGCAAGCAAAAGAGAGAGGAGATTGGGAAAGAGAGGGCGAATAAAACGGCAAGGGTGAAGTGGGGGAGAGGAAAACGAGAGGCAAATGGCAAATAATGTAAATGCGAGGGAGATGAGTTTGTGATGGGTACTTGGTATGTCTTGACTTGAGCGAAGACCTCCCCAACAACGGCGCCAGAAATCCTTCTTGCTACGTCTTGAGCTTGCTTTGGTTTTCCTTGAAGAGGAAAGGGTGATCCAACAATAGTAGCGTAAGTATTTCCCTCGGTTTTTGAGAACGAAGGTATCAATCCAGTAGGAGGCTCCTCAAAAGTCCCACACACCTACACAAACAAACAAAGAACTCGCAACCAACGCAATAAAGGGGTTGTCAATCCCTTCACGGCCACTTGCGAAAGTGAGATCTGATAGAGATAGTATGATAAGATAAATATATTTTTGGTATTTTATAATATAGATGCAAAAAGTAAAGATGCAAATAAAAGTAGATTGAAAGTTTATATGATAAAAGATAGACCCGGGGCCCATAGATTTCACTAGAGGCTTTTCTCAAGATAGCATAAGTATTATGGTGGGTGAACAAATTACTGTCGAGCAATTGATAGAAAAGCGAATAATTATGAGATTATCTAGGCATGATCATGTATATAGGCATCACGTCCGCAACAAGTAGACCGACTCCTGCCTGCATCTACTACTATTACTCCACACATCGACTGACTCCTGCCTGCATCTAGAGTATTAAGTTCATAAAGAACAGAGTAACGCATTAAGAAAGATGACATGATGTAGAGGGATAAACTCAAGCAATATGATATAAACCCCATCTTTTTATCCTCGATGGCAACAATACAATACGTGCCTTGCTGCCCTAACATCCTTTGGGAAAGGACACCGCAAGATTGAAGCCAAAGCTAAGCACTTATCCCATGGCAAGAAATATCAATCTAGTAGGCCAAACCAAACTGATAATTCAAAGAGACTTGCAAAGATAACTCAATCATACATAAAAGAATTTAGAGAAGATTCAAATATTATTCATAGATAAACTTGATCATAAACCCACAATTCATCGGATCTCGACAAACACGCCACAAAAAGAGTTTACGTCGAATAGTTCTCCACAAGAGAGGGGGAGAACATTGTATTGAGATCCGAAAAGAGATAAGAAGCCATCTAGCTAATAACTATGGACCCAAAGGTCTGTGGTAAACTACTCACAACTCATCGGAGGGGCTATGGTGTTGATGTAGAAGCCCTCCATGGTTGATTCCCCCTCCGGCGAAGCACCGACGAAGGCTCCAAGATGGGATCTCGCTGATACAGAAGGTTACGGCGGTGGAAATTGTGTTTCGTTGGCTCCGTGGATGATTTTGGGGTACGCAGGTATATATAGGAGGAAGAATTACATCGGTGGCCGCTTGTGGGGCCCAGGAGATAGGGGGCGCACCCAGAGGGGGTGGGCGCGCCCTCCTGTCTCCTGGCCGCCTAGCAAGCTTCTTAATTTGCACTCCAAGTTCTCCGGATCACGTTCGTACCAAAACTCACCCTCCCGAAGGTTTCATTCCATTTGGACTCCGTTTGATATTCCTTTTCTTCGAAATACTGAAATAGGCAAAAACACAGCAATACGGGCTGGGCCTCCGGTTAGTAGGTTAGTCCAAAAAATGATATAAATATGTAAAATAAAGCCCATAAACATCCAAAAGGGGTAATATAATAGCATGGAACAATAAAAAATTATAGATATGTTGGAGATGTATCAGCCCGCCCTTGGCTTTGATGCGCCCCCCCCCCGCATGCGGTGCCTCCAGCTGCAGCTGCTCTCCCCAGTGCCCTCGAGGTTCATACGCGCCCCGCCCCGGTGCCCCGACCACCTGGGCGTCGGCGCCTAATGCCCTCGGCTCCCCCGGCGTCCCCGGCCCCCTCGGCGCCCGTGGCCCCCGACGCTTTATTCTTTGTCACCCTTTCAGACGGGCGTTTTCCGAGAGCTCGCGCTACGCCTCGGATGACTACGTCCATGCGGCGTCCACCTCTGAGCCGTTGTCGTTGCCCTCCTCCGTTCGAGCTGCTCTTCGTGACCTACTCTGGATGGCTGCGGTGCAAGAGGAGTTGGACGCCCTGTTGCACAACCGGACGTGGCAGCTTGTTCCCCGTCCCCGGCATGCCAACGTGATTACCGGGAAGTGGGTCTTTAAACACAAGCTCCGTCCTGATGGTACCCTTGATCGCTACAAATCACGCTAGGTCGTTTGTGGCTTCCGACAGAGTGCTGGCATCGACTTCACCGACACCTTCGCTCTGGTCGTCAAGCCCGGCACGATACACATGGTTCTCCACCTTGCGGTCTCCTGTGCTTGGCCGGTGCACCAGATGGACGTCTCCAACGCCTTCCTCCATGGTCACCTCGAGGAGCAGGTCTTCTGCCAGTAGCCCACCGGGTTTGTTGACCCGGCGCTTCCCGACCACATGTGCCTGCTTTCGCGGTCCTTGTACGGACTCAAGCAGGCTCCATGCGCTTGGTACCAGCGCATCGCGGCGTTTCTCCACCAGCTTGGGTCTACCCGCTCGAACGCCTCGCTCTTCGTCTATCATCAGGGCTCTGACACGGCCTACTTGCTGCTCTATGTCGACGACATCATCCTGACGGCATGTACGGATGGTCTCCTTAGTCAGCTCATGGCTCGTCTTCGCACTGAGTTCGCCATCAAGGACTTCGGTCCTTTGCACTACTTCCTCGGTCTCGAGGTGGTGCGCCGTCCGGATGGCTTCTTCCTTCATCAGAGAAAGTATGCTCATGAGCTCCTGGAGCACGCCATCATGCTTAACTGCAAGCCCGCTACTATGCCCGTTGATACGAAGGCCAAGCTTTCTGCCACGGATGGGTCTCCTGCTTCAGATGATGCTTTCTGTCGGTCTACTGTTGGTGGTCTCCAGTACCTCACTCTGACTCGACCGGAGATCCAGTTGCCGTGCAGCAGGTGTGTCTTCATATGCATGCTCCTCGAGACGTTCACTGGGCTACCGTCGAGCGGATTCTCCGCTATATCTATGGCACTATGGACCTTGGTGTCACGCTTCATGCCTCCACCGACACCGCCCTTACCGCCTACTCCAATGCATACTGGTGAAGGAAATATGCCCTAGAGGCAATAATAAATTTATTATTTATTTCCTTATTTCATGATAAATGTTTATCATTCATGCTAGAATTGTATTAACCGGAAACATGATACATGTGTGAATGCATAGACAAACAATATGTCACTAGTATGCCTCTACTAGACTAGCTTGTTGATCAAAGATGGTTATGTTTCCTAACCATGAACAAAGAAGTTGTTATTTGATTAACAAGGTCACATCATTAGTAGAATGATCTGATTGACATGACCCATTCCATTAGCTTAGCACACGATCGTTTAGTATGTTGCTACTGCTTTTATCCATGACATATACATGTTCCTGTAACTATGAGATTATGCAACTCCGTTTACGGAGGAACACTTTGGTGCTACCAAACGTCACAACGAATCGGGTGATTATAAAGGAGTACTACAGGTGTCTCCAAAGGCGATGTTGGGTTGGCGTATTTCGAGATTAGGTTTTGTCACTCCGATTATCGGAGAGGTATCTCTGGCCCTCTCGGTAATACACATCATCGAAGCCTTGCAAGCATTACAACTAATGAGTTAGCTGTAAGATGATGTATTACGGAACGAGTAAAGAGACTTGCCGGTAACGAGATTGAACTAGGTATTGGATACCGACGATCGAATCTCGGGCAAGTAACATACCGATGACAAAGGGAACAACGTATGTTGTTATGCGGTCCGACCGATAAAGATCTTCAGAGAATATGTAGGAGCCAATATGGGCATCCAGGTCCCGCTATTGGTTATTGACCGGATACGTGTCTCGGTCATGTCTACATTGTTCTCGAACCGTAGGGTCCGCACGCTTAAGGTTTCGATGATCATTATATTATGAGTTTATGTATTTTGATGTACCGAAGAAGTTCGAGTCCCGGATGTGATCACGGACATGACGAGGAGTCTCGAAATGGTCGAGACATAAAGATTGATATATTGGAAGCCTATATTTGAGTTCGAATGGTTCCGGTGAAATCGGGATTTTACCGAAAACCGGGGTTACCGAACCTCCCGAGGCTATTGGGCCTTAGTGGGCCTCGAGGGAGAAGAGGAGGGGCGGCCAGGGCAGGCCACGCCTCCCCTAGTCCGAATAGGACAAGGAGGGGGGTGGCGGCGCCTTCCTTCTTCCCCTCCCCCAATCCTACTCCAACTAGGAAGGGGGAGTCCTACTCCCGGTGGGAGTAGGACTCCTCCAGCGCCTCCTCTAGGCCGGCCGCACCCCCTTGCTCCTTTATATACGGGGCAAGGGGCACCCTAGGACACACAAGTTTGATCTACGGATCGTTCCTTAGCCGTGTCGGTGCCCCTTCCACCATATTCCACCTCGGTCATATCGTCATGCAAGCTTAGGCGAAGTTCTGCGCCGGTAGAACATCAAGATCGTCACCACGCCGTCGTGCTGACGAAACTCTCCCTCGACACTCGGCTGGATCGGAGTACGAGGAATGTCATCGAGCTGTACGTGTGTCAAGAACTCGGGGGCGCCGGAGTAACGGCGCCGGATCGGTCGGATCGCGAGGAGAACGTCGACTACTTCCTCTACGCCAGATCGCTTCGCCGGTCTCACGAGGGTACGAGACAACACTCTTCCCTCTCGCTATGCATCACCATGATCTTGCGTGTGCGTAGGAAATTTTTGAAATTACTACGCTCCCCATCGGTGGCATCCGAGCCTAGGTTTTTATGGTTTGATGTTTTGCACGAGTAGAACACAAGTGAGTTGTGGGCGATACAAGTCATACTACCTACCAGATGTCATACTTTGGTTCAGCGGTATTGTGAGATGAAGCGGCCCGGACCGACATTACGCCAGACGCTTACGCGAGATTGGTTTCACCGCCACGAGCACTCGTTGCTTAAAGGTGATCCGGCGGGTGTCTGTCTCTCTCACTTTAGTTGAACCGAGTGTGGCTACGCCTGTCCTTGAGAAGGTTAAACGGAGTCTATTTGACGAAGTATCGCTGTGGTTTTGATGCGTGGGTGAGATTGGTTCTTGCTTAAGCCCGTAGCAGCCACGTAAAATTTGCAACAACAAAGTAGAGGACGCCTAACTTGTTTTTGCAGGGCATGTTGTGATGTGATATGGTCAAGACATGATGCTATATTTTATTGTATGAGATGATCATGTTTTGTAACCGGTTATCGGCAATGGCAGGAGCCATATGGTTGTCGCTTATTGTATGAAATGCAATCGCTACGTAATGCTTTACTTTATCACTAAGCGGTAGCGATAGTCGAGAAGCATAAGATTGGCGAGACGACAACGATGCTACGATGGAGATCAAGGTGTCGCGCCGGTGACGATGGTGATCATGATGGTGCTGCGAGAGATGGAGATCACGAAGCACAAGATGATGATGATCATATCATATCACTTATATTGATTTGCATGTGATGTTTATCTTTTATGCATCTTATCTTGCTTTGATTGACGGTAGCATTATAAGATGATCTCTCACTAAATTATCAAGAAGTGTTCTCCCGAGTATGCACCGTTGCCAAAGTTCGTCGTGCCCAGACACCACGTGATGATCGGGTGTGATAAGCTCTCGTCCATCTACAACGGGTGCAAGCCAGTTTTGCACACGCAGAATACTCGGGTTATACTTGACGAGCCTAGCATATGCAGATATGGCCTCGAACATGGAGACCGAAAGGTCGAGCGTGAATCATATAGTAGATATGATCAACATAAGATGTTCACCATTGAAAACTACTCCATTTCACGTGATGATCGGTTATGGTTTAGTTGATTTGGATCACGTGATCACTTAGATGACTAGAGGATGTCTGTCTAAGTGGGAGTTCTTAAATAATATGATTAATTGAACTTAAATTTATCATGAACTTAGTACCGATAGTATCTTGCTTGTTTATGTTTGATTGTAGATAGATGGCTCGTCTTGTTGTTCCGTTGAATTTTAATGCGTTCCTTGAGAAAGCAAAGTTGAAAGATGATGGTAGCAACTACACGGATCGGGTCCGTAACTGAGGATTATCCTCATTGCTGCACGTAAGAGTTACGCCCCGGATGCACCGCTAGGTGCCGTGCCTCGCTGCAGAGCAACACCAGATGTTGTGAACGTCTGGCGAGCAAAGCTGATGACTACTCTATAGTTCATGTGCCATGCTTTACGGCTTAGAACCGGGACTTCAACGACGTTTTGAGCGTCATGGAGCATATGAGATGTTCCAGAGTTGAAGTTAATATTCCAACAGAATGCCCGGATTGAGAGATATGAAGTCTCCAATAAGTTCTATAGCTGCAAGATGGAGGAGAATAGTTCATTAGTGAGCACATACTCAAGATGTCCGGGTATTACAATCACTTGACTCAACCGGGAGTTAATCTTCCGGATGATTGTGTCATTGATGAATTCTTCAATCACCGCCACCAAGCTACAAAGGCTTCGTGATGAACTATAATATGCAAGGGTTAGTAAAGACTATACCGAGCTCTTCGCAATGCTAAAGGCTGCGGAGGTAGAAATCAAGAAGGAGCATCAAGTGTTGATGGTCAATAAGACCACTAGTTTCAAGAAGAAAGGCAAAGGGAAGAAGAAGGAACTTCAAGAAGAACAGCAAGCAAGTTGCTGCTCGGAGAAGAAACCCAAGTCTGGACCTAAGCCTGAAATCGAGTGCTTCTACTGCAAGCGATCGTCATTTGAAGCGGAACTGCCCCAAGTATTTGGCGGATAAGAAGGATGGCAAGGTGAACAAAGGTATATGTGATATACATGTTATTGATGTGTACCTTACTAGAGCTCGCAGTAGCACTGGTATTTGATACTGGTTACATTGCTAATATTTGCAACTCAAAGCAGGGACTACGGATTGCGAACACCGGCAAAGGACGAGGTGACGATGCGCGTGGGAAATGGTTCCAAAGTCGATGTGATCGCGGTCGGCACGCTACCTCTACATCTACCTTCGGGATTAGTTTTAGACCTAAATAATTGTTATTTGGTGCTGCGTTGAGCATGAACATTATATCTGGATCTTGTTTGATGCGAGACGGTTATTCATTTAGATCGAGAATAATGGTTGTTCTATTTATATGAGTAATATCTTTTATGGTCATGCACCCTTGAAGAGTGGTCTATTTTGATGAATCTCGATAGTAGTGATACACATATTCATAATGTTGAAGCCAAAAGATGCAGAGTTGATAATGATAGTGCAACTTATTTGTGGCACTTGCCGTTTAGGTCATATCGGTGTAAAGCGCATGAAGAAACTCCATCTTGATGGACTTTTGGAGTCACTTGATTATGAATCACTTGGCACTTGCAAACCGTGCCTCATGGGCAAGATGACTAGAACCCGTTCTCCGTACTATGGGGAGAGCAACAGATTTGTTGGAAATCATACATACGATGTATGTGGTCCGATGAATGTTGAGGCTCGTGGCGGATATCGTTATTTTCTCACCTTCACAGATGATTTAAGCGAGATATGGGTATATCTACTTAATGAAACATAAGTCTGAAACATTTGAAAAGTTCAAAGAATTTCAGAGTGAAGTTGAAAATCATCGTAATAAGAAAATTAAATTTCTACGATCCGATCGTGGAGGTGAATATTTGAGTTACGAGTTTGGTCTACATTTGAAACAATGCGGAATAGTTTAAGAACTCACGCCACCCGAACACCACAGCATAATGGTGTGTCCGAGCGTCGAATCGTACTTTACTAGATATGGTGCGATCTATGATGTCTCTTACTGATTTACCGCTATCGCTTTGGGGTTATGCTCTAGAGACGGCCGCATTCACACTGAATAGAACACCGTCGAAATCCGTTGAGACGACACCTTATGAACTGTGGTTTAGCAAGAAACCAAAGTTGTCGTTTCTTAAAGTTTGGGGATGCGATGCTTATGTGAAAAAGCTTCAACCTGATAAGCTCGAACCCAAATCGGAGAAATGTGTCTTCATAGGATACCCAAAGGAGACAGTTGGGTACACCTTCTATCACAGATCCGAAGGCAAGACATTTGTTGCCAAGAATGGATCCTTTCTAGAGAAGGAGTTTCTCTCGAAAGAAATGAGTGGGAGGAAAGTAGAACTTGATGAGGTAATTGTACCTTCTCCCTTACTTGAAAGTAGTTTGTCGCAGAAACCGTTTACGAGACATCTACACCAAGTAATGAGGAAGTTGATGATGTTGATCATGAAACTTCGATCAAGTCACTCTGAAACCTCGTAGATCAACCAGAGTAAGATCCGCACTGAGTGGTACGGTAATCCTGTTCTGGAAATCATGCTACTAGATCATGATGAACCTACAAACTATGAAGAAGCGATGGTGAGCCCAGATTCCGCAAAATGGCTTGAGGCCATGAAATCTGAGATGGGATCCATGTATGAAAACAAAGTATGGACTTTGGTTGACTTGCCCGAGGGTAGGCAAGCAATAGAAAACAAGTGGATCTTCAAGAAGAAGACTGACGCTGACGGTAATGTTACTGTCTACAAAGCTCGACTTGTCGCAAAGGGTTTTCGACAAGTTCAAGGGGTTGACTACGATGAGACCTTCTCACCCATAGCGATGCTTAAGTCTGTCCGAATCATGTTAGCAATTGCCGCATTTTATGATTATGAAATTTGGCAAATGGATGTAAAGACGCATTCTGAATGGATTTACGGAAGAAGAGTTGTATATGATGCAACCGAAGGTTTTATCGATCCAAAGGAGCTAACAAAGTGTGCAAGCTCCAGCGATCCATTTATGGACTGGTGCAAGCATCTCGGAGTTGGAATAAACGCTTTGATAGTGTGATCAAAGCATTTGGGTTCATCTGAGACTTTTGGAGAAGCCTCAGATTTACAAGAAAGTGAGTGGGAGCTCTATAGCATTTTTGATATTATATGTAGATGACATATTGCTGATCGGAAATGATATAGAATTTCTGGATAGCATAAAAGGATACTTGAATAAGAGTTTTTCAATGAAAGACCTCGGTGAAGCTGCTTACATATTGGGCATTAAGATCTATAGAGATAGATCAAGACGCTTAATTGGACTTTCACAAAGCACATACCTTGACAAAATTTTGAAGAAGTTCAAAATGGATCAAGCAAAGAAAGGGTTCTTGCCTGTGTTACAAGGTGTGAAGTTGAGTAAGACTCAATGCCCGACCAACTGCAGAAGATAGAGAGAAAATGAAAGATGTTCCTATGCTTCAGCCATAGGCTCTATCATGTATGCAATGTTGTGTACCAGACTGATGTGTGCCTTGCTATATGCTTAGCAGGAGGTACCAAAGTAATCCAGAGTGGATCATCGGACAGCGGTCAAGAACATCCTGAAATACCGAAAAGGACTAAGGATATGTTTCTCGATATGGAGGTGACAAAGAGCTCATCGTGGCGGTTACGTTGATGCAAGCTTTGACACCGATCCGACGATTCTAAATCGCAGACCGGATACGTATTTACACTAAACGGAGGAGCTGTCGGTTGATGCAGTTCTAAACAAAGCGTCGTGGCGGGATCTACATGTGAAGCGGAGTACATAGCAGCTTCGAAGCAGCTAATGAAGGAGTCTCGATGAAGGAGTTCATATCCGATCTAGGTGTCATACCTAGTGCATCGGGTCCAATGAAAATCTTCGTGACAATATTGAGCAATTGCCTTAGCGAAGGAATCCAGATTTCACAAGAGGACCAAGCACATCAAAAGACGCCTCAATTCCATCCGGATTTAGTCCGTGGGAGACATAGAGATTTGCAAGATACATACGGATCTGAATGTAGCGCACCCGTTGACTAAGCCTCTTCCACGAGCAAAACATGATCAACACCAAGACTCCATGGGTGTTAAAATCATTACTATGTAATCTAGATTATTGACTCTAGTGCAAGTGGGAGACTAAAGGAAATATGCCCTAGAGGCAATAATAAAGTTATTATTTATTTCCTTATTTCATGATAAATGTTTATCATTCATGCTAGAATTGTATTAACCAGAAACATGATACATGTGTGAATGCATAGACAAACAATATGTCACTAGTATGCCTCTACTAGACTAGCTTGTTAATCAAAAATGGTTATGTTTCCTAACCATGAACAAAGAAGTTGTTATTTGATTAACAAGGTCACATCATTAGTAGAATGATCTGATTGACATGACCCATTCCATTAGCTTAGCACACGATCGTTTAGTATGTTGCTAATGCTTTTATCCATGACATATACATGTTCCTGTAACTATGAGATTATGCAACTCCGTTTACGGAGGAACACTTTGGTGCTACCAAACGTCACAACGTAATCGGGTGATTATAAAGGAGTACTACAGGTGTCTCCAAAGGCGATGTTGGGTTGGCGTATTCGAGATTAGGTTTTGTCACTCCGATTGTCTGGAGAGGTATCTCTGGGCCCTCTCGGTAATACACATCATCAAGCCTTGCAAGCATTACAACTAATGAGTTAGCTGTAAGATGATGTATTACGGAACGAGTAAAGAGACTTGCCGTAACGAGATTGAACTAGGTATTGGATACCGACGATCGAATCTCGGGCAAGTAACATACCGATGACAAAGGAACAACGATGTTGTTATGCGGTCTCGACCGATAAAGATCTTCGTAGAATATGTAGGAGCCAATATGGGCATCCAGGTCCCGCTATTGGTTATTGACCGGAGACGTGTCTCGGTCATGTCTACATTGTTCTCGAACCGTAGGGTCCGCACGCTTAAGGTTTCATGGATGTTATATTATGAGTTTATGTATTTTGATGTACCAAGAAGTTCGAGTCCGGATGTGATCACGGACATGACGAGGAGTCTCGAAATGGTCGAGACATAAAGATTGATATATTGGAAGCCTATATTTGGAGTTCGGAATGGTTCCGGTGAAATTGGGATTTTACTGAAAACCGGGGTTACGGAACCCTCCCGGAGGCTATTGGGCCTTAGTGGGCCTCGAGGGAGAAGAGGAGGGCTGGCCAGGGCAGGCGCGCCTCCCCCCTAGTCCGAATAGGACAGGAGGAGGCGGCGCCCTTCCTTCTTCCCCTCCCCCAATCCTACTCCAACTAGGAAGGGGGGAGTCCTACTCCTGTGGGAGTAGGACTCCTCCAGCGCGCCTCCTCTAGGCCGGCCGCACCCCCTTGCTCCTTTATATACGGGGCAAGGGGCACCCTAGGACACACAAGTTTGATCTACGGATCGTTCCTTAGCCGTGTCGGTGCCCCTTCCACCATATTCCACCTCGGTCATATCGTCAAAGCTTAGGCGGCTCTCGCCGATAGAACATCAAGATCGTCACCACGCCGTCGTCTTGACGGAACTCTCCTCGACACTCGGCTGGATCGAGTACGAGGAACGCCATCGAGCTGTACGTGTGTCAAGAACTCGGGGCGCCGGAGTAACGGCGCCGGATCGGTCGGATCGCGAGGAGAACGTCGACTACTTCCTCTACGCCAGATCGCTTCGCTTCGGTCTCACGAGGGCACGTAGACAACACTCTCCCCTCTCGTTGCTATGCATCACCATGATCTTGCGTGTGCGTAGGAATTTTTTTGAAATTACTACGTTCCCCATCAACTGGGTGGGCTGCCCTGACACTCGTCGCTCCACTTCGGGCTATTGTGTCTATCTTGGACCCTCACTCATCTCGTGGTCGTCCAAGCAGCAGCCTACGGTCTCTCGTTCCAGTGCTGAGGCTGAGTATCGTGCGGTGGCCAACGCCATCGCCAAGTGTTCGTGGCTTCGCCAGCTGCTTTAGGAGCTCTCTTGCCCTGTTAACCGTGCCATGGCGGTCTACTGCGATAACGTCTTGGCGGTCTACCTCTCCGCTAACCCGGTGCATCATCGATGAACCAAGCATATTGAGTTGGATATTCATTTTTTTCGGGAACAGGTGGCCCTTGGCCATATTCGTGTTTTACACGTCCCTACTTCCCAACAATTTGCCGATCTCATGACCAAGGGCTTGCCTACGGCGTCATTTGAGGAGTTCCGGTCCAGTCTTTACGTTAGCCGCGGTGCTGCTTCGACTGCGGAGGGGTGTTGAGTATATGTGTTATGTGCATATTGTGTATTGGGCCTGCCTCCTAGTTCCTTGTATAGTTGAGGTCCGTGGCCCACCTTTGTACATCATATATACGTGCCTATGCACGAAGAGCAATACATCGTGCAATTCACATGTTCTACAGTTCTCTATGTTGTTCGATGCGCCTCCCACTGAATCGACAATGGGGCTTTCATGGCCTTTGGTGTCTTGTGTTCCGCACATGGCAACAACTTAGCTTGATAGCACACAAATAGTCCAACCGAGTAGTATTTTTGGTGTGGCCCAGTCGAGTTCTTTTGTGAGGTATCAACCATAATTTAATTTGCCACGAAAAGTCTATCAAGGTTTGGAGGCTGTCTACAGGTGTACCACTAGTGGTTGAAAATTGTCTTCATGGTGATATCTCAAAAAGTAGGCCTTCATGGTGTTGGTGTGCCTCCATGCTAACACCCATCCCTCCAATGGTGACCAGCTTCCTTCCACGAAATACAACTTGGGATACATCCTCATCTCCAAAGCATTTGGTTATCCCTAACTCTAAAAATTTACTTGTGGTTTACTTTGTTCGCTTGAGCATGTGTTCACTCACTCGGGCACCGTAATAATGGTTTTGGCACAACTTTAATGTTTTGCAAAACCTTAACTAGCTAATAATCAATTAAAGTTTGTAGTTGCCCCTATCCATTTTCCTTCTTGAAACTAACCAAATTTTAATTGGACCATGTTAACAAAAACAAATATATGGGTCAACCTAGTTTGATCCGATTTCAGATGCAGATAATTTTCATTTTTTTTCTAGAGGTGACCCTAGGTTACCGAGCTCATGATAAGCTTTGATACATACAAGGTGATTTCTACAAGCAATTGTTAACCAATAGTTTAACTTTGGACCGAATATGTGCAGTTTAAAGGAAGAAACAATAATATGAAAAGTATAATCCAGGGCTTAAGGTTTTACCATCAACCGTATACTCATGCTTGGGATTCTATCTAGATAACATGGCCCTAGTAGCCAACATGTTGTTTGTGGAAGTTGCATCCATACAACTCCATGATCGCCATGCTGCTGTGACGTGGTTCTATTGTCCAACCAAGGCCTTTACCCTCTTGTGGGGTTACCTTGATTGTTAAGTATGAGTCTAGACCAACACTTAGGCGCTTAATGTTTGCGTCATTTATACCCCAAAGATTGGTTTTTCGTTGTCATACTTGTCTTACTGTCACCGATGTTCGGCATAGCTTTTCACGTCTCTATGCACTTTACCTCTCCTTGATTGATCCTTGAGGTCCCAGGCACCTACGAGGCCTTAATTCGAACAAGGTAGATATGAGTGACAAATTGTTCCATAACACACATAAACAATGTTACTTTAAAGTAAACCAACAATCCCATTGCGCGAGTACATGGGGCTGCGAGGTTAGGTCTCAACCCTTAGCCCGAGAGGAGTACTCACACATGAGAATTAAATAACAGGAAAGATACATTGTAGATGGTACTTGAAGATGAATGATTGATGATAGTCTTACAATGTCATTGTATGCGACGTACTCTTGATTACAAGTGTATGGCTATGTATATGCGGATCAGGACTATGGAGATGGGAATCGTTGCGTTGTAGATGGGAATGACGACAGCTGCGAAGAAATGACTTGGTGGATAATTAACTCCGTCTGCCAAAGGATTTTCTTCTCTTTTTATTGTCTTGGTGTGCAGAACAGGGTTTCTGAGTCTACGTCTCGCAAACTTACCCAAGGTGCCTTCATGCAAGTTGTCAGTGCTGATGTCATGGAGGCCATGGCAGGATGTACGACCGCTGGTACTAGCAGGTCGGCTCGTACCGGATGTCGTCCATCTACTAGTGCCTTATGTGTGCCTCCAATTAATTGGGATTAATCTCCTTGACCATTACCATATATGACTTTTTTATCTCCTAAAATATCACATTCCAACAAGGAACCAAAATAAACAAAGGGATTTGCGATCTTCCACTTTTATTAGTCATTAGAGATCATCTTGAAGTGATTATCTGTGAAAATATGAGATTATCCAGTTTAGACACGGGTAAAAATTGAGTGCAAAAATACACTCATCAACTTCACAAGCTTAAACCTTGATCATTCTCGAGAAACTAACAAGACCGTAAGGAACTCAGTGTTTAAACTGAAATAATGACAAGGTCATAGTTAACTTACAATCAATATACCTTGGTAGCCCACCACTTTCGTTACCTAAAAACTTTTAGCATAGCTGTAGCAAAGTAAATAGTTATTATGCAAGGTCATTATGCTAAGATAATTAAAACAAAATTTTCATTAGCTTGGACAAAGTAATCAATTGTTCAGTTTTTCTAGCTAACACTTGCTTTCTGGGAACACTTTGGAAGAACTTTGCAAATGGAAACATCATTTACGGAAGTGAGAAGCATGTCAAATATAGCATGGTGTTAGATTAACTCACTAATACCCACAATTAGTGTGTCATCAAGGCGCAATAGTGCTTCTTCTTTCATTATTTGGTGGAACTTTTTCATAATTGACAATGTCGAAAGGTGTGAATATGTAATTTGAGGTATTGCTGGGGAAAGCTGGACACTCATGATGATACTGGGTTTTATCCAATATGCATGTATAATGACTGGACATAGGATTACGCATCTTTTCAGACAAACACACACTCTTGAGAAACCCAAAATATTAACCGTTTTAACATGACTATTACATGCAATAACCAACTATATTGCCTAAATACGACCCAAAACTCTGTTTGATCATTCGTAGGATAACAAGTGCTACTTGTGAGCTGCGTTGGGATTTCCTCGAAGAGGAGATGATGAAGCAGTACAATAGAGATAAATATTTTGCTCAGTTAAGAACCAAGGTTGTCAATACAGTAGGAGAACCTCACAAAACCTCATTAGCGGCACCTACACACACAAAAGGAAATACTTGCACCCAACGCAAATAAGGGGTTGTCAATCCCTTGGCTGTTAATTGCAAGGATCAAATCTCGTAGTGATAGATAGATTAAAACACAAAATAAAATAACGGTAAATAAATTGTAGCAAGGTATTTTTGGATTTTATATATGATAAAATATAGACTCGGGGCCATAGTTTTCAGTAGAGACTTCTCTCTTGAACATAGTGATACGTCCCAAACGTATCTACTTTTTGCCAAACACTTTTGTTATTGTTTTGGACTTTAATTTGCATGATTTGAAAGGAACTAACCCGGACTAACGCTGTTTTCAGCAGAATTGCCATGGTGTTATTTTTGTGTAGAAATAAAAGTTCTCGGATGGAGTTGAAAATTTACAAAGAATTATTTCAGAATATATAAAAAATACTAGTGAAGAGAAATACAGAGGGGCCACCATGGCGCCATAAGACCAAGGGCCGCGCCACCCCCCAGGACGCGCCTGGCACTCTTGTGGGCCCTTGGCATCTCCCGTAACCCTGTCTCACTCCATAAGTACCTATTCGTTCAGAAAAAATAGAGAGAAGGAATCATCATGTTTTACTATACGAAGGCGCCACCACCTCCTGTTCTTTATCGAGAGGGTTGATCTGGAGTCCGTTCTGGACTCCGGAGAGGGGTATTCGACGTTGTCGTCATCATCAGCCCTCCTCCATCACCATTTTCATGATGCTGGGAGTGAGTATTTCCTTCGTAGGCTTGCTGGATGTTGATGGGTTAGATGAGGTTTATCATGTAATTGAGTTAGTTTTATTAGGGCTTGTTCCTAGTATCCACTATGTTCTGAGATTGATGTTGCTATGACTTTTCTATGCTTAATGCTTGTCACTAGGTCCCGAGTGCCATGATTTCAGATTTGAACCCTTTATGTTTTCACGAATATATTTGTGTTCTTGATCCTATCTTGCAATCCGCATAACCCAAGGTGACAATAATTGGGATTCTTTCTGGTGATTACCGTAGTTTGAGGAGTTCATGTATTCAGTATGTGTTAATGCTTTGTTCTGGTTCTCTATTTTAATGAGGCCTTAATATCCCTTAGATTTCCTTATGGACCCCGCTGCCATAGGAGGGTAGGACAAAAGATGTCATGCAAGTTCTTATCGCAAGCACGTATGACTATATACGGAATACATGCCTACATTACATTGAAGAACTGGAGCTAGTTCTGTGTCGCCCTAGGTTATGACTGTTACATGATGAATGTTATGCAACATAATTATCCATCAGCGATCCAACGCCTATGAACTTTTCATATATTGATCTTTGCTAAGTTACTATTGTTGATGCTTTTGTTACAATCACTACAAAATATTACTATTACTGTTACCATTACTATCAAGTTACCATACTACTGTGCTACTGATCACACTGCTGCAGATATTTAGTTCTTCGGGTGTGGTTGAATTGACAACTCAACTACTAATACTTGCAAATATTCTTTGGCCCCCGTTGTGTCGAATCAATAAATTTGGGTTGAATACTCTACCCTCAAAAACTGTTGCAATCCCCTATACTTGTGGGTTATCACATCGCATACGGTGGGTAAACAAATTACTGTTGGACAATTGATAGAAAAGTGCATAGTTATGACGATATTCAAGGCAATGATCATGTATATAGGCATCACGTCCGAGACAAGTAGACCGACTCCTTCCTGCGTCTACTACTATTACTCCACCCATTGATGGATATCCACCATCCATCTAGGGTATTAAGTTAATAATAACAGATTAACACCTTAAGAAAGATGGCAACATGTAGACAAAGTAAACCTAATCAATATGAATAAACCCCATCTTTTTATCTTTTACGGCAATGATAAAAATACATGTCGTGTCCCTTTCTGTCACTGCGATTGAGCACCACAAGATCGAACCCATCACAAAGCACCTCTCCCATTGCAAGATAAATCAATCTAGTTGACCAAACCGAACGGATAAATCAAAGAGAAATACAAATCTATAACAATCATGAATATAAGAATTCAGAAAAGACTCAAATAATATTCTTGAATAATCTAATCATAAACCCACAATTCATTGGATACCAACAAACACACCGCAAAAAAGGATTACATCGAATAGGTCTCCAAGAACATCAAGGAGAACATTGTATTGAAGATCTAAGAGAGAGAAGAAGCCATCTAGCTACCAGCTATGGACCCGTAGGTCTGTGGTAAACTACTCATGCATCATCAGAAAGGAAGCAAGGTTGATGAAGAAGCCCTCCGTGATCGATTCCCCCTCCGACAGAGTATCGGAGAAGGCCTCCAGATGGGATCATGGAAGAACAGAGGCTTGTAGCGGCGGCAAAAAGTGTTTCGGGTGGCTCTCTGATGTATTGGGAATATTTGGGAATTTATTAAAGTGGAATTAGGTGAAGAGGTGCCACGAGGGGCCCACAATCCTGGGGTCACCCCCCGGGGCGCACTAGCAGGCTTGTCGCTCCCTCATGACTCTTTAGGTCTTCTCCCAAAGCTTCTAGGGTCCCTTATGGTCCAGAAAAAATTGTCAAAAAGTTTCATAGAATTTGGACTCCGTTTGGTACTGATTTTCTAAAAAGCCAAAAACCAGCAAAAAACAACAACTAGCACTCGGCACTAGGTTATTAGGTTAGTCCCAAAAATGATATATAATTGCGTAATAAACATCCAAGATTGGTAATCCCTCCATTTTTGTATAGCTACAAACTCGGATTACAGGTACCAATGTAAAATTTAATGCCTGCTTTATAAGTCAACTTTTCTTCTTGTTTACTGGTATCATGAATACTCCGCATGCATGCAAAGAAATTGAGTGGAGGAAGTAGCTGAATGTCATTATGACTGCATGTATGCAAGTATTAAACATGTTGTTATGACGAGAAAATATCATTAATTTTGCCTCGATTACTGTTGGTCGCCTTGTATAGATGCAAAAATGCATATTCCATTGTGGACTTGTATATAAAAATGGAGGGAGTACTATAGTAGCATGGAACAATAAAAAATTATAGATATGCTGGAGACGTATCAGCATCCCTAAGCTTAATTCATGCTCGCCCTCGAGTAGGTAAATGATAAAAACAGAATTGTTGATGTGAAATGCTACCTGTCATATTCATCATGTAATCTCTTTTGTGGTATGAATATAAAGATCTAAATGATTCAAAGCAATAGTCTATAATTTGATATAAAGAATTCAATAGTCATGCATACTAACAAACAATCATGCCTTTCAAAAATAAAAATGCTAAAGAAAGTTATCCCTACAAAATCATATATTCTCGTCATGCTCCATCTTCTTAACACATAGTATTTATCATGCACAACCCCGATGACAAGCCGAGCGATTGGTTCATACTATTTGACGCGCTTCAGCTTTTTCAACCCCACGCAATACATGAGTGCAAGCCATGGATATAGCACTATGGGTGGAATAGAATGCGGTGGTAGAGATTGATAAGGAGAAGTCAAAAAAGGAGGATAGTCTCAAATTAACGAGGTTAATCAATGGGCTATGGAGATGCCCATCAAATGATGTCAATGCAAGGAGTAGGGATTGTCACGCGACGAATGCAGTAAGAACTATAAGTGTATGAAAGCTCAAAATAAAAACTAACTGGATGTGCATCCAACTTGCATGCACATGAAGACCTCGGGCATTTGAGGAAGACCATCATTGGAATATACAAGCCAAGTTCTATAATGAAAAAATCCCACTAGTATATGAAAATGAAAGCATTGGAGACTCTCTATATGAAAAACATGGTGCTACTTTGAAGCACACGTGTGGAAAAGGATAATAACATTGCCCCCCCCTCTCTCTTTATGTCATTTTTCTTTTCTTTTCCTTTTTTCTTTCTTTTTTTCTCTTTCTCTTTTTTCTTTTTTCTTTTTCTTTTTCTTTTTCTTTTTTTCTTGGGAACTTTTTGGCCTTTTTTTAATATTCCCTCACCGGATCAATGCTCTAATAATGAATAATGATGATCATCACACTTGTATTTACTTACAACTCAAAATTATAACTCGATAGTAGAACAAAATATGACTCTATATGAATGCCTCTGGCAGTGTACCAGGATGTGCAATGATGCTAGCGTAACATGTATAAAAAATGATGAATGGTGGCCGAGCCACAAATACTATGTGAGCTATATGATCATGCAAAGCAAACAATGATGATGTGTGTCATAAAAACGGAACAGTGGAAGTTGCATGGCAATATATCTCGGAGTGGCTACGGAATGCCATAATAGGTAGGCATGGTGGCTGTTTTAAGGGAGATATAAGGAAGCTTTGTGGTAGAGTGTATCATATCACGGGTTTGGATGCACCAGCAAAGTTTGCGCCAACTCTCGAGGTGAGAAAGGGCAATGCACGGTATCGAAGAGGCTAGCAAATTGCGGAAATGTGAGAATGTGTATAATCCATGGACTCGCATTAGTCATAAAGAACTCGTATACTTATTGCGAAATTTTATTATCCCTCGAAGCAAAGTACTACTATGCATGCCCCTGGGGGGGATAGATTGGTAGGATAAGACCATCGATCATCCACGACCGCCACTCATAAGGAAGACAATCAATAATAAATCATGCTCCAACTTCTTAGTATAACGAGAGACCATACGTGCATGCTTTGGGAATCACAAACCTTAACGCCAATATTCTTACTAAACAACAGTCCTTCACTAGTACCTCCCACATATTATCATTTTAATATTGCAAAACTATTGCAAAGAATCAAACTTATCATATTCAGCGATCTACATGATAGTTTTTATTATATCCCTCTTGAATACCTATCATATTAGGACCAATTTCATAACTCGTGCATATTGCCATTACTATTTATGAAACTCTCAAAATGATATAAGTGAAGCATGAGAGTGCAACTATTTCTTTAAAATATAACCACCGTTGTGCTCTAAAAAATATAAGTGAAGCACTAGAGCAACTGCATAGCTCAAAAGATATAAGTGAAGCACAAAGAGTATTCTAGAAAATCACGAATGAGTGTGTGTCCTTGTCAAAAGGTGTATCCAGCAAATATGATTATGGCAAACTAAAAATCGAACAAATAAAAGACTCATATAATACATGACGCTCCAAGCAAAACTTATATCATGCAATGAATAAAAATATAGCTCCAAGTAATTTACCGATGATTGGTAGGCAAAAGCGGGGAAGCCTTCCGGGCCATCCCTAAGCTTAGACGCTTGGGTCGCCTTGAATATTACCTTGGGGTGTCTTGGGCATCCCCAAGCTTAGTCTCTTTCCACTCTCAATTCCTTCATCATCGCGATCTCACTTAAAACTTGAAAACATCAATACACAAAACTCAACAGAAACCTTCGTGAGATCCGTTAGTATAACAACCAAATAACAAACTTTAGGTACTGTTATGAACCCATTCATATTTTATTATTGCATAATACCTATTGCATTCCAACTTCTCCATGACTTATAGCCCTCGATACAATCCATAGATTCATCAAAACAAGCAAACTATGCAACAAAAACATAATCTATCTAAAACAGAACAGTCTATAGTAATCTGAATAATGACTATACTTTTGTAACTCTAAAAATTCTAAAAAACTACGAAATCATGGATAATTTATATATTAATCATGTGTAAAACATTCAGGTGGAAGACACTTTCAGTGAATTTAAACAATTCTGCTACTCGGCATGAAAGTTCTGTTAATTCACAGAATCGAGTCAACTATCAATC
This sequence comes from Aegilops speltoides, assembly GCA_021437245.1. Taxonomy (NCBI): domain Eukaryota; kingdom Viridiplantae; phylum Streptophyta; class Magnoliopsida; order Poales; family Poaceae; genus Aegilops; species Aegilops speltoides. The sequence goes on along the minus strand of CM038143.1, from coordinate 115,365,029 downwards.
AAATCATCCCGAAGGCTTTACTTGGCACAAACACTAATTAAACCACAAATACACAACCATAACAATAGCATAATTGTGTGCACACCAAAAAATAGGAAATGACAACTCTCAGGTTGTCTCCCAAGTCCCAACAAGCTCTTTCTTTATAGCCATTAAGATAGGCTTGAGATTTTATTGATGCTCACATGAAAGATAATAATTGAAACACAAAGAGAGCATCATGTGACATGTGAAAAGAGTCTAAAATAATTCCTATGCATAGGAATTTTATAAGCAAACAATTTATCATGACAAGAAAAATCTAGTATGTGCAAGGGAGAAGAATAAAACATTGGCGATCTCAACGTGACGAGAGCTAATTTAGTAATATGAAAATTTCTACAACCATATTTTCCTCTCTAGTAATAATTATTCATATTCTCTTCACATGCATGCAAAGTTGACACTCTTCCAAGATAGTGGGATTATCATCAAATAAAGTCATGACCTCTCCAAACCCACTTCATCAAAAAAGTCACAAGATCAATAATTCCCCAAAATAGTGGGATCATTATTGCCTAAAGTTGACGCTCTTCCAAACCCACTTTCAATATTTTTGCAAACATTAATATCAATAGCATATTCAGCATGAGGCTTAAACAAATTTCCGAGATCATAAGAAGCATCACCCCAGTAATGATTATTACAACAAGTGGTGGACATAACAAAATCAACATCCCCAAGCTTGTAGTTTTGCATATCATTAACACAATTGACATGAATTGAATTTCGACATCATTGCAATCATACTTTTCATTCAAGGAGCTATCATGAATCAATTTATAAATTTCTTCTTCTAAGACTTCATCACAATTTCCAGATTCAAGAATTTCAAGAAAAAACTTCATAAAGATAATCTAGTGCACTCAACTCACTAGAAATTGGTTCATAATAATTGGATCTTTTAAAAAGATTAGCAAGCGGATGAGGATCCATCTTATTTTTCTTTTTTCTTTCTATTGTTTTCAGTGTTGACATGAATACAATAAAAGCAAGCAAATAGAATATTTTTATGATTTTGTAAAACTGTTTTAGAAGTAGGGGAGATGAAAATGAGAGGCAAATGGCAAATTAAAGTTAATACAAGTAGATGATAGTTTGTGTGCACGTACTTGATAGGTTTTGCTGATATATCCCCCGCAACGGCAACAGAAATTCTTCCTGCTACTTGTGAGCTGCATTGGGATTTCCTCGAAGAGGAGAGGATGAAGCAGTACAATAGAGATAAGTATTTCCTTCAGGTAAGGACCAAGATTATCAATCCAGTATGAGAACCACACAGAACCTCGTTAGCAGTACCTACACACACAAAAGCAAAAACTTGCACCCAACACAAACAAACGGTTGTCAATCCCTTGGCGGTTAATTGCAAGGATCAAATCTCGTAGTGATAGATAGATATATAGATAGATAGATTAAAACACAAAATAAAATCAGGGTAAATAAATTGCAGCAAGCAATTTTATATATGATAAAAGTAGACCCCGAGGCCATAGTTTTCACTAGAGTCTTCTCTCTCAAACAAAGGCATATGTTGGGTAAACAAAATGTTGGGCAATTGATAGAAAAGCGCATAGTTATGACGATATTCAAGACAATGAGCATGTATATAGGTATCACGACCGAGACAAGTAGACCGACACCTTCCTACATCTACTACTATTACTCCACCCATCGACTGCTATCTAGCTTGCATCTAGGGTATTAAGTTAGTAAAACAGATTAACGTCTTAAGAAAGATGACAAGGTGTAGGCAAAATAAACCAAATCAATATGAATAAACCCCATCTTTTTATCCTTAATGGCAACGATACAAATACGTGGAATGCCCCTTTCTGTCACTAGGATTGAGCACCGCAAGATCTAACCCATCACAAAACACCTCTCCCATTGTAAGATAAATCAATCTAGTTGGCCAAACCAAACGGATATATCGGAGAGGAATACAAAGCTATAACATCATGCATATAAGAATTAAAAAAACTCAAATATTATTCATGAATAATCTGATCATTTTTTTAGAGAAAAGGCCATAGCCCGACTTTATAAATAAAGCCACACGGCAGCGTCACAGACCCGAACAAGAACGAAACCAATAGGTGAAACATCGCAGTACACCGAACAGATAGTTTGGGACCAGCAAACGAAAGGAAGGGGTACAGGCAACCTGCCATACACGGCGCGCAGGTCGGAAGGGAGAAGACTAGAACCAAACAACGATAATAGCGACACCTTGATTAGACGATGGGGTCCAGCCCAGAGATGTGGGATGCCAAAGCCCTAGTTTTAGCGATGAGCAAGTCCAGGGCATCCCGATCTTCATCCTTAGTCAATGATCTCCACTGCTGCAATAGTATACATGATTTGAAAAGAACGTCAGCAGGCTTAGACGGGAAGATATGTTCAATAGTAAATTTGTTCCTAATAATCCATAGAGCCCAGCATAAGGCACCCAGGCCGACCTAGAACACCCTCTTGGTAACCCCAACCAAAACTTTGGCTAGGTTTCTAAGCTCAGAGAATGAGGAAGGGTTCCAAGAAACCTGAAGCCAAGATTTGACACAACTCCAAACCAACTTAGCCAGCACGCAGTGGAAAAAAATGTGTTCCGAGTTTTCCAAGCCACCACATAAATGACAAAACTCCGAGCCTGGCCCATTGCGCTTTTTAATCTGGTCAGCCGCCGGGAGGTGGCCACAAAAAGCTTGCCAAAGGAAAATTTTAATCTTAGGAGGGACTTTGGATTTCCAGACACAAGAAAATCTGCTCGAAGGGGTACCACCGATAAGCCTAGAGTACAATGACTTAACCGAAAACCTGCCAGAGGCCGAATGAGGCCAAACCACAGTGTCAGAAGACTCCGAGAGCACAGGGAAGAGGGCAGAGAGACTTTGCCAATCTTCCAACTCTTCAGGAGAGGGGGAACGACGAAAAGCCAGATCCCAGTTATGAGCCACCACCTCCGCGATGGAGATATCAGGTTTAAGGCAATAAGAAAACAAAACCGGAAAACTAACAGCTAAGGGGGCATCCCCAGACCACCAGTCCAGCCAGAAGCGGACCGTAGTCCCGTTACCCACGATAAATTTAACATGTTCCAGGAAGGTAGGCCTGACTTTGACAAGGGACTTCCAGAATTAGATCCGCAACGAGCGGTGGCAAACAACGGGCTAGAATGTGGGAAGTATTTAGCCTTGTGAATCGTAAACCAAAGGGAGTCAGCCCCGCTAGTCATAATTTTCCACCACCACTTAATAAGCAAACATATGTTCATCACCTGAGTATTAATAATGCCTAACCCCCCAAGGTTTTTAGGCTTACATATACATTGCCACTTGACCAGCCTATATTTCCGTTTGTTATCCGCGGAGTTCCAATAAAAGGCCCCCCTATGTTTGTCAAAGCCAGCATGGACACCAGCCGAGAGAAGATAGAAGCCCATAAGAAACATAGGGAGAGAAGATAAGCAGGAGTTAATTAGAGCAACTTTGCTAGCGTTGGTATTATATCTCCCCCTCCAAGGGAGCACCCTGTTTCCCACTTTAGCGACTGCCGGAGCAAAGTCCTTAGAGTGAAGCAAGACAGGAGAGATTGGAAGGCCTAGATTGTTGGAAATATGCCCTAGAGGCAATAATAAAAGTATTATTATATTTCAATGTTCATGATAATTGTCTTTTGTTCATGCTATAACTTTGTTATCCGGAAATCGTAATACACGTGTGAACACTTAGACCACAATATGTCCCTAGTGAGCCTCTAGTTGACTAGCTCGTTGATCAATAGATAGTCATGGTTTCGACTATGGACATTGGATGTCGTTGATAACGGATCACATCATTAGGAGAATGATGTGATGGACAAGACCCAATCATAAGCATAGCATAAAAGATCGTATAGTTCGCTTGCTAGAAGCTTTGCCAATGTCAAGTATCTATTCCTTCGACCATGAGATCGTGTAACTCCGGTTACCGTAGGAGTGCCTTGGGTGTATCAAACGTCACAACGAATCGGGTGACTATAAAGGTGCATTACAGGTATCTCCGAAAGTATCTGCGGGTTGACACTAATCGAGATCGGATTTGTCACTCCGTATGACGGAGAGGTATCTCTGGCCCACTCGGTAATGCATCATCATATTGAGCTCAAAGTGACCAAGGTGTTGGCCACGGATCATGCATTACGCTACGAGTAAAGTGACTTGCGGTAACGAGACCGAACGAGGTATTGGGATACCGACGATCGAAGTCTCGCAAGTAACGCATCGATTGACATAGGGAATTGCATACGGGTTTGATAGAATCCTCGACATCGTGGTTCAACCGATGAAATCATCGAGGAGCATGTGGGAGCCAACATGGGTATCTAGATCCCGCTGTTGGTTATTGCCCGAGAGTCGCCTCGGTCATGTCTCACGTGTCTCCGAACCCGTAGGGTCTACACACTTAAGGTTCGGTGACGCTTAGGGTTAGTAGGAAGACTAGTATGTGAATACCGAATGTTGTTCGAGTCCGGATGAGATCCCTGACGTCACGAGGAGTTCGGAAGGGTCCGGAGGTAAAGAATAATATATAGAAAGTGGTGTTTCGCCATCGGGAAAGTTTCGGGTTTCGGTAAAATCACGGACCACCGGAAGGGTCCCGGGTCCACCGGTGGGGCCACCCATCCGGAGGGCCCCATGGGCCATAGGGGAAGGAACCAGCCCACAAGGGGCTGGTGCGCCTCAGGCCCACCCTCGCGCCTAGGGTTGAAACCCTAGGGGTGGGCGCCCACCGGCTTGGGGGCACTCCACCCCTGGCCGCCCCCCCTTGGAGATTGGATCTCGGGGCCGCCACCACAGGGCCTATATAAAGGGGGAGGGGCTGCTGTACACAACTCCCAAGGCGCAGCCCTCCCTCCCCAACACATCTCCTCCTCCGTAAGTGCTCGTGAAGCCTCGCCGAGTATCTTGCTTCACCACCATCACCACGCCGTCGTCTTGCCGGTGGTGTTGTCTTCCTCAACCTCTCCTTCCCCTTGCTGGATCAAGAAGGAGGAGACGTCGCCGTCCCGTGCGTGTGTTGAACGCGGAGGTGCTGTCCGCTCAGACTTGGCATCGGTGATCTGAATCACGCTCGAGTACGACTCCATCATCACCTTGCAAGCTTCCGCACGCGATCTACAAGTGGTATGTAGATGCAAACTCTCTCCGTTACTCGTTGCTTAGATGAACTCATAGATGGATCTTGGTGAAGCCGTGGGAAAAATTTTAATTTTCTCGCAACGCTCCCCAACAAAGGCATCATGAGCTAGGTCTATGCGTAGTTCTCTATTGCACGAGTAGAACACAAATTTGTTGTGGGCGCTGATCTTGTCATCTTACTTGCCCCTACTAGTCTTTTCTTGCTCAACGGTATTGTGGGATGAAGCGGCCCGACCAACCTTACACGTGCGCTTACGTGAGACCGGTTCCACCGAATCGACATGCACTAGTTGCATAAGGTGGCTGGCGGTGTCTGCTCTCCCACTTTAGTTGGAGCGGAATCGATGAACAGGGCCCTTATGAAGGGTAAATAGAAGTTGACAAAATCACGTTGTGGTGATTCGTAGGTAAGAAAACGTTCTTGCTAGAACCCAATCGCAGCCACGTAAAAGATGCAACAACAACTAGAGGACGGCTAACTTGTTTTTGCAGCGATTGATCATGTGATGTGATATGGCCAGAAGTTGTGATGAATGTTGAATTGTGATGTATGAGATCATGTTCTTGTAATAGGATTCACGACTTGCATGTCGATGAGTATGACAACCGGCAGGAGCCATAGGAGTTGTCTTTATTTTTTGTATGACCTGCGTGTCATTGAAGAACGCCATGTAAACTGCTTTACTTCATTACTAAACGCGTTAGTCATAGAAGTAGAAGTAGTCGTTGGCGTGACAACTTCATGAAGACACGATGATGGAGATCATGATGATGGAGATCATGGTGTCAAGCCGGTGACAAGATGATCATGGAGCCCCGAAGATGGAGATCAATGGAGCTTGATGATATTGGCCATATCATGTCACAACTTTATAATTGCATGTGATGTTTATTATGTTTATGCATCTTGTTTACTTAGGACGACGGTAGTAAATAAGATGATCCCTTATAAAATTTCAAGAAGTGTTCTCCCTAACTGCGCACCGCTGCTACAGTTAAATCGTTTCTAAGCACCACGTGATGATCGGGTGTGATGGATCCTTACGCTCACATACAACGGGTGTAAGACAGTTTTACACAGCGAAAACACTTAGGGTTAACTTGACGAGCCTAGCATGTGCGGACATGGCCTCGAACACGGAGACCGAAAGGTCAAACACGAGTCGTATGGAAGATACGATCAACATGAAGATGTTCACCGATGATGACTAGTCCGTCTCACGTGATGATCGGACACGGGCTAGTCGACTCGGATCGTGTAACACTTAGATGACTAGAGGGATGTCTAATCTAAGTGGGAGTTCATAATTTTGATTAAGAACTTTATTATCATGAACTTAGTCTAAAACCTTTGCAAATATGTCTTGTAGATCAATGGCCAACGCTAATGTCAACATGAACTTCAACGCTCCTAGAGAAACCAAGTTGAAAGATGATGGCAGCAACTACACGGATCGGGTCCGAACCCGAGGATCATCCTCATAGCTGCCAAGAAACAAGATGTCCTAGAAGCACCGTTAGGTGACCCACTGTTCTCCCAGCACTGCAAGACGATTTGAACGTCTGGCGGACTCGCTTCGATGATTACTCCCTCGCTCAAGGCGGCATGCTCTACAGCTTAGAACCGGGCTCCAAAAGCGTTTTGAGCATCACGGAGCATATGAGATGTTCAAGAGCTGAAACTAGTTTTCCAAGCTCATGCCCGGTCGAGAGATATGATGTCTCGACAAGTTCTACAGCTTGTAAGATGGAGGAAAACAGTTACACAAGGAGCACATCCTCGAAGATGTCCGGGTTGCACAACCGTATGACCCAAATGAACATTAACCTCCCGATGAGGCGGTCATTGACAGAATCCTCCATCGCTCCCACCAAGCTACAAGAGCTTTGTGATGAACTACAACATGCGGGGATGGTAAAGACCATTCTGAAGTGTTCTCGATGTCAAGTCAGCAGAGGCTGAAATCAAGAAAGAACATCAAGTGTTGATGGTCAATAAGACCACTAAGTTCAAGAAGGGCAAGGGTAAGAAGAACTTCAAGAAGGACGGCAAAAATGTTGCCGCGCCCGTAAACTCGCTGCCGGAAGAAGTCAAAGAATGGACCCAAGCCCGAGATCGAGTGCTTTTATTGCAAGGGGAAAGGGCACTGGAAGCGGAACTGCCCCAAATACTTAGCGGACAAGAAGGCCGGCAACACCAAAGGTATATTCGATATACATGTAATTGATGTGTACCTTACCAAGACTCGTAGTAACTCCCGGTATTTGATACCGTGCCGTTGCTCACATATGTAACTCACAGCAGAGCTGCGGAATAAACGGAGATCGGCGAAGGGACGAGGTGACGATCTTGCGTCGGGAATGGTTCCAGAGTCGATGTGATCGCCGTCGGCACGCTGCCTCTACATTTACCTACGGGATTAGTTTTAAACCTCAATAATTGTTATTTAGTGCCAAGTTTGAGCATGAACATTGTATCCGGATCTCGCTTGATGCGAGATGGCTACTCATTTAAGTCCGAGAATAATGGTTGTTCGATTTATATGAGAGATATGTTTTATGGTCATGCTCCGATGGTCAATGGTTTATTCTTAATGAATCTCGAGCGTAATATTACACATGTTCATAGTGTGGATGCGAAAAGATGTAAAGTAGATAACGATAGTCCCACATACTTGTGGCATCGCCGCTTTGGTCACATTGGTGTCAAGCGCATGAAGAAGCTCCATGCCGATGGACTTTAGAGTCTCTTGATTATGAATCGCTTGACACATGTGAACCATGCCTCTTAGGCAAGATGACCAAGACTCCGTTCTCCTAACAATGGAGCGAGCAACCAACTTGTTGGAAATCATACATACCGATGTGTGCGGTCCAATGAGCGTTGAGGCTCATGGAGGATATCGTTATGTTCTCACTCTCACCGATGACTTGAGTAGATATGGGTATGTCTACTTAATGAAACACAAGTCCGAGACCTTTGAAAAGTTCAAGGAATTTCAGAGTGAGGTAGAGAATCAACGTGACCGTAAGATAAAGTTCCTACGATCGATCGTGGGGAGAATACTTAAGTCACGAATTTGGTACACACTTAAGAAAATGTGGAATCGTTTCACAACTCACGCCGCTGGAACACCTCAAATAAACGGTGTGTCCGAACGTCGAATCGCACATTATTGGATATGGTGCGGTCTATGATGTCTCTTACCGATTTACCACTTTGTCATTTTGGGGATACGCCTAGAGACAGCTACATTCACTTTAAATAGGGCGCCGCCTAAATCCGCTGAGACGACACCGTATGAATTATGGTTTGGGAAGAAACCTAAGTCTGTCGTTTCTAAAAGTTTGGGGATGCGATGCTTATGTCAAGAAACTTCAACCTGAAAAGCTCGAACCCAAGTCGGAAAAATGTGTATTCATAGGATACCCTAAGGAAACTGTCGGGTATACCTTCTACTTAAGATCCGAAGGCAAGATCTTTGTTGCCAAGAACGGATGCTTTCTGGAGAAAGAGTTTCTCTCGAAAGAAGTAAGTGGGAGGAAAGTAGAACTCGATGAAGTACTACCTCTCGAACGGGAAAGTGGTGCGCGCAGAAACCGCTCTGTAATGCCCACACCAATCAAGAGGAAATCATTGATGATGATCAAGATACTTGGATCAAGTTATCGCTGAACTTCAAGGTCCACAAGGACACGCTCCGCACTGTGAGTGGTACGGCAACCCTGTCATGGAAATCATGTTGCTAGACAACAATGAACCTTCAAACTATGAAGAAGCAATGGCGGGCCCAGATTCCAACAAATGGCTTGAGGCCATGAAATCCGAGATAGAATCCATGTATGAAAACAAAGTATGGACTTTGACAGACTTGCCCGATGATCGGCGAGCGATAGAAAATAAATGGATTTTTAAGAAGAAGACGGACGCGGATGGAAATGTCACCATCTATAAAGCTCGACTTGTCGCTAAGGGTTATCGACAAGTTCAAGGGATTGACTACGACGAGACATTCTCTCCCGTAGCGAAGCTTAAGTCCGTCCGAATCATGTTAGCAATTGCCGCATACTATGATTATGAGATATGGCGATGGACGCCAAAACGGCATTCCTTAACGGACATCTTAAGGAAGAGCTGTATATGATGCAGCGGAAGGTTTTGTCGATCCTCGAACGCTAACAAAGTATGCAAGCTCCAATGATCCATTTATGGACTGGTGCAAGCATCTCGGAGTTGGAACATTCGCTTTGATGAGATGATCAAAGCGTTTGTTTACGCAGACTTATGGAGAAGCCTGCGTTTACAAGAAAGTGAGTGGGAGCTCAGAGCATTTCTCCTATTATATGTAGATGACATACTCTTGATGGGAAATGATACAAAACTTCGACAGCATTAAGGCCTACTTGAACAAGTGTTTTTCAATGAAGGACCTTGGAGAAGCTGCTTATATATTAGGTATCAAGATCTATAGGGATAGATCGAGACGCCTCATAGGTCTTTCACAAAGCACATACCTTGATAAGATTTTGAAGAGGTTCAAAATGGATCAGTCCAAGAAGGGTTCTTGCCTATGTTACAAGGTGTGAAACCGAGCTCAGCTCGACCACCGACCACGCAAAAGATAAAGAAGAGATGAGTGTCATCCCTATGCTTCAGCCATAGGATCTATTATGTATGCCATGCTGTGTACCGACCGATGTAAACCTGGCCGTAAGTTTGGTTGCAAGATACCAAAGTAATCCCGCAAGGAACACCGGACAGCGGTCAAGAATATCTGAAGCACCGAAAAGGACAAAGGACATGTTTCGTTTATGGAGGAGACGAAGAGCTCGTCAGAAGGGTTACGCCGACGCTTAGCTTCGACTCAGATCCGATGACTCAAGTCACAAACCGGATACGTGTATATGTTGAATGGTGGCGCAGAAGCTGGTGCAGTGCAAGCGAGCGTCGTGGCGGGATCTACGTGTGAAGCGGAGTACATGGCAGCCTCGGAGGCAGCGCATGAAGCAATTTGGGTGAAGGAGTTCATCACCGACCTAGGAGTCATACCCAATGCGTCGGGGCCGATCAAACTCTTCTGTGACAACACCGGAGCTATTGCCCTTGCCAAGGAGCCCAGTGTTTCACAAGAAGACCAGCACATCAAGCGTCGTTTCAACTCCATCCGTGAAAATGTTCAAGATGGAGACATAGAGATTTGCAAAGTGCACACGGATCTGAATGTCGCAGATCCGCTGACTAAACCTCTCTCAAGTGCAAAACATGATCAACACCGTAACTCTATGGGTGTTCGATTCATCACAATGTAACTAGATTAGTGACTCTAGTGCAAGTGGGAGACTGTTGGAAATATGCCCTAGAGGCAATAATAAAAGTATTATTATATTTCAATGTTCATGATAATTGTCTTTTGTTCATGCTATAACCGTGTTATCCGGAAATCGTAATACACGTGTGAACACTTAGACCACAATATGTCCCTAGTGAGCCTCTAGTTGACTAGCTCACAGATCAATAGATAGTCATGGTTTCCGACTATGGACATTGGATGTCGTTGATAACGGGATCACATCATTAGGAGAATGATGTGATGGACAAGACCCAATCATAAGCATAGCATAAAAGATCGTATAGTTCGTTTGCTAGAAGCTTTGCCAATGTCAAGTATCTATTCCTTCGACCATGAGATCGTGTAACTCCGGTTACCGTAGGAGTGCCTTGGGTGTATCAAACGTCACAACGAATCGGGTGACTATAAAGGTGCATTACAGGTATCTCCGAAAGTATCTGCGGGTTGACACTAATCGAGACTGGATTTGTCACTCCGTGTGACGGAGAGGTATCTCTGGCCCACTCGGTAATGCATCATCATATTGAGCTCAAAGTGACCAAGGTGTTGGCCACGGATCATGCATTACGGTGCGAGTAAAGTGACTTGCGATGTAACGAGACCGAACGAGGTATTGGGATACCGACGATCGAGTCTCGCAAGTAACGCATCGATTGACAAAGGGAATTGCATACGTGGTTTGATAGAATCCTCGACATCGTGGTTCAACCGATGAAATCATCGAGGAGCATGTGGGAGCCAACATGGGTATCTAGATCCCGCTGTTGGTTATTGCCCGAGAGTCGCCTCGGTCATGTCTGCGTGTCTCCCGAACCCGTAGGGTCTACACACTTAAGGTTCGGTGACGCTAGGGTTAGTAGGAAGACTAGTATGTGAATACGAATGTTGTTCGAGTCCGGATGAGATCCGGACGTCACGAGGAGTTCGGAAGGGTCCGGAGGTAAAGAATAATATATAGAAAGTGGTGTTTCGCCATCGGGAAAGTTTCGGGGTTTCGGTAAAATCACGGACCACGGAAGGGTCCCGGGGTCCACCGGTGGGGCCACCCATCCGGAGGGCCCCATGGGCCATAGGGGAAGGAACCAGCCCACAAGGGGCTGGTGCGCCCCTAGGCCCACCCTGCGCCTAGGGTTGAAACCCTAGGGGTGGGGCGCCCACCGGCTTGGGGGCACTCCACCCCTTGGCCGCCCCCCTTGGAGATTGGATCTCAGGCCGCCACCGGGGCCTATATAAAGGGGAGGGGCTGCTGTACACAACTCCCAAGGCGCAGCCCTCCCCCCAACACATCTCCTCCTCCGTAAGTGCTCGGCGAAGCCTCGCCGAGTATCTTGCTTCCCACCATCACCACGCCGTCGTCTTGCCGGTGGTGCTGTCTTCCTCAACCTCTCCTTCCCCTTGCTGGATCAAGAAGGAGGAGACGCCGCTCGTCCGTCGCGTGTGTTGAACGCGGAGGTGCTGTCCGCTCAGCACTTGGCATCGGTGATCTGAATCACGCTCGAGTACGACTCCATCATCACCTTGCAAGCTTCCGCACGCGATCTACAAGTGGTATGTAGATGCAAACTCTCTCCCGTTACTCGTTGCTTAGATGAACTCATAGATGGATCTTGGTGAAGCCGTAGGAAAAATTTTAATTTTCTGCAACGTTCCCCAACATAGATACTTAAAGGGGAAGGAACCCAAGGAACAGTTAAGAAGCCTGGCCACCCGCAAGGCTTCCGCATCATCAACACCTGTCACTAAGATCTCACTTTTAGAGAAATTAATCTTAAGGCCCGATACAGCTTCGAAACAAAGCAAGATGAATTTAAGGTTGGCAATACATGTATCATCCAACTCCACCAAGATAATTGTGTCATCAGCATATTGCAAATGGGATACCCCCTCCGGGAGTAGATGGGAGACCACTGGACTGATGTGACCACAATGGGCCGCCCTAGTGAGCATGCATGAAAAGGCATCAGCCACAAAATTAAAAAGAACAGGGGAGGCAGGGTCCCCTTGGTGGAGGCCTCTGCCATTGGTGAATAAATTGCTAATGAACCCATTCACAGAAACGGCAGTATGACCACCCGAGACCAACTGCATGATACGATGCACATAAGCTCCATCGAAGCCTTTTGCAAGCAAGACCTGGTTGAGGAAAGACCAGCTAACCGAGTCATAGGCTTTCTCAAAATCTAACTTAAGGATAATCGCTTTAGATCTCCGAGAGTGAAGGTCATGCACAATCTCGTGCAAAGATAAGATACCATCTAGAATGAAACGACCTTTGATGAAAGCAGATTGGAAGGGCCTGATAACTCTATGCGCAACCGGTGACAATCGATTCGCAAAACCCTTAGCCAGAAATTTGGCAAAGTTATTAATCAAACCAATAGGACGGAATTGAGAGATTAATTCAGCACCCTTTACCTTGGGGATCAGGGAAATCACTGCGTAATTCAGGCGGGAGATATCGACAGTACCAAGACAGAAACCCTGGATGACCTTACAAACCAGCTGTTTCAACTGAGGCCAGAATTTCCGAAAGAAAGGAATAGAGAAGCCGTGCGGCCCAGAGGCAGCATTAGGATTAGAAGAATTAACTACATCCCAGATTTCCTGATCAGAAAGGGGGATCATTAGGGAGGCATTTTCCTCGGGCAAAATTTTAAGGCCTATGTTCCAAAGGGAAGGGGAAATGGAGAAGCCCGATTGAGGCTTAGCCCCCAGCAGCGAAGAGTAGAAGTCCACCACATGAGCCATAATAGCAGACTGATCCGAAGAGCACACACCATTAATCATCAGGCTATTGATACCACAACACCTTCTCCTACCCTTCGCGATCGCAAAGAAATAAGCCGTAGGGGAGTCACCTTTTAGAGTCCAATTGAGAGTGCCCCGCTGGCGCCAATAAACCTCAGCCTGGTGGTGCAACTGCATTAAAGCGGCCTCAAGGTTATATCGAACCGCCCAGCTATCATCAGAAAGCCTAGTGGAGTCAACCGCAAGATCAAGAGATGCAATCTGAGCCTCAAGGAATGATTTGGTACGACGATCCTCCACCGCACGGTTGCGAGACCAGCCTCTAAGAAATTTACGAAGGTTGTAGGAGCACGAGTGCTAGTCATCCAAAGGCCCAAAAGAGCGAGCGTTGGAGGAGAGAAGGAGGGATATCTTCGAGGCCACCATCTCGATAAAACCATCCACAGACAGCCAGGAGGCATCAAATTGAAATCTAGCTGGAGGTCTAAGGCTGACAGAACCGTCATCAAGAATTAAGGGGGTATGGTCAGAGCCAACTATGCATTTGGCGCCGAGGGAGGCCCCAGGAAACATGGAATCCCACCTAGGACAAATGAAAACTCTATCAAGCACAGATCTAATAGGGTTAGCCTGATGATTGGACCAGGTATGACGAGCTCCGCCCCGGGGAAGCTCACGAATAGCATTGACACTGATACAGTCATTAAAGGCATTAGCTAGAGGCCAGGAGAAGATATCATTACTTTTATCAGAAGGCCACCGCAGAAGATTAAAGTCTCCCCCGATAACCATCGGGAGATTGCAGGATTCAAACTTCACAGAAAGCTCATTAAGAAATAAAGGAGACAAAGAATGATCCGCAGGCCCATAAATGACGATAAACTCACAGAGGGTATTCATGGCTTTATGACAAATTACAGAACTAGCCCAAAAAATCCCATGATCAAACGCAACAAAATCAAAAATATCTTTATTAGAGCCTATCAAGATCCCACCCGAGTGACCTGAAGCAGGTAACGTGTGCCAATTGAATCTGTCCATGCCCACGATAGCAGAGAGGTCATTAGGGGAAAAAGATTCCTTAAATGTTTCAACCAACCCCACGAAGTCAATATAATTAGAGCGGACCAAATCTTTGAGTTGGTCGCAGCGCCTCCTAGCACCGAACCCTCTAATATTCCAGAATAAAGCCCTCATTTATAAGATAGGTTCTTAATGCGGAGGCTCGACCTGCTAGGAGCCGCGCAGGATTTAGCTCGTTTATTCGTGCCCCTCCTGGATAAGTTGGGTTGGGGCTGGCCACTACCAGCTTCTGCACCCGCCTCCGCACCCTGAGAATTACTAGAAGCCCCAGCCTGAGAGGCAACAGCCTCTTTGGCTTTAGATATGGCCGCCTGAACCATGTCGTTAGCCCAAATGATAGCAAGAAGAGAACTAGGGGATCCAACAGAAGTATCAACCACCACTCCCACGTCTGACATAATATTTAAAAGATGATCATCCGAAAGAGAAGGTAAAACCAACCGAACTGGGGAAGAAACAGAAGTGGGAATGGGGGAAGTACCTGGGGGGGAGATCCTTCGCCGCAGCCCGCTTCTCCGCCCGCTCCATGATAGAGCCACCCGAATTCGCCACCCGCCTGCCTTTGCGAGCCGTGGACGCAGGAGACCGAATAGCAGGCGACCGCGCAGCAGGAGAGGCCGGAGGAGGGGCCGAACGAGACATAGATCCCATATCCTTGTCGAGACGACGGCAAACCCCAGTCATGGATTGCTTCGAGCCCGATGAATTCCTGCTCTTAGCCGAGAATTTGCGCACTGAGGATTTCTTCTTCCGGAGGGACTGGGATCCTACCACATCGCGGAGGAGAGCGGTCAGACCGGAAGGCAGGAAGATCCTCAATTCCCGAGCAAGTGGGGGAGAGCGGTCGGACCGGAAGGTTGGAGCAGGCACCAGACACGGGGGTAGCTGACATATGAGGGTGCTTCAGCGTATCATCACCAGCAGCAGAGACTATCGGGGCAGCAGTAGGGTTCGCCACATCCTCGCGGGGCGTAGTACCAGAGGGAGCTTGGGAGTGAAACAACTCACGTTCAGACTCAGCCAAACCATCCCACTCAGATTGGGTGAAGCGGAGGTTAGATCCATTGCTCTGATTAGTACCACCCATAGATCCATCCCCCTCCTTATCATGCTTGTCCGAAGGGTTAGAAGAGGGAGGAGGGGGAGGTGGAGCCTGAAAAGCAGCCATCCCCTCCACCCGCACCCGAAGTCTGATACCATTGGGGGAGGGGAAGATATCAATCGTGCCATGCACACGCTCTGGATCCACACACCAAACCTTCATCCTTGCAGGGCCAACCTTGTTCAGGGAATCCTCATTCACCTCCATGGGCTTCCCAATCAAAACCCCAAAAGCCATGAGAAAGGCATACGAACGAAGACCAGCAGGCAAGTCATCAATCGGAACCCAAATCTGGGAGAGAGGCCCAACTTCCGTACCATTGCAAGACGCCGCTTTGACAGAAACCACCAGTTGGTTCAGGGGCAAAGTGAAATTCGTACACGAAGCAATCATCCGTAAACATTCTTTGGAGGGAAACACCACCGAAAACTCATAATCAGAGATCTGCACCACTTTCCAATCCCACCCAGCCTCATCCCAAATGCAAAGCCAAGAAGAGTTTGGGGCGAGATCTTTTGATCCTTCACCGTGACAATCGCAGCATTGGACAGAGCGGGTGCCATCTCCGGGACAGGCAGATCACTGTCGAAAGCGAAGAAGGCGCAACCGGGGAGGCCCGAGCCGAACTGAAGAACCAAGGGAGGCTTCTGCCTATTCATCATAAACCCACAATTCTTCAGATCCCAACAAACACAGCGCAAAAAAGGATAACATCGAATAGATCTCCAAGAACATTGAGGAGAACAATGTATTGAAGATGAAAGAGAGAGAGAAGAAGCCTTTTAGCTACTAGCTATGGACCCGTAGGTCTGTGGTAAACTACTCACGCATCACCGGAAGGGCAGCAAGTGATTGCTGCTAACTACGTTGGTATTTCCCCGAAGAGGAGAGGATGATGCAGCACAACAACGGTAAGTATTTCCCTTAGCTATGAAACCAATGTATCAATCCAGTAGGAGGATCGACCCAAACTATGTAAGCAGTACCTTCACACAAATAACAAAAACTTGCAACCCAATGCGTAAGAGGGGTTGTCTATCCCTCCTTGGTATTGAGATAGATTAAATTGTATGAGACTGGATAAATAGATCTAACAAAAACACAAAATAAAGGAAGTAAAGAAAAAGTGAAGCAAGGTGTTTTTGGATTTTTGGATTAATAGATCTAAAAACAATATGATAGGAAATAGACCCGGGGGCCATAGATTTCACTAGAGGCTTCTCTCAAGATAATAGCATACGTCGGGTAAACAAATTATTGTTGGGCAATTGATAGAAGAGCAAATAATTATGACGATATCCAAGGCAATGATCATGTATATAGACATCACGTCCAAGATTAGTAGACTGACTCCTGCCGCATCGACCGCTCTCCAGCATGCATCTAATGTATTAAGTTTGTGGAGAAACGAAGTAATGCAATAAGAATGATGACATGATGTAGATAAGATCTATTGATGTAGGAATAGGCCCCATCTTTTTATCCCTAATAGCAACGATACATGCGTGCCTCGCTGCCCCTTCTGTCACTGGGTGAGGACACTGCAAGATCGAACCCATCACAAAGCACGTCTTCCCATTGCAAGAAAAATCAATCTAGTTCACCAAACCAAACCAATGTTTCGGGGAAGTAATACGAGGCTATAACAATCATGCATAAGAGCGTTCAACAAAGACTCAAATAATATTCATAGATAGATCTGATCATAATATTGTAATTCATCGGATCCCAACAAGCACACCGCAAAAAAGAGTTCCATCAAATAAATCTCCAAGAACATCGAGAGAACATTGTATTGAGAATCAAAAAGAGAGAAGAAGTCATCTTGCTACTGCCTACGGACCTGTATGTCTGTGGTAAACTACTCACACATCATCGAGGGGCAAGGGAGTTGATGAAGAACCCTTCCATGATCGTTGACCCCTCCGACAAGGTGCAGGAAAAGGCCTCTAGATTGGATCTCGTAGTTCTGGAACTTGCGGCGGTGGAAACTCTAATCTCTCTGCTCCCCTAGAGTTTTTGGGATTTTAGATTATTTATAGAGCTAATAGGCGGTGGATAGGGGGCCTATGAGCCCCACTATCGAGCAGGGCACACCGGGAGCCTCTGGCGCGCCCTGGTGCCTTGCGGGCCCCACGGGCCTCCCTTCGGGCACTTCCTTGGCTCCCAAGTTGTCTTCTGTCCGGAAAAAAATCACCAAAATTTTTCGTGGAATTTGGACTTCGTTTGGTACTGATATTCTGCAAAGTAAAAAACAAGCAAAAAACAACAACTGGCACTAGGCACTACGTCAATAGGTTAATCCCAAAAAATGATATAAGGTTGCTATAAAATGAGTATAAAACATCCAAGATTGATAATATAACAGCATGGAACAATAAAAAATTGTAGATATGTTGGAGACGTATCAACATGGTTGATGTGGAAGCCCTCCGTGATCGATTCCTCCTCCGGCAGAGTACCGGAGAAGGCCTCAAGATGGGATCATGGAAGAATAGACGCTTGTGGCACCCCCCTGGGGTGCGCCTGGCAGGCTTGTCACTCCCTTGTGACTCTCCAGGTCTTCTCGCAAAGCTTCTAGGGTCCCTTTTGGTCCAAAAAAAATTATCAATAAGTTTCTTAGCGTTTGGACTCCGTTTGGTATGGATTTCTGAAAAGACAAAAACAGGCAAAAAATAGCAACTGGCACTGGGCACCAGGTTAGTAGGTTAGTCCCAAAAAAAATGATATATACTTGCATAATAAATATCAAAGATTGAAACTATAATAGCATGACACAATCAAAAAATTAAGATACGTTGGCGATGTATCAGCAAATTGTCAGTATTTCTTAAGAAGGGTGATAATGGTTCATTAGACATGCATAAAACAATATTTTATATGATAGAACAAAAAGCTTTGGCATGTAATAACCTCCATCACCTCCAACTTGGCGGCGCTTGCTCAGCCTGCACAGATACCAGCACCTGGCCCCATTATGACAAGGGCTTGTAATGCCGCGATGCCCGTACAACTGGAAGACAAGCCCAAGTTGGGAGGGGGACGCCAAAAATAGAAGGCGGAGAATGATAAGAATGTTGAGGTCAAAACTAACCTAGATAAGAATTTGCAGTTTGATATGTCGGCTATACAAAATACAATGAATGTGTATGTATGGACTCTAGAAAACAAAGTGTTAAATGCCTACTTGGGCGCTAATCCTATAGAATTGGCATGTCAGTACAAGCATAAGTGGAATTCCTTCTACTAGAATACTTGAAGAAGGTATGCTCGAATCGCACGGCGTTGCAGAACTGGTTCCTCAAGCGAATGGAAGAATTTCCGAACAAACAAGGTTTCAATGTACACTTTGAGCATCAATTTTAAACAGGCTCGGGTTCGTTCATTTTATGCTAAGCAGATTTGTTCTTACTCTTCAACTTCAAACCTCTTGACACGATTCTTATGAGATGCTTTGTCTTGTAAGTATAGTCCTCATCATTTTTTGTTGAAATGCCTCTAAATGATAAATGATGATTCCTTTGTTCTCTTAGTCTAATGGTGACTAAGGGCAGAGTAAAGATTGAAATAGTGAGTTTCTTCGACCCGGTAATTACCTCGAGAAATTTTATTAACATGCAGAAGAACGTTGCCTTCAAACATGTCATCACTACACTTCATAAGCAACAATTCATAGATTTCTTGTCATTTTCATACTTCGAATAGTAAGTTCATCACACATCTACATTATTTTGTCTCCATTAAACATATATATTTCTGATGAAGTTATTTCTTCTTGTAGTGACCACGAGATCTTGATTGTGATTGTGTCAAAGATTAGCAGAGCCTACGACCTTGATTCTCTCAAGATCTCTATCCATCATCTAGATTGGACATTCATTCAACAATTCTTGGGAGGGTATTGGCAATTTTTCCTAATAACCCGTACACATCTCCCATTTTATAATTGATTACACAACTGTCCGTCTTGTTTTCTAGAGCATTTGCCGAGTACAACCAGCGCTTAGGAGCGAACTGGTCATCAATAACAAAAAAGGAGATGCAACACATAGTCGATATTAAGGCATGTGATATACCAATAGCCGATTATACTCCTCCATTCCAAAATGGAACCAGATCCTCTGACTTGCACAAGGGATGCCAGGTAAGCTACAATACCCTGACATCCATTCGTCAGATTTCCCAAAAACATAATGTAACAGAGGGTCTACAAATAGTAATTATCTACAGTAATCGACATACAGTACTGGGTCTACAGTGATTTGTGAATAGTGATGCCCTCCCTGACACCCCTTCTCTGTTTTATACATAGATTTCACTATAGCTTTGTGACATCCCTTATGCAAGTCAGAGGATCTGGTTCCTTCCATAATGTAGTGCATATAGATTTTTTGACAAATCAAACTTTGCGAACTTTTCTAAGTTTATACAAAAACTATTTATATCTACAATATCAAATATGTAAAATATAAAATTACATCTTATGTTGAATCTAATGAGATATATTTGGCATCCTAGATGTAAATGTTTTTCTCTACAAACTTGGTCAAAGTTTGTGAGGTTTGACTTTCTAAAAAAAATCTATAGGCACTACATTGTGGAATGAAGGGAGTACATTGTAGTTTATTGAAACCCTTTTTGTAATGTAGTAATGTGTTGAAGTTGCTTTGCAAACACATTTGTAATTATATGATTAAGTGTCAACTTTTATTGTATGTTCTTATTAGCCATATGTGATAACTCAATTTTTGCACATAATTTTAGTGTCCTTAGCAGCCAGTCGGACCAGCCATTGTGGCTACTAATTTTGCAAACATATGACTAGAGTTGCCCAAATGCGAAGACGAGGACTATACACAACTTAATCTTGGTACGTCCATATCTCTAGTACTTGACTACTCTTAAAGCATGCATGGAAAATCTTAACATAATAACACAGCATGGATCCTAACATCGACGGATGAGCAACATCGAAGCCTGATGATGACATGAGGGAGATGAAGACAAATATTGCTTCATTCCTTGTCACGGCCAAATATGCGACCCTATCCTAAAGGAACTCGAAGGTCCCACCAAGGATAGAAGCGCATATTGGAGACGCTTTTGCAAGGTGGATATCATTACATCGTACCATTACATAATAGTTGGGGATACATACAAGAGGCACACAATGCCACACGAATACAACAACATCATACATAAGAGCAACATCCGACTATGGATGAACACAAACAGAAACTCAAACGACATCCACTCTGCTCGCCCAGGCTGCCGACCTGGAACCTATCCCCTGATCGAAGAAGAAGCGGAAGAAGAACTCCAAAATCAGTAAACATCGCTCTCGCATCATGATCATCGCACTACCTGTACCTGCAACTGTTGTTGTAGTAATCTGTGAGCCACAAGGACTCAGCAATCCCATTACCATGGGTATCAAGACTAGCAAAGCATAATGGGTAAGGAAGGGGTAAAGTGGTGAGGTTGCAGTAGCGACTAGCAAGTATGGTCGCTAACTTACGCAAATAAGAGCGAGAAGAGAAGCAAACGGAACGGTCGTTAAGCTAGCAATGATCAAGAAGTGATCGTGAACTCCTGCTTACGCACAATCATAACACAAAGACCGTGTTCACTTCCCGGACTCCGCCGAAAAGAGACCATCACGGCTACACACGCGGTTGATGCGTTTTAATTAAGTCAAGTGTCAAGTTCTCTACAACCGGATATTAACAAATTCCCATCCGCCACATAACCGCGGGCACGGCTCTCGAAAGTTTATACCTTGCAGGGGTGTCCCAACTTAGCCCATCACAAGCTCTCACGGTCAACGAAGGATATTCCTTCTCCCAGGAAGACCCGATCAGTCTCGGAATCCCGGTTTACAAGACATTTCAACAATGGTAAAACAAGACCAGCAAAGCCGCCCGATGTGCCGACAAATCCCGATAGGAGCTGCACATATCTCATTCTCAAGGCACACCAGATGAGATATCCTACGAGTAAAACCAGCCCCCAAGTTTCCCCGAGGTGGCCCCGCAGTCTACTCGGTTCGGACCAACACTCGAAGGAGCACCGCCCGGGGATTAATAAAGATGACCCTCGGGCTCCTAAACCCAAGGGAAAAAGGCTTAGGTGAGGCAAATGGTAAAACCAAGGTTGGGCCTTGCTGGAGGAGTTTTATTCAAAGCGAACTGTCAAGGGGGTCCCATAAATCACCCAGCCGCGTAAGGAATGCAAAATCAAGGAACATAACACCGGTATGACGAAAACTAAGGCGGCAAGAGTGAAACAAAACACCAGGCATAAGGCCGAGCCTTCCACCCTTTACCAAGTATATAGATGCATTAATTAAATAAGAGATATTGTGATATCCCAACATAATCCTGTCCATAATGGAGCAATGTTCAACTTCACCTTCAACTAACAATGCTATAAGAGGGGCTGAGCAAAGCGGTAACAAAGCCAAGAAACGGTTTGCTAGGAAGGGTGAAAAGGTTAGAGGCTGACATGGAAATTTGGGAGGCTTGATCAACAAGAGATAGGTAGCGCGACAAAGCGATAGAACGAAGCAACTAGCATAGAAATGATAGTAGTGAGACCCAGGTTGACAGTCATCTTGCCTGAAATCCCGCTAGGAAGAAGAACGAATCCATGAATAAGACGAACGGACGAAGACGAACCAAGCGAAGGCGAACGAATCCTCACGATCGCAACGAAACATGAACTAATGAGAAGAAGCACAACCGGAAAGAAGCAAACAACAAGGTAAACAAACATCACATAAACATGGCATGATGCACAAGCAAGTATTATGCATGACAAAGGCAATATAATGCTACTCATGGCAAGAGATGATGCAAACAAGAACAACACATCAAAGCAAGTTTAAATGAGGCCGGAAACAACATATAACAATTCCGGTAAGTCCTCATATGCAAATTTCGAAATTGGTCCAGATCTGAATAAACCTTATGTTCAAATTGTTAAACAGCAAGTTAAGATGCACCAAGATGATCTACACGAAATTCTAGTCAAGTTACATATAAAGTTCAATTAGTTCGGAGCTACGGCCTAGAAGATATGAGCAAAACAAGTTAAACATGACGTTGATGCAAAATGCATTCAAACATCAAGCAAACACATTCAAAATTAGTATGCAACAAGATAAGATGGAACTACATGCAATTCTAAACAAGTTTCATATAGAGCACACTTCAAACGGAGCAACGGTGCAACACATGCACTCCAAACAAGATAGAACAACAATCTGTCGAAAACAACAACTAGGCATCTTGCAAGCATCATAACCACATGCTACAGCACCTCAACATGAAAACAAAAGGCATGGACGTTATGTACTGATGAAGCATAACAAAACATGAACACTGAGCTATCACCAGAAAACACTAGAACATACTCAAAAGGACAGGGCAAGATTGCAAATAATAACAGTTTACAGACTTTGCAGAAACAACATCAGGTTGCAATGTTTAGAGCTATCAAACAACATGCTACAGGTACTTATCATGGCAAACAAATGCATGTCATGCTAATACTAAAGACAAGGAACAAAACTCCCTTACTGAACTAATTCCAAAGAACAACAGAAAAGATGGTAGCACCCATGCAAACATGGCAAATAATATGACAGATTCAGACATGGCAGGAATGACGATAAGTAGGCATGTTGGTGAGCTTGTACCACTCACCACAGAGCAATACATGGCATGTGAAGTCAAACAACAGTAATATGACATAATTACGAAGCTACACATGGCAAGAACAAGTTCACAGGGTGCACGGATCACTAGCAAATCTCATGGCCAAAACTGAACTTAATGTTAACCGGCTGACAACAACATTATTTAGCAATTTGAGAGCAAGATTACAACAAGCTACAGCAGGCTATAAATGCAACCAAGGGCATGGACGGATAGAGCATGACATGTATAACAAAATAAACTTAGTGAACATCTCCAGATTATGCATAGAATGACTTGTAGCAGCAGGTTTACATAGCATCATGATATAATAGATTCAGCCTAGCAAAACAGTAACAACAAGTACCCTTCTTCACAAGCTTGATGCACTCACCACAAGGCACACAAAAATACATGGATCACACCACTTAAAATATGGCATGATGTAGATCAAAACTCGTGTAGACATCAAGCTCAAAGGATGCACACACAAAATGCAATGAAAAAGACAAATCACCAAGTTCTGTTACCAGATAGCAGTTAACATCATATAGCACTCTTGCAATGATGATAGGGGCATCAAGATGGATTCAAACAAGCATGGCACAATAAAATGAAATGAAATGAATAGCATCTCACAATGAACATTTTGATATATTACGCATGCAAAACAGAGGTAGAGTCATGGAGATATGATGCAATGAACATGGCAACAAAATGTTGAAAACTTCGGGACAGAGGAAAAACTACCAGCGCGAAAACGGGATCCAGATCGAGGGAACCCCATTGCTCGTACACAGCAGCCATGGCGGAAGTCAACGCCGACGGGGAGGGGGCGTGGGACTCTGGGGGGCTCGGGATGGCCGGGAATGGGTAGATCAGGTCGTGGGCGGCCGGATCCGGGCAAGGGCGGCGGTGGGCGGAGCTCGGGGCGGCGCTGGCCGGACTTGGAGCTTGGGGCGCCATCCATGGTGGCCTTCTGCATCACGGGAGAGAGAGAGAGGGAGATGAGCACGGGACAGAGGAACGAGAAGGAGAAGGAGAAGGAGACGGGGCTCATCTGCGGCGGCGGAGCTCTCCAGGCTGGGTCCGGTGACCGGCGACGGGGACGAGGCGCGGAGGACCTCGGGCGCGGGTGCAGGGCAGCTCGGGCCCAGATCGGGCCCGGGCGGGTCTATTGCAGGGCGCGCGGGCCGGCCGCGGTGGGAGGTGCGGGGCGACACATGGCGATGCGCGGTTGGTTGTGGGAGGCGACGAGGACGACGTGGCGTCCTCGGATTTGTCCGGGCGACGTGGTTGTGGGCTGTGGACATGTCCGGTGGCGGCGCGGACGTGTCCGGCGGCGCGAGGATGATGAAGACTGGGGTTTCATCCGTGAATTTGGATGGGGAGGGCATATTTATAGCTAGAGGGAGCTAGGAGAATCCAAATGGGGAGCGGTTTTCGCCCACACGATCACGATCCAACGACCGAGAGCATGGAGGGGGTTTGGATGGGCTCATGGGCTGTGGTGAGAAGGGGCTGGGCTGCAAAGAGAGAGCGGTTATGGGCTACGCGGTTAACCGTTGGGGCATCAAACGACCTCCAAATGCAACAAAATTTGATGGGCGGTCGCAAAACTTGAGAAAGTCTTCATGAACCACTGGTAGGATTTGGAAACAACGAATGAATTGATATGAGAACAAAGGAAAAGGAATCTGAAGGAACCACCGTAAGAATTCGAAAAAGACTGATGAAAGAGAATGAATCACCAGGAAGAATTAGGAGAACAAATATGCTCGAGGGGATTTAGATGCAAAAGAACAAAGAGATAACGAGCTGATAAAGAATACTTGACAGAAGTGCCGGGATAATTGGGTAATGATAGCGAGAATGATGGCTCCGGTGAAAAGAAATTGAAAAACAACTCATGAAATGCTCCGGATGGGTGAAAAGAATTGTCACAATCAAAAACAATTATGAGTATGGCATGAAGCTAGAACCATGAATCTTGGAGAGAAGGGACACGATTTAGAGGAAACACTTCTTTGATCTTCAAATGACGACGAGAAACACAACCAAAATTACTGAGATACACCGAGAGAATGGGAAGCGAAGAGATTGAACCCAAGATGAAAAGAATTTGAAAATGATCATGGAGAAGGCATGCGACTGATGGAATCCATTCTTACGTCAAAGTCTAAAAAGAATTAGGAATGGCTCCGGAATAATTAGAAGAGTGAGGTAAGATCCTGGGAAAAGACCTCTGGGTTAGGGCCCACTCAAAAGAAAACACCGTTGAACAATTTTAAAGAGAGGTTGCACCGATTGAATTAAATGGCTTGAATGAGATAACAACCTCAAAATATCTTGAACGGATTGAGAATGGAAACACAAGTCTTGTGAGATATCTTCAGCACTCCAGAGAAAATGAATAGGAAGAAGTGAATGATTAAGAGGTGCATCGGCATGAGAAAGCATTAGAAACGAGGAAAGGAATATGATGAATATCGAAAGCTTGAATTGGATCCACCGGAGAAGAAACAACAATGAAGGATGATGAACTTGAAACTGTTGAGCATCTTCATGGGAAATCACCGGATAAGAACATTGAAAGAAAAGAATGAAGAGACTTCCACAAATAAAAGGATACATGATTAAGAAATCTGAGTCCTTGAAGAAAAAGGGTGGTAGGGCGGGAAAACAAAGGCAACTTGGGGACGGATGAAACTGATACCGTTGAGAAAACTTAGAATTGATCTCACAAATGTTGAAATGATCGGATCCACTTGAAGAGAAGCACACCGGTTGGAAAGAATTGACATGACAATCTCGATGATCAAAAGGATTAGTACTCCCATAGAAATATGAGAACACCGCTTGAAAGGTATGGAATCAACACTTGACATTGAAGCAACTCAAATACCACAACAAAAACAAAACAAAGGATTGGCTTGCAGAAATAAGCCGGAACAAATATATATGGTAGAGATTTACCCAATACCATATCAGGCATCTGTCGGAAAGATATTCTAGGAGCTACTTGAATTCCCACCTATAAACTCCCGAAACTTTCTGGTTATGCAATCTGGTGTTGGGGATACAGGGGAAGCAATATATCTCACCCAAACTAACAATCCCTACATCCAGTTGTATCCATCCATCAACACATAACCAAGAAAACTTCGGAAATCGTGTACCCCAACCTTCGAAAAGCATCCGTTATACGAGCTATGGCAATACTCCCGAACTCTCCAGTACTGGGTGGCATCGAGGTTATCTCACCAACAACTGCATAATAGAGATTTTCGATGGCAGCAAAACTCAGGTATTCCAAAACTTCAACGATAAAATTTTGACGACAACACCTTGGAGCTCAACTCCCCGGGACACTACAACCCCTAAATGTCAGGAGGCACCAAGAACAATGTTCTCGTCACAACAATATCGGAATGAGCCCAATATACCCACGTGATCCTAAAAAAATTTGTGAAAAAATTGAGGAGAGGAAAGACAAAACATCTACGTCGAGAGTCCTCACCAGAGTGACGAAGGGGGCTGAGGAGTAAAAAGAATCCTACTCTCCGATATATATAATCCTAAAACTCAAAATAGATTTCTTCTAGACTCAACAACGGCCAACAATCAAGGGGGCTCCTATGGTCGGTCGAGGCTCTGATACCAACTTGTCACGCCCAATATGTGACCCTATCCTAAAGGAACTCTAAGGTCCCACCAAGGATAGAAGCGCATATTGGAGACGCTTTTGCAAGGTGGATATCATTACATCATACCATTACATAATAGTTGGGGATACATACAAGAGGCACACAATGCCACACGAATACAACAACATCATACATAAGAGCAACATTCAACTACGGATGAACACAAACAGAAACTCAAACGACATCCACCCTGCTAGCCCAGGCTGCCGACCTGGAACCTATCCCCTGATCGAAGAAGAAGCAGAAGAAGAACTCCAAAACAAGTAAACATCGCTCTCGCGTCATGATCATCGCAATACCTGTACCTGCAACAGTTGTTGTAGTAATCTGTTAGCCACGAAGACTCAGCAATCCCATTACCACGGGTATCAAGACTAGCAAAGCTTAATCGGTAAGGAAGGGGTAAAGTGGTGAGGTTGCAGCAACGACTAGCAAGTATGGTGGCTAACTTATGCAAATAAGACCGAGAAGAGAAGCAAACGGAACGGTCGTGAAGCTAGCAATGATCAAGAAGTGATCCTGAACTCCTACTTACGCACAATCATAACACAAAGACCGTGTTCACTTCTCGGACTCCGCCGAAAAGAGACCATCACGGCTACATGCGCGGTTGATGCGTTTTAATTCAGTCAAGTGTCAAGTTCTCTACAATCGGATATTAACAAATTCCCATCTGCCACATAACCGCGGGCACGGCTCTCAAAAGTTTATACCCTGTAGGGGTGTCCCAACTTAGCCCATCACAAGCTCTCATGGTCAATGAAGGATATTCCTTCTCCCGAGAAGACCCGATCAGTCTCAGAATCCCGGTTTACAATACATTTTGACAATGGTAAAACAAGACCAGCAAAGCCGCCCGATGTGTCGATAAATCCCGATAGGAGCTGCACATATCTCGTTCTCAGGACACACCGGATGAGACATCCTACGAGTAAAACCAGCCCTCAAGTTTCCCCGAGGTGGCCCTGCAGTCTACTCGGTTCAGACCAACACTCGAAGGAGCACTGGCCCGGGGGGGGGGGTTAAATAAAGATGACCCTCGGGCTCCGGAAACCCAAGGAAAAAAGGCTTAGGTGAGGCAAATGGTAAACCAAGGTTGGGCCTTGCTGGAGGAGTTTTATTCAAAGCGAACTGTCAGGTGGGTCCCATAAATCACCCAACCGCGTAAGGAACACAAAATCAAGGAACATAACACTGGTATGACGAAAACTAAGGCAGCAAGAGTGGAACAAAACACCAGGCATAAGGCCGAGCCTTCCACCCTTTACCAAGTATATAGATGCATTAATTAAATAAGAGATATTGTGATATCCCAACATAATCCTGTCCATCATTGAGCAATGTTCAACTTCACCTGCAACTAACAACGCTATAATAGGGGCTGAGAAAAGCGGTAACAAAGCCAAGCAACGGTTTGCTAGGAAGGGTGAAAAGGTTAGAGAATGACATGGCAATTTGGGAGGCTTGATCAACAAGAGATAGGTAGCGCGGCAAAGCGATAGAACGAAGCAACTACCATAGCAATGATAGTAGTGAGACCTAGGGTGACGGTCATCTTGCCTGAAATCCCGCTAGGAAGAAGAACGAGTCCATGAAGAAGACGAACGGACGAAGACGAACCAAGTGAAGGCGAACGAATCCTCACGATCGCAACGAAACATGAACTAACGAGAAGAAGCACAACCGGAAAGAAGCAGACAACAAGGTAAACAAACATCACATAAACATGGCATGATGCACAACCAAGTATGATGCATGACAAAGGCTATATAATTCTACTCATGGCAATAGATGATGCAAACAAGAACAACACATCAAAGCAAGTTTAAATGAGGCCCGAAACAACATATAACAATTCTGGTAAGTCCTCATATGCAAATTTCGAAATTGGTCCAGATCTGAATAAACCTTATGTTCAAGTTGTTAAACAGCAAGTTAAGATGCACCAAGATGATCTACATGAAATTCTAGTCAAGTTACAAATAAAGTTCAATTAGTTCGGAGCTACGACCTAGAAGATATGAGCGAAACACGTTAAACATGGCATTGATGCAAAATGTATTCAAACATCAAGCAAACACATTCAAAATTATGATGCAACAAGATAAGATAGAACTACATCCAATTGTAAACAAGTTTCATATGCAGCACACTCCAAATGGAGCAATGGTGCAACACATACACTCCAAACAAGATAGAACAATCTGTCCAAAACAGCAACTAGGCATCTTGCAAGCATCATAACCACATGCTACAGCACCTCAATATGAAAAAAAGGCATGGATGTGATGTACAGATTGAGAATAAGAAAACACAAACACTGAGCTATCTCCCGAAAACACTAGAACATGCTCAAAAGGACAGGGCAAGATTGCAAATAATAACAGTTTACAGACTTAGCAGAAATAACATCAGGTTGCAATGTTTAGATCTATCAAACAACATGCTACATGAACTTATCATGGCAAACAAAGGCATGTCATGCTAATAATAAAGATAAAGAACAAAACTCCCTTACTGAATTAATTCCAAAGAACAGTAGAAAAGATGGTAGCACCCATGCAAACATGACAACTAATATGACAGATTCAGACATGGCAGGAACAACGATAAGTAGGCATGTCGGTGAGCTTGTACCACTCACCATGGAGCAATACCTGGCATGTGAAGTCAGCCAACAGTAAGATGATATAATTATGAAGCTACACATGGCAAGAACAAGTTCACAGGGTGCACGGATCACTAGCAAACCTTATGGCCAAAACTGAACTTAATGTTAACAGGCTGACAACAACATTATTTAGCAAATTGAGAGCAAGATTGCAACAAGCTACAGCAGGCTATAAATGCAACCAAGGGCATGGATGGGTAGACCATGACATGTATAACAAAACATACTTAGTGAACATCTCCAGATTATGCATAGAATGACTTGTAGCAGCAGGTTTACATAGCATCATGATATAACAGATTCAGCCTAGCAAAACAGTAACAACAAGTACCCTTCTTCACAAGCTTGATGCACTCACCACAAGGCACACAAAAATACATGGATTGCACCACTATAAATATGGCATGTTGTAGATCAAAACTCATGTAGACATTAAGCTCAAAGGATGCACACACAAAATGCAATGAAAAAGACAAATCACCAAGTTCTGTTACCAGACAGTAGTTAACATCATATAGCACTCTTGCAACGATGATAAAGGCATCAAGATGGATTCAAATAAGCATGGCACAATGGAGTGAAATGAAGAGCATCTCACAATGAACATTTTGATATATTATGCATGCAAAACGGAGCTACAGTCATGGAGATATGATGCAATGAACATGGAAACAAAATGTTGAAAACTTCGGGACTTGGAGGAAAAACTACCAGCGCGAAAACGGGATCCAGATTGGGGGAACTCCATTCCTCGTACGGAGCAGCCATGGCGGAAGTCAACGCCGACGGGCAGGGGGCATGGGACTCCGGTGGGGCTCGGGATGGCCGGGAATGGGTAGATCAGGTCATGGGCGGCCGGATCCGGGCAAGGGCGGCAGTGGACGGAGCTCGGGGCGGTGCTGGCCGGACTTGGAGCTTGGGGCCCCATCCATGGCGGCCTTCTGCATCACGGGAGAGAGAGAGGGAGATGAGCACGGGGAAGAGGAAGGAGAGGGAGAAGGAGGAGGAGACGGGGCTCATATGCGGCGGCAGAGCTCTCTCGGCTGGGTCCGGCGTCCGACGGCGGCGAGCCGGTGACAAGGACGTGGCGCGGAGGAGTTCGGGCGCGGGTGTGGGGCAGCTCGGGCCCAGATCTGGCCCGGGCGGGTCTGCTGCGGGCCGTGCGGGCCGACGGTGGTGGGAGGCGCGGGGCGACACATGGCGGCGCGCGGTTGGCTGCGGGAGGCGACGAGGACGACGTGGCGTCCTCAGTTTGGTCTTGGCAACGTGGTTGCGGGCTGTGGACATGTCCGGTGACGCGAGGATGAAGAAGACTAGGGTTTCATCCGCGAATTTGGACGGGGAGGGCATATTTATAGCTAAAGGGAGCTAGGAGAGTCCAAATGGGGAGCGGTTTTCACCCACATGATCACGATCCAACGACCGAAGCATGGAGGGGGTTTGGATGGGCTCATGGGCTGTGGTGAAGAGGGGCTGGGCTGCAAGGAGAGGGGTTACGGGCTACACGGTTAACCATTGGGGCATCAAACGACCTCCAAATGGAACGAAATTTGACGGGCGGTCTACCGGTGATATACTAAGGCCACTCGGCAAATCTCGGCCCATTCCAAGAACGTTTTACGGTGGCTCACAAAACAAGGTCTGAGAAGGGCGACGGGCGCGTGCGGGTGTGTCTGGGCTCAGAACGGACAACGGAGAGACCCGACGGAACCCGAACGGATGCAAGTTTTGAAAGACATGCAAATGAAATGCAAATGAAGACATGACAAAATGCAACACGC
The DNA here is from genome assembly GCA_021437245.1 of Aegilops speltoides. Classification (NCBI taxonomy): domain Eukaryota; kingdom Viridiplantae; phylum Streptophyta; class Magnoliopsida; order Poales; family Poaceae; genus Aegilops; species Aegilops speltoides. The sequence goes on along the minus strand of CM038143.1, from coordinate 115,333,671 downwards.
AAGCAAATGACATGGCAACAACGACGAATAGCTGAAAGACACCTGGTGCATCGGATCTGGGGCGTTACATTCCTCACTAAATATGCTATCCGTGGGAAGCACTGATTTACGATGTTGAATAATTCCTAATTAATTCTATGGTTGAATATCTACCTTATGTGCTCCTTTGGAACGTCTCGTGTCCTTCCTACATGGCAGTTTTCCATCATAATTTCATTCTATGTTCATGTGGCTATAAAACTACCATATCATTACGTTCATTATTTGATTCTATATGTTAATGTGTGATGATGGTGTATTGCACATGCTTTTTGCAAAATGGTGTATTTGGTCAAATGTGCAGCACTGATAAATTGAAATTAATGCAGAAATGAACTTAAGCAGTCGCACACTGTTTCAAATAACCAGTCGTGTGTGAGAACAAACAAGGAGCACATGCGTGTGACTCCGCAATCGTGTGTGATGTAGAAAACAAAGACCACAAGTAAACGTAGAACAATCGTCTAAACTGGCAAAGGTATATCACGCGGACAACATATATAAACCGTGTGCAATAAAACCCGATTGCATACAATCAAGATTACAAACTGTGTGTAACGAATAAACACCGCACACGTTTTAAACCAAGAAATCATGTTTGATCACTACGGCTATCTCCAACAATTTGTTTGTGGCAAATGTGTGAGATGAGTTGAACGATTGCATACATTTATATAGTTCCTCAGAGGCAGTCGTCCGTGTTTAACAACCTATTTGCACACAATTGGCTGCTACTGACCGTGGTTAATGAGCTCATCCAGCACACATGCTTTTCCTTACCGTTACCGTTTGACCCCCCACTCGAGCACACGATTTAGGAAAACTGTCTGCGATTGGGCTAAAAACCGTGTGAAATAGCGGTCGGATTGACTACTAGGGTCCGGTGGCTACAGTGAGCCGACCAGCAGAGTTGGTGCTGCAAGAGGGCGTGGTGCGGGCAGACGATAGCTACTTGCCGGAGTTGTGTGCATGATGCATGTGCCACGCAAAAGTTGGGAAAGGTGGTGGCGATGATTGATTGGGGAGGAATCGAGTGGCTCTAATCCATCATAGCAGTAAATCAGAAGGCTAAGTTTTTTTTTGAGGGAAAAATCAGAAGGCTATGTAGCAGTTGATCCGGCTGACGCCTACCAGCGACCTGGGCGTCCAACCAGTGCCTAGCCCAGCTCAATGCTACAAGGGACTACAAATACCTGGGAAGCATCTACGCACAAATCGGCTTGGACGGATGGGCTTCGGCCTAGGCTTGGCGAGGCGTGCTAGTTCTTCTCTCTCTGTAGCTCGTCTTCCTCCTCTACTCTCCTTCCTCTCAGTTCTCCTCTAAAATTCAAGAGTTGTAACCGAACCCATGGCTAATAAAATGAATTGGTACTAAGATCCTAACAATTGGCATCAGAGCCGTCCGATCCTCCTCCAGATTCCTCCAAAATTCCACCAAACTTTTCTTCTCTATACTTTGCTTGCAACCTGTTTGACAGAATGACAAGCCACAAATTCGCCCGGATCAGCGATGTTCGTCAGGCGCTCATCGTCGAGTCGATTCGCTAGCTATTTTGTTGCTCCGTTGATGGACATGTGATCTGTGCGTACGACCGGGTGGTGGACGGGATGTACGGCGTGGAGGCGTACGTCGAGTTCCGGTCTCGGTGGAGGGCTTCTCGAGAGCTCGAGATGCCCTGGATGGCCATGCTATCTACGATGGATGATGCATCCTTGCCGTCAATCTCGTCCCGTCGGTCTACACCAACATCACCATGCCGGATAACAACACGTTGGCGCCTTCGTACTTCTACGATGACTTTCCCCACACAGAGTGGGCTGCAGCGTTGTCCGCGGTCGAGCGTCGTGATGAGGCGCCCGCTACATCCACCGATGACCTCCAAGTCGAGGAGTCCATGGGCACCATCAGCGCGACTCCGTCCGAGCTCACCGCACCTACAACACCAAGTTCGTCCGCGACCACCACCAACACCGTCCTAGAGCTCACTTTGAGCGACAAGGTACTCGAAGTGGACAACACCAATGATGTTGCTCCGGCTCCCACCACCTGTTCGACGGGGTGCCCAAGCTGCGACGTGCCCGAGGTGTCGGCGCACACCTCATCCGCAACACTACCTTCATCCACGATCATCGACAACGTCGATCATGAGCATGGACTCGACCATGACAATGATAAGGACGAACCCATGGTGGCATGCCCAGCCCTTTGGAGTGTGCCGGTCGTCTCTGCATTGACCGTCGTCGCCATCGTTCCAGAGTTCGCTACAACAATTGACAGTGATGAGGTCATTAATGTTGTCAACACTAATGTCGCTGCCCTGGTTGTGTTCCCTATCAATGGCAATGTCAGCATCACCAACGAGCAAGCAGAAGAAACTGAATCTGATGTCAATCACAACCTTGTGTTGCTTCAAAGAAAAATTAGAGAAGGAGTAGTCAATATTTAGTTCCCTAGAAGTCAAATGGAGGGCTCTGAAGTGGAGTTGCAATTCTCTATTATCAGTGGTGCATGTGAGTCATCACCATGGGATCCTCGCTAGTGGGCAGTTAGAAACTACCACATTGGTCAGGACAACCAAGCCCCTTATTCTGGATGGAAAATAGCTTGGGTATTTTATTTGGAATATTCCGATGGTGAAGGAGACAAGCTCAGGCAACAATTATGTCAAGAAGGAAGAGAAGTTCTTACAGTGAATGGACTGAAACCAACACGTGTCGTTAACAACAACATCGACATCACTAAAGGGCAAGCAGAAGAAATGGGTATTATTTCTCTGATCAGAGATTATTTGCTTGTCAATTCAGGGCTGCCTTGGGATCCAGGGACTAGCAAGTTGAATGTTAGTGGTGGAAAATCTGATGAGAAAGTATCTGTAAAGCTTGTTTTGGACAGGGAGGATTTGAGCGATAATGATCTTCAGTAGTGCGGTTGTCTTTGTTCATATCTAGAGGAGGTGCATCATCATTCCTCATTCCTCATACAAAGTTTTTGTTGATCGCATGGGTTTGGTGCAGTCTACTCAACCGAGGGCCAATCCTATGAATGGAGCAAGACATTTCTCTGATGAAGACATGCCTGTGAACTCACACGATGAAGATGACAGCGAGGTTCAGAATGAACCAAATTGGGTGGGGGTAAAGCTTGAATTATCATATCTCTTGTACAAACCAAAGGAGTTGGTTGACTGAAGACAATTGTTAATTAGTACTGCCCTTACTGCTCTGGAATCATATATGCTGCAATTATTTTGTAGCGATATATGCATTACTAGTTTGTTGTTCTGCTTGGATAAAGTGCTTGGAGGAATTGAGAAATGGTGGTCACATCACCAATATGTGCAACCAAACACTAATTTTTTAGGCTTCTCCTTGGCATGTGTGTTATGTTCCTGGAAATTCCTTGCAAGTGAGTGCTATGATTTTAGCCTGGCATTTTCTTCCTTGGGCTAACATACAGGAAGGTGGCACTAGTGGGTCTGTAACCATGGCATTGTTGGGAAGATTTTGTTTTGGCGGAAGAATTCAGTTTGCCATATTATATACTGGAAGGCCTTCTCGATATGGTTCTGACCAATTTTAGTTCCTGATTGCTTGGTCAATGGATTGGGAATTCTCTGTTGTTGGCAACAAGGCGAGACAACTACTATCTGTTGCAACATTGGGTTCATTTGTTGGTTGCGTTTCTGGATTGCAATCGTCATGGGATCCTGGCAAGCAACACTTGTTCTTATTTTCCACACAAGATGAAACTAATGAGTGCTGCTACAAGGTTATAAGCTTCACATTTGTTGCTGCTTGGTACATGTTCAGTTCAAGATTCAGAACTGAAAATGCATATCTTGCTGAACTCCACAAGTTCGCCATATTGTACGCAGTTCGAGCGAGCATCTACACAACCATGAAATACATATATGGTGATGCTAATGTTGAGGATGATGCATATCATATCGAATACAATAGTACTTTGGTTACTATGTTGGATATAGACCGGATGCGATGGAAAATTTCTTGGATGCTCAGTCACACTCTTATCTTGGAGATTGGAACTTATTTTGCACTGGACATGGTTATCAAAATGATAAAATGGGCTCTGAGTTTGTGCAATTGGAAATTGCCTGGACAATTCGTGTCAAATCTGTGAAGTCTTGGTGCCCGGCTGGTTTAGGTGGTGACAATTTCCCGTGGACCATTGCTTGGTCTTTCGGTTCGAATTCCCATATACCACAATTTCAGGCTCAACTAGCATGCGACATGGCGCAGCTCAATTTTCCATCCAACTACCAAGGCAGAAGGTGCAGGTTTTTGATGCTACTCCCTGAAGCAACAACACTGAGTTCCATGGGGAAGAACATTTCTGTTATTATACATCGGTCACTGTTCCTACCATGGAATACTAGTGGCTATGCAATTACCCAGGGACATATGCAAGATATCCCTCTACCCATGCAACACATTAACAAGGAAGGAAGAACATTGAGCAAGGGAACAACAGTACATGCTCCACATTTATGCCTACCTTAGGACCCTGGCGATTCAAAACATGGAGTCGAAGAAGATACTCTGAAGAGTCGCGTGCAAGTCATAGGGGATCATGGTGGTTTATCACGATGTCGGCTTGGAAGCAAGCCAAAATTTATGAGGGAGGGATTGTTAGCGACCTGGGCCTCCAACCAGTGCCCAACCCAGCCCAAAGCTACAAGGGACTACAAATACCTGGGAAGCATCTACACACAAATCGGCTTGGACAGATGGGCTTCGGCCTAGGCTTGGCGAGAGGTGTGCTAGTTCTTCTCTCTCTGTAGCTCGTCTTCCTCCTCTGCTCTCCTTCCTCCCAGTTCTGCTCTGAAATTCAAGAGTTGTAACTGAATCCATGGCTAATAGAGTGAATTGGTACTGACATCCTAACACGCCCAAAATAAATTGAGAATACACGAAACGTTACATACACATATGATCTTAGGTGTTGCATGGTTGATATTGATGTTCTCTATTGTACGTTGGTGATCACTTCCACACAATTTTTTGGATCATGTTCTTTGTTTTTATTTTTGTGATTGCTTGGTTGTATGCTTACTTGATGACTACGCTTTTCCTTTTTCCTTTTTTGCCAATGGTATACGATAATTCTTGACATAGTGTTCCTACATAAACCAGTTGTTCTTTATCGAAAGATCTATTGCAGTCATGGAGACATAGGAATTTACTTAGTTGTGGTCACAGTTAGATAGTATTCAAAAAAGTAAATACACAAGCGAAAAATGTTGCAGAGGAGAAAAAAATCCTTAAAATTAAATAACAAATAACACGCTTGAAATGTTACACACAGATAAATTGTAGTACAAGAAAGAAACACAATACAAACACCGACGTGATTTATGGACGCTTGGTAACAGCTGTGGAGACAGCTGCAGGCTCATTCCCCTGGTCCGTTCACCTTGTGACGTGAACAATGAACTCCTCCATATCCTGCCACGACGAGCCGCCCTTGGAAACGGCTGCACGTGCGTCTTCGGCAAGCGCCTTGGCCGTGTTGCCCATAGCGATTCCTTTGTCGGAGTTGGATCCCATTGCTCTCTTGATGACCTCTTGGATGTCCGTGGCGGGCAGCGTCTCCCGGTTCTTCTCCCACGGCCGAACGATGATGCCCGCCCGGAGATGGCTGCACACGTACTGCGCGTTCCATGGCTGATCAGAGTGCATCGGCCATCCGAGGATTGGTTTCCCGTGACATAGGCTTTCCAATATCGAGTTCCAGCCGCAGTGGCTCATGAAAGCAGCTGTTGCGCCGTGCGCCAGGATCTCCAACTGCGGTGCCCACCCTGTGATCACCACCCCTCTCCCTTGGATCTTATCCCTGAATGCGTGCAGGAGATGGGCATGCCGGCTCTCGCCAGCCTCACCCATTTCGTCCGCGCGGTCGGCGTCGCGCAGCACCCAGATGAACCGCTGCTCGCTGTGGTGCAGCGCGGTCGCCAGCTCCTGGATTTGCATGCTTGACAGCGAAGAAATTGTGCCAAAGGACACGTACAACACCGACGCCGGCGGTTGCGCGTCGAGCCACTCTAGGCAATCGTGGCGTTGGTTTGGGGCTTTGCCTAGCAGCGGGTTTAGTGGTCCGATTGAGAAGACCTTCTTGCCGCCAGCACGAGCCAGGCCCTCGCGGCAGGCATCGATGAACTGGCCCTCAAGGGCGTTGAACGAGTTGAGAAGCAGTCCGGCGCCGGATACGCCGAGCCGGCGCTGCCGCTGCATCATCTCCATGAACTCCTGGGTGAAGATGGACTCAGGGGGCGGCGGAGGCAGACCGAGGGCGCTCACGAGGGGGTGCCTTGGGTCCCTCAGCACCGTGCAGAACGATTGCCCCAGGCAACAAAGGGCGTACGACTCGCCGTTGGGGAGACGCGACGCCTCCGCTGCCGGGAAGCCCACCGTAATGTCGTGCACGACCACGACCCGACGGCGCGAGGCAGCGAGCTCGTCGAGGAGGCGCCTTAGCGGGGCCGCGGCGTGGTCACAGAACACGTCGAGGACAGACTGCAGGTGGCATGGGAACGCGTGCCAGTGGTCGGGGTCGGGCGGCGCCGTCGCGTAGGCCCGCGGGATGTCGAGGACAGAGAAGTGGAGCGAGGTGAGCGTGGCCGCGTCCCAGCCCTGCACGCGCGAACGCGCCTGGAGCATGTGCGGCGCGGGCGCTACGTAGTGGACGTCCAGCCCACGTGACGAGAGGAGCAGCGACAAGTTGAGCATTGGGTTGAGGTGCCCCTGCACCGGGAGAGGCACGGCCACGATTACCACCCCCTCTTGCGACATGCCGGTTGCTGATGATGTGCTATTTGGATGTCAAATACTGTATTTGTAGCACCAGCGATGGCACGCGGCTGTATTTGTAGCGCATGCCCGCACACAAGCTGCTGGGTGGATTCCAGCGCCAGGCTAGCTCAACAACTGTATGCAAATTTGTAATGGATATACCTAGACACAGTTTAATTGGGAGAAATGATTGCAGGCTTGTCGCAACGATACACATATGCTTAGTCAAACTCATTGATGATCACATTATTAGCCTATACTTTAAGAAAAGTTTTAATGAATTTCATGCGGGATTAAGTATACTCCTGTCACTTAGAAAAATGGCTACCAGACCTGTAGGTACATAGTCAAACTCATTGATGATCACATCATTGGGAAATTCTCAAGTGTTGCGACATGATAACACGCGATCCTCAAATACTAGTATATATGTTCTCAACCTGTGAGAGAAGAAAGGTTGGGAGATAGACTGTATAGCTCAAGCACCAGAAGAAAATTAATGGATACTATCCGCAAAAATAAAATAAAATTAATGGATACACCTTAGACACGTTTTAATTAGGAAATATATTGACGGCTTTGTGGGATGAATTATATTACTTTGAACATAGGCGACCAGACCTATATATCGGTCGATATGCATAGAAAGTTATTCGTGTTTACATTGACAGGAAAAACTTTATGGACCCGAATAACTGGGAACGTTCCCCTGAGTGTTTACGAGCGAAATATTCCCGGGGAATGTTCGGTTCCAGCGAACGAAAACGTTTGCCACAGGGAGTCCCTCCCAGCGGACCCCTCCTCTGTACGTACCTGGGCCTCCCAGTCGGCCAAAGAAAATACCCTTTTCCTGTGATGCTTTTTTGTAGGGGTATTTTTTCCTGTGATGCTGCTGAACCATAAAAAACTGATATATTGGACTTTATTTAACAAGTTAAAACAACATAGAAAAATGCCATCACGTATAAATCGAAATGCTGTCATGTTAGAAATTGAGTATACCAGAAATTTTACAGAAAGAAATAAAAAAGAATTTGACATGCTAAACACAAAAAAATGTATATAGCAAAAACCACTAGTTGCAGTGTGAAAAAATAGTATTTTATCTAAAAATGCCATCATATAAAATGGTACATGGTAAATCTAAAAAAATGTATAAAAGGAAATTGTCATGATCAATGATGATTCAAAATTGATATGTTTAAAAAACAAAAAGAAATTGCAATGATCGGGATAATAGAAAAGCCATGCCATTAAAAAATAAAATGCCATGATACGAATAATAAAATTGTAGTGCCCTATATTTTCTTTGTTGAAAACAAGATATCACACACAGAACATTGCATGATTAAAAGAATAGAAAAATGACATGCCATTAACAAATAATTTACCATGCCATAGATTAAAAATTGTCATGCTTTTAGTAAAAGAAAAAGGCATGGACTTAATGATAAAATTGCCATGATCTTAATAATAAAAATGGCATGCTCTTCAAAAAAAGAATGTCATGTTCTTCGGAGTAAAAATTTCCATTCTATAGATATAGATCCTAATAGCAAACTATTATGAGCTTGCCATATGAACATAGCGGGGTTTATATAAAACTTGTCATGCTAACAAACAAGGTGGTACATATGAAACAATGTGTTTTTGTGTACACACAACATTATGAATGTTGCCATGTTATTGTTACAAAAATGACATGACAAATTACAAAAAAAAAATGATAGAAAGGTTTTCTTATTTTTTGGAGTACATAAAAGGTATGAATTTTTCCATGTTATTGTTACAAAAATGCAATGGAAAATTACAAAATTTGCCAAAGGTTTTCAAACACTTTCTATCTTTTGTGACATTTGCCTTTTCTTCTTCCTACATACAATTCAGAAATGCCATGGGTTTCCCATGTTCTTCCTACATACAAAGGTTTTAGAAATTTTTAGTCCATTTCACATAATATTTTTTTAAAATTCCATGGAATTTTTCCATTTTCTGAATTCTATGAAAAAATACCATGTGTCAACATTTACGTGATGTTTGTTACCTACAGTATTTCCACAGGAAAACAAATTGCCATGTAAAAAATTAAAGACAATTAATAAAAATTGCCATGTGAACGTATCTAAAACATTCATACTATTATCCAATAGGAAAAGAGATATATACACTTTCCGACACAAGTTTGCATCACAAAAATTATGAAACTACCATTGGCAAGATTATTTTTTTGCCATGGCAAAAAAAAACAGGATTTAGACACATGGGACTAGATAGTTTAGATTCCATTGCAACATGATACCTTACAAAAAAATGCCATGTGACCAAAAACCAATTTTTTGTTAAAACACCATGATACTATATGAAACACTTGCAATGGCATTTTTTTGTGGGATACACACTTGAAGTTAGAACAAATCATGTAGAAATTGCCATGGCAAAATAATGTTAAAAAATGTCATGTGCTGAATTTTGCCATGTCACCTAATAAAAAAAAAATCCTATACCACTAAGTAACAAAATGCCATTTTTTAGAACAAAATCATGTTGAAATTTCCATTGCAAAACAATGTAAAAATGCCTTGTTCTTGTAGTTTTTGCACCTACTTTGTCATCTATTAAAAAAGCTAAAAGTTGCCATGGCAAAGTATATTTAGTTGATAATTCCCATGGTTTCTACAATATAATTTGACATGCGGACACATGTTAAATTTCCATGGGAACAAATAGCTAAAATGCCATGTGAAAATTTAGAAAACAAATGTATCACATCAAGTAAAATACCATGGCAAGTTAGTTGTGTACATCATGGCAAAAAGGGACAAAAACTACTTACGTTAGGAGGTGCCGACGCCTGCATCCCCAACCAGCCCCGGTGGACTTGTGGACATGAGCCTTGGACTCCTTCGGCCGCCACCAAGCCGAGCTTGGACGACGCCAAATACGAGATCACCGGTGCCGCACGACACGACGAGGATGCAGTGTCAGGACCACCACCACAACTCACCGCGCCCCGTGAGGACAATGCTCCCGGCTACATCTTGGGCCGAGCCCAAACCTCACCTACCCGGAGAACCGCCTCGCTCCACCTTGGGCCCAAATCTTGCCTGCCCAAGCACAAACCCTAGGTTAGGGGAGCCGCCTCGTGCACGCAACCGGCCAGCCCCGCACGCCACCGGCTCCAACCCAGAAGAAGGGAGACCTCCACGCCACTAGCTAGACCATAACCGCCGCGTAGCCGAAGCCCGCAGCTCCGTCCTTGATGGCCCACAAGTATAAGGGATCGCGACAGTCTTCGGGGTAGTATTTCACCCAAATTTATTGGTTCGACACAAGGGAAGCCAAAGAATATTTATAAACCTTAGCAATTGAGTTGTCAGTTTAACCACACATGAGAAGTTGTTTCTCAGCAATAAATTATTAGTAGCAAAGTGATATGATAGTTTTGATAGCGGTAGTAACGGTAGCAATGGTAACAATAACAGTTTATAGCCACTACTAGGGAAAACCTTATACACAGAATCTTACTAGCAGCGAGGTTTAAAATAAGGCGTTACTGCTACTTAGCAGTAGCGCGTGACAACAAACTGCACTACTGATACCCACGTAGCAGTAGCGCGTTAGGAGGAAATAGCGCTACTACTACAATTGCCACGACGTTGCCGCCAGACTAGGTATAGCAGTCGTGTCGGTCTCGTAACCGCGCTACTGCTATTAAACTTAGCAGTAGCGCTTTTCGCCAACCCTCGCTGCTACTAAATTTAGTCCACTCCTTGCAACTAAGTTTAGTCCCACCTCGCTTCACGAACAGGGTGTTTACCACCTTAAATACGTTACTTCTCAAACTATCACAACCACTTGGTCTTCATTGAACTCTATGTGTCGGATTGTGATCGTAATATGAATGTTCACCGGTTCCTAAACTGGTGAGGATTCATACTGACAATTTAGATTCTATACAAAAAGATCATTGATGACCAATGCATTTTCGATACATGCTTAGCCTTAGCACAAGCGCGTTTTCTTAGAAGGTGCTACTATTGTCGGCATAGCAATAGCGCGGCAAGAAGGAAGGGTGCTACTGCTATGGCGTTTAGTAGTAGCGCTTTACCCTAACGCGCGCTACTGCTAAAGCCATCCTATCTTCTCCACCGGCCGCCCCTCACTCTCCCCTCTCCACTCCACTCTCACTCTCCCCTGCACCCCATCGTCCGCTGCCTCTGACGTTCGGCCCTCCCCGACCACCGTCGCCGCCCGTTGTCGCTGCCGCTCCTGTTCCTCCTCCACCGAGGTATTCTTCCATCCCTCCTCCTTCTACCTCCCTCCCCTCCTCGTCCCTAGCTCTCCCGAACCCTCCCTCCCTCCTTCCACCTGCCTCTCCCTCCTCACTCCCGCCTCCTCCCTCCCACCTCCCTCCCTGCCTCATCCGTCCTCCTCCCTTCCTCCCTCACTCACACCTCCCTTCGTTCCTACTCCCTCCACCTCCCTCTGTTTTTGAAAATTTAATAATAGAAGTTTAGTAAGTTTGTAATAAGAAAACTTAGGGTAGAACTAGGGTAATGGAAATTTTAGTAAGTTTTCAATAGAGTAGATCACTTACATTGCATTGTTTTTAGTAAGTGTTTAATAGAACTAGTTTATTTAGTAAGTGGTTAATAGAACTAGTTTAGAGAGAGAGAGAGAGACCTATACTGCCAAATTTAGTTATGTTAGGATTATATATAAGATATATTGAAATGTTTTTGTTAATATTTTCAACTATTGAATTGCAATGAGCATCAAGTTTGAATGCTCATGTGTGAATGCTCATGTGGCGCAGAGTATGTAGATCGTCGACGAGCCAGTCGACGACGCCAAGAAGATCACCGACGACACCCGCACCCTCGACAGCCATTGTCTATAGTGAGTAAACATGTATATCTAGTGTTGCTCAAATAGGATATGTGCTTGACCAAGTGGCCTATGTTTGCACGGAAGACCTTTGAGTGGCCTATGTTTTGCCAGAGTGTTGATTACTTACCGTTCTGGCAAATTTCAAGCGCTCGATATGTCCTTTTTTGCCGAAAGGAGCATTAAACGCCATTTTCGGTTTTGCCGTCGAGTTATAATCTTTGAATTTTGAACACATGAGATGTCTGATGATGATAGGATCCTGGAGTGCGGGGACTGGGATTTGTGTGACAGGTTTCCTCACCTGCAAAATGATAGGTTTTTCACCGTGAAGCTGGAAGGGACCTTTGATGTTTGTACGGTACGCAACGACAAACATTTCATCGTAATTAATATCATCATTTGTGCTTCTTTTGTTCAACGTGTAATTTCTGTATTTTTTTCAATTCGATTAGTACATCCCCTGCCATGCTTGACCATATGTATTGGAGAATCTTGGTTTCGAAGACTTTGAGAATATGGAGATGAGGAGGACTGACTTAAGAACTATACATGGTTATGAGTTTCTGGTTAAGCTGTACAATGCGGTCAATCACTCCCATTTCGATTGCTCTAGTTGGGAAGCTCTCTGCCAGGCATATGGATTTGAGGAGGGTATGCAAATAAGATTTGATATTCGTCCAAAATATTATGACGGTGATGATAATATCGACATCTGGGTGGATGTGGATATGCCTCCAGTTTTGCCTAGATGTGAGTTTGTCAAACTAATTGTTAAGTTAAGTATTTTCTATTGTTAATTTAAAAATATTTGGTGTTCTTCGGTACTAAACTTATTTATTTATAATTGTCAGCTTATTTCTTATCTCAAGAAATACTCGGAAGGTTGTAGACATCACATACTACAGCTATGACTCCGAGCTTAACTGTGAGGAGAAAGGTTATCTTATCTCATTCATAGAAGATGTTGAAGCCTTTAAAATCAATCACACTATCAGCCCAAACTATACTAGATACGTGCCACTAGTCAATAAATTGCTTGATGGTAACTTCATTGCCCAAAACTTGTATGATTTTGTTAATGATGGTAACTTCATTGCATATATTATTCTTAAGTAAACTACATTGCTAACTATATATGTTACTATTACATTTTTCAACAGAGGCTCCCAAAGGAGGTTGTGCCTGACTTGGTGTTTATCGAAGGTGATATGCATATGGTTAGGACCAACTCGTTCTAAGGCTTACCACAGTGCATACTCAATTTCTTCAAATGATGGAAAACTCAAAATCAAAGAATGGAGCAAAGTGATGAATGCGCATACGCAACTAATTGGAGACAAAATGAATGTGTGCAAGCCACAAGTTGGAGATAGGTTTATCTCCATTCTCCATTATGGAGATGGATCGGTTTATCTGTCTTATGGTATTTTACCTAGGAAAGAGGAGTAGGTCCTAGGTATTAAGAACAATTAGTTAGTGTTGATTATATATGACTATGATGATGATGAGAAGTTGTTATTATGTGCTACAATGTGTTAGAGTTGATGATGATGATGAGGAGGAGGAGGAGGAGTAGTGATTATGAGTACTATGACGATGATGAGGAGGAATTGTTATTATACCTAGTGACCAAGTTGTTATATGATGTCTCATGGACAAACATGATGATGATGAGGAGTTGTTATATGACAATGATGTATTATGATGATAATTTGTTAATGGTATTATGATGATGATGATGATGATGATGATGATGATGATGATGATGATGATGATGATGATGATGATGATGACGATGATGAGTTATTATGTCACTGGGTGAAAGAACAACATATTAGTTTCATGTGGATGGATCCAAACTGACCAATGGTCACTTTGGATCCATCCACTTGAAACTAATCCGCGGTTCTTTCACCCAATGATGTAATAACTCATTATGATGTAATAACAATATCTAAATTGATACTGTATGAAAACTTGTATAATGGTGTACGAATAGGACATAAAATAAAAAGAAATAGAATACATAATAATAGTAGTAGGTCGGGTAGAGCAGCGCTGCTAGTAACTACCAGGAGCGCGTTCTTAATAAAGCGCTACAGCTAAGTAGGTATAGCAGTAGCGCGGGTGAACTAACACTACTGCTACCCTTTAGCTATAGCGCCATAGCAGTAGCGATGTCCCCCGCACTACTGCTAGCACAAAAACCAGCACTACTGCTAGGCTTTTTCCTAGTAGTGAATAGTTGGAACAGTAGTAGCAATTGTAGTAACTTAGCAAAGACAATATGGGCAAATAGTAGGCATGGAGTAGTGATGGATATTTGGATAACATTCGTCATATGACAGTCACAATCTAGAGCGATACACAATAGCTCCAATTCATCAATCATATGTAGGCATGTATTTCATGTATAGTTATACACGCTTATAATAAGAACTTGCATAACATCTTTTGTCCTACCCTCCCGTGGCAGTGGGGTCCTAATGGTAATTAAGACGGTCCTTTTAATAGAGAACCAGAACAAAGCATTAACACATAGTGAATACATGAACTCCTCAAATGGAATTCCACCCTAGAGAGTATCCCAATTATTGTCACCTTGGGGTCTACGGTTCAGAACAATAACATGTGTATATAACTTGCAGATAGGATCAAGAACTCAAATATATTCATGAAAATAGAATAGGTTCAGATCTGAAATCATGACACTCAACCCCTAGTGAAAAGCATTAAGTATAGCAAAGTCATGGCAACATCAATATCAGAACGTAGTGGATAGTAGGGAACAAGCCCTAACAAATTGGCTTGATTACATCACAAATCTGATCCATCTCCATCTACCTCCAGTATGCCTACAAAGAAATTACTTAGTCCCGGTGGTGAGCATCATGAGGTTGTTGATGGAGAAGGGTTGTTGATGACAACGACGAAGAATTGCCCCCTTCGGGGCCCCGAACAGTCTCCGGATCAGGCCTCTCGATGAAGAACAGGATGTGGCAGCGGCTCCATATCGTAAAACATGATGAAACTTTCTCTTTGATTTTTTTTCTCGGGAGGAGGTACTTATGGACTTGGAGGTAGGGCAAACAAAGCCTTGTGGGGCCCACAAGCTCAGGTGGCCGCCCTAGTGGGGTGGGGGGTGGGGGGGGGGGGTGTGCCACCTGAGTTTGTGGCTCTGTGGTGGCTCCCCTCTAGTAACTTCTTGCACCAGTATTTTTTATGTAATCCAAAATAATTCCCCATAAAATTTCACCCGAATCCGTGAATATTTTATTTCTGCAAAAAAAACACCAAGGTAGTTCTGTTGAAAACAACGTTAGTCCAGGTTAGTTTCATTCAAATCATGCAAAATAGATTCCAAAACAAGAGCTACGCTTCGACAACGTGTTGTGTGAACGAGAGAGGAAAGGGTTGCATGAGACGATTGGGGCTAGGCATCTTGTTGTGGGGCGCGTGTTGAATCCGTTCCTCACCAGCAAGGAGGAGGACGCACAGTGGTGGTCACTGACACCGAGCACCTTCCATGCGTTGAGCTCCCATTAGCCCCACTCCACAACCCTACTGCGGCTCCCTGTTATACAAGGTGGTGGCATACACCTAGACATACACCTACACAGAGTTTAATCAAAAGAAACATTTGAAGCCTTGTCGAAGTGATATAGTATTTTATTAGCCTTAATGCAATTTTAATCATTTTTATAATGAATTCCAAGTGGGTTATATTACTTATTGATGAGGTCATGCGTGCCAATGCAACCCAAGAAGGCTACATGTGGCCCACTAGCCACAGGGTAGAAAAGCACAAGGGTTCGTAACCTAGGCGGGGCCCTCAATGCACCATCTTGGAGTACAAACCATGCCAAGTTTGTTGAATGCGGATTCCAAGAGATATTCCTTGTAACCGGTCAAGACCAAATCCAGTTTATCACGTTAGGGTTTATCACTATCTCAACCATCGTGTAAAACGACTCAGCCTCCTTGTAAGCCTAATTCCCAAAAGTATATATGGGATAATAGGGGGTTGTTGAGTTGTATGGTTTAACGCAACACATCCATCACCCTCAATCATCATCCACCACCAAAGGCAGATCGATCATACCTCTAGATTCCCAAGAGCATCGAAAGATAATACAAGACGCCACAAACATGAAGTAGGCTATTATCGGACGTCGTTTGTGAGGCCATAACTAGTTTAGACCACTGTCTCATGTTGCTACCATCCCGATCTCTGAGTGTGAAGCCCTCATCCTAAACATATCTATAAATTTTACTTCTTTCATACTACATCCAATCATTTTGGCATAGTTTTTCTATCAATTTTTTTTATTTTTCTAGACTAACCTATAACTCCGCCTATGTTGTCTCAACATAACCGGTCCCAAGCCCGGGTAAAGGAGGAGGGTTGTGATAGGCTTGGCAAGCCCACGTCAAAACTCATCCACTATTATGGAGATGAAACCCAGAAGAACATCGTTGCGGTGTAACCCTCTTAGCGATGCGCCATATCTGTAACCGGGTGTGGTATCAAATGCGCAAGGGCCGGGCCATCATCCCCTTGGTGGCATGCTGTATTTTGATCTAGATATGGTGACCACTGAGCAAGGATTGGTTCATCACGTCCTTAGTGGCATGCTACATCGATGCTCGGGTGTGGTGAAAAATGAGCAAGGGCCTTCACATTTGACTCGACGAGTGTGAATGGTAAGAAACCTAGCCGAGTTTAGGAGGATCTTCTTAGTTAGATGGAACGTAGGGTCCCTAACAATTAAGCTACGGGAGCTAGTAGATACAATGGTGAGGAGAGGTGTTGATATCCTTTGCGTCTAAGAAACCAAATGAAGGGGACAAAAGGCGAAGGAGGTGGAGGATACCGGCTTCCAGCTGTGGTACACGGAGACAACTGCAAACAGAAATGGAGTGGGCATCTTGATAACAAGAGACTCAAGTGTGGAGTGGTAGATGCTACCTCTTGAGCACTGCATTGGTTTTCCCTTGAAGAGGAAAGGGTGATGCATCAAAGTAGCATAAGTATTTCCCTTAGTTTTTGAGAACCAAGGTATCAATCCAGTAGGAGGCTACACGCAAGTCCCTCGTACACATAAACAAAAAAGAACCTCGCAACCAACACGATAAAGGGGTTGTCAATCCCTTCACGGCCACTTGCGAAAGTAAGATCTGATAGAGATAATAATAAGATAAATATTTTTGGTATTTTTATGATATAGATTGAACAGTAAAGATTGCAAAATAAAGTAGATTGGAAACTTATATGATGGAAAATAGACCAAGGGGCCATAGCTTTCACTAGTGACTTCTCTCAAGATAGAATAAGTATTACGACGGGTGAACAAATTACTGTCGACCAATTGATGGAAAAGTGCATAGTTATGAGAATATCTAGGCATGATTATGTATATAGGCATCACGTCCGCGACAAGTAGACCGACTCCTGCCTGCATCTACTAATATTACTCCACACATCGACCGCTATCCAGCATGCATGTAGAGTATTAAGTTCATAAGAACAGAGTAATGCATTAGGCAAGATGACATGATGTGGAGGGATAAACTCATGCAATATGATATAAACCCCATCTTTTTATCCTCGATGGCAACAATACAATACGTGTCTTGCTTGTTGGGGAATGTAGCAATAATTCAAAATTTTCTACGCATCACCAAGATCAATCTATGGAGATTCTAGCAACAAGAGAGGGAGAGGATGAGTGTATCTTCATACCCTTGAAGATCGCGATGCGGAAGCGTTACAAGAACGCGGTTGGAGGAGTCCTACACTCAGCGATTCAGATCACGGTCGATTCCGATCTAAGCGCCGAACAGCGGCGCCTCCGCGTTCAACACACGTACGGCCCGAGGACGTCTCCTTCTTGATCCAGCAAGGGGAGAGGAGAAGTTGAGGGAGAACTCCGGCAGCATGACGGCGTGGTGGTGGAGCTCGTGGTATTCCTGTAGGGCTTCGCCAAGCACTACGGAGGAGGAGGAAGAGTTGGAGGTGGGAGGGGCTGCGCCGGGGAAGGGGTAATGCAGCCCTCCCACCCCCCTCTATTTATAGGGTGAAGGGGAGAGGGGGCCGGCCCCTCTAGATCCCATCTAGAGGGGGGGGGGCAGGAGGGGAGGCTTGCCCCCCAAGCAAGGTGGAGGCGGCCCCTCCCCTAGGGTTTCCAACCCTAGGCGCCTTGGGCCCCTGGGGAGGGGCGCACCAGCCCACTAGGGGCTGGTTACCTCCCATATTCAGCCCATTAAGTCTCTCGGGGCAGGTGGCCCCACCCGGTGGACCTCCGGACACCTTTCGGTGGTCTCGGTACAATACCGATAACCCCGGAAACCATTTGGCGACTGAAACTGGACTTCCCATATATAAATTTTCACCTCCGGACCATTCCGGAACTCCTCATGACGTCCGGGATCTCATCCAGGACTCCGAACAACCTTCGGTAACCACCTACAATTTCCCATATAACTCTAGCATCACCGAACCTTAAGTGTGTAGACCCTACGGGTTCGGGAATCATGTAGACATGACCGAGACAGTTCTCCGGCAATAACCAACAGCCGGATCTAGATACCCGTGTTGACTCCCACATGTTCCACGATGATCTCATCGGATGAACCACGATGTCGGGGATTCAATCAATCCCGTATACAATTCCCTTTGTCAATCGGTATGTTACTTGCCCGAGATTCGATCGTCGGTATCCCAATACCTCGTTCAATCTCGTTACCGGCAAGTTACTTTACTCGTTCCATAATGCATGATCCCGTGACTAACTACTTAGTCACATTGAGCTCATTATGATGATGCATTACCAAGTGGGCCCAGAGATACCTCTCCGTCATACGGAGTGACAAATCCCAGTCTCGATTCGTGCCAACCCAACAGACACTTTCGGAGATACATGTAGGGCACCTTTATTGCCACCTAGTTACGTTGTGACGTTTGGTACACCCAAAGCATTCCTATGGTATCCGGGAGTTGCACAATCTCATGGTCTAAGGAAATGATACTTGACATTAGAAAAGCTCTTAGCAAACGAACTACACGATCTTGTGCTATGCTTAGGATTGGGTCTTGGCCATCACATCATTCTCCTAATGATGTGATCCCGTTGTCAATGACATCCAATGTCCATGGTCAGGAAACCATAACCATCTATTGATCAACGAGCTAGTCAACTAGAGGCTCACCAGGGACATGTTGTGGTCTATGTATTCACACATGTATTACGGTTTCCAGTTAATACAATCATAGCATGAACAATAGACAGTTATCATGAACAAGGAAATATAATAATAACCATTTTATTATTGTGTCTAGGGCATATTTCCAACATTGCTGCCCCTGCTGTCACTGGGAAAGGACACCACAAGATTGAACCCAAAGCTAAGCACTTCTCCCATTGCAAGAAAGATCAATCTAGTAGGCCAAACCAGACTGATAATTTGAAGAGACTTGCAAAGATAACCAATCATACATAAAAGAATTCAGAGGATGTTCAAATATTTCTCATAGATATACTTGATCATAAACCCACAATTCATCGTATCTCGACAAACACACCGCAAAAAGAGTTACATCGGATAGATCTCCAAGAAGATCAAGGAGAACTTTGTATTGAGATTCAAAGAGAGAGAATAAGCCATCTAGCTAATAACTATGGACCCGAGGGTATGTGGTAAACTACTCACAACTCATCGGAGAGGCTATGGTGTTGATGTAGAAGCCCTGTGTGATCGATTCCCCCTCCGGCGGAGCGCCGAAAAAGGCTCCAAGATGGGATCTCACAGGTACAGAAGGTTGCGGCGGTGGAAATAGGGTTTCGTGGTGCTCCTGGATGTTTTCAGGGTATGCAAGTATATATAGGCGAAAGAAGTCGGTCAGGGGAGCCACGAGGGGCCCATGAGGGTGGGGGGCACGCCCACCCCCCTAGGGCGCACCCTCCTGCCTCGTGGCTTCCTCGTCTGCTTCTTGACATCCACTCCAAGTCTCTCGATTGTGTTTGTTCCAGAAATAACTCTCCTGAAGGTTTCATTCCGTTAGGACTCCGTTTGATATTCCTTTTTTGCGAAACAATGAAATAGGCAAAAAAAAACAGCAATTTGGGCTGGGCCTCCGGTTAATAGGTTAGTCCCAAAAATGATATAAAAGTGTATAATAAAGCTCATAAACATCCAAAACAGGTAATATAATAGCATGGAACAATCAAAATTATAGATACGTTGGAGACGTATCAAGCATCCCCAAGCTTAATTCCTGCTCGTCCTCGAGTAGGTAAATGATAAAAACAGAATTTTTGATGTGGAATGCTACCTAGCATAATTCTCAATGTAATTTTATTTATTGTGGCATCAATGTTCACATCCAAATGATTCAAGATAAAAGTTTATATTAACATAAAAATAGTAATACTTCAAGCATACTAACAAGTAATCATGTCATATCAAAATAACATAGCCAAAGAAAGCTTATCCCTACAAAATCATATAGTTAGGCTGTGCTTCATTTTCATCACACAAAATACTCCCCTCATGCACAACCCCGGTTTCAGCCAAGCAATTGGTTCATACTTTTTAACGCGCTTCAGCTTTTTTAACTCTCACGCAATACATGAGTGTAAGCCATGGACATAGCACTATATGTGGAATAGGATGGTGGTTGTGGAGAAGACACAAAAGGGAGAAGATAGTCTCACATCAACTAGGCGTATTAACAGGCTATAGAGATGCCCATTAATAGATATCAATGTGAGTGAGTAGGGATTGCCATGCAATGGATGCACTAGAGCTATAAATGTATGAAAGCTCAACAAAAAAAACTAAGTGGGTGTGCATCCAACTCGCCTGCTCATCATTGGAATATAGAAGCCAAGTTCTATAATGAAAAATTCCCACTAGTACATGAAAGTGACAACATAAGACACTCTCTATCATGAAGATCATGGTGCTACTTTGAAGCACAAGTGTGTAAAAAGGATAGTAACATTGTCCCTTCTCTCTTTTTCTCTCATTTTTTTATTTCGGTGGGCTTCTTTGGCCTCTTTTTTATTTGGGCTTCTTTGGCCTCTTTTATTTTTTTGTAAAGTCCGAAGTCTCATCCCGACTTGTGGGGGAATCATAGTCTCCATCATCCTTTCCTCACTTGGGACAATGCTCTAATAATGAAGATCATCACACTTTTATTGATTTACAACTCAAGAATTACAACTCAATACTTAGAACAAAATATGACTCTATGTGAATGCCTCCGGCAGTGTACCGGGATATGCAATGAATCAAGAGCGACATGTATGAAAGAATTATAAAGGTGGCCTTGCCACAAATACGATGTCAACTACATGATCATGCAAAAGCAATGTGACAATGATGGAGCATGTCATAATAACTGGAACAGTGGAAAGTTGCATGGCAATATATCTCAGAATGGCTATAGAAATGCCATAATAGGTAGGTATGGTGGCTGTTTTGAGGAAGGTAAATGGTGGGTGTATGATACCAGCGAAAGTTGCGCGGCACAAGAGAGGCTAGCAATGATGGAAGGATGAGAGTGCGTATAATCCATGGACTCACATTAGTCATAAAGAACTCATATACTTATTGCCAAAGTTTATTAGCCCTCGAAGCAAAGTACTACTACGCATTCTCCTTGGGGAAGGGTTAGTAGGAGTTAACCATCGCGCGACCCCGACCTCCACACATAAGGAAGGCAATCAAAAGAACACCCCATGCAACAAATTTGTTACACAACTTTTACCATACGTGCATGCTATGGGACTTGCCAACTTTAACACAAGTATTTCTCAATTTCATAATTACCCAACTAGCATAACTATAATATTACCACCTTTATATCTCAAAACAATTATCAAGTATCAAATTTCTCATAGTGTTTCATGCACTTTCTATGATAGTTTTTATTATACCCAACTTGGATGCCCATCATATTAGGACAAATTTTATAACCAAAGCAAATACCATGCTGTTCTAAAAGACTCTCAAAATAATATAAGTGAAGCATGAGAGATCAATAATTTCTACAAAATAAAACCACCGCCGTGCTCTAAAAAGATATAAGTGAACAGTGAAGTACTAGAGCAAAATTATCTAGCTCAAAAGATATAAGTGAAGTACATAGAGTATTCTAATAAATTCCGATTCATGTGTGTCTCTCCCAAAAGGTGTGTAAAGCAAGGATGATTGTGGTGAACTAAAAAGCAAAGACTTATATCATACAAGATGCTCCAAGCAAAACACATATCATGTGGTGAATAAAAATATAGCTCCAAGTAAAGTTACCGATAGACGAAGACGAAAGAGGGGATGCCATCCGGGGCATCCCCAAGCTTAGGCTTTTGGTTGTCCTTGAATTTACCTTGGGGTACCTTGGTCATCCCCAGTCTTAGGCTCTTGCCACTCCTCATTCCATAATCCATCAAATCTTTACCCAAAACTTGAAAACTTCACAATACAAAACTCAACAGAAAATCTCATGAGCTCCATTAGTGCAAGAAAGCAAACCACCACTTTAAGGTATTGTAATGAACTCATTATTTATTTATATTGGTGTTAAACCTACTTTATTCCAACTTCTCTATGGTTCATACCCCCCGATACTAGCCATAGATTCATCAAAATAAGGAAACAACACACGAAAAACAGAATCTGTCAAAAACAGAACAGTCTGTTGCAATCTGTAACTTTCGAATACGTATGAACTCTAAAAATCCTACAAAAATAGGAAGTCCTAGGAAATTTGTCTATTAATCTTCTTCAAAAATAATCAACTAAAAAGCACGTTCCTGTGATTTATTAAAATTATTCTCGTGCGTGCAAAAGTTTCTGTTTTTCAGCAAGATCAAATTAACTATCACCCAAGATGATCCTATAGGTTCTACTTGGCACAAACACTAATTAAAACATAAAACCACATCTAACCAGAGGCTAGATGAATTATTTAATACTAAATAGGATAAAAAGCTAAGAACAAAAATAAAATTGGCTTGCCTCCCAACAAGCGCTATCGTTTAACGCCCCTAGCTAGGCATAAAAGCAAGAATAGATCTAAGTATTGCCATCTTTGGTATTCAATTCATAAGTGGATCTAGTAATAGATTAATAGGGTAATTTTATTTTCTTCCTAGGAAAGTGTTCCATGCCTTTCCTTAATGGAAATTGGAATCTATTATTTCCTTACGTCATATCAATAATTGCACCAATCGTTCTAAGGAAAGGTCTACCAAGAATAATAGGGCATGAAAGATTGCAATCTATATCAAGAACAATAAAATCTACAGGCACATAATTCTTATTTGCAACAATGAGAACATCATTAATTCTTCCCATAGGTTTTTAATGGTGGAATCCGCAAGGTGCAAGTTTAAAGAGCAATCATCAAAATCACGGAAACCTAGCACATCACACAAAGTTTTTGGAATCGTGGAAACACTAGCACCCAAATCACACAAATCATAGCATTCATGATCTTTAATTTTAATTTTAATAGTAGGTTCCCACTCATCATAAAGTTTTCTAGGGATAGAAACTTCCAATTCAAGTTTTGCTTCATAAGATTGCATTAAGGCATCAACGATATGTTTGGTAAAAGCTTTATTTTGACTATAAGCATGAGGAGAATTTAACACGGACTGCAATAAGGAAATACAATCTATTAAACAACAATTATCATAATTAAATTCCTTGAAATCCAAAATAGTGGGTTCATTGATATGTAAAGTTTTGACCACTCCAATCCCACTTTTACCAATTTTTGCATCAAGATCTAACAACTCCGAATCATTGGGACGCCTTTTAACTAAAGTTGACTCATCTCCAGTCCCATCATTATCAAGATTCATATTGCAAAACAAAGATTTAACAGGATACACATCAATCATCTTTAGATCTTCATCATTATTATCATGAAAACTAGAAGAACATGCTTTTACAAAGCAATCTTTCTTAGCATGCATCCTAGCGGTTCTTTTTTTGCACTCATCAATGGAAATTCTCATGGCTTTGAGAGACTCATTGATATCATGCTTAGGTGGAATAGATCTAAGTTTAAAAGAATCAACATCACGAGAAATTCTATCCACGTTCCTAGCTAACTCATCAATCTTAGGCAAATTTTCTTCAAGCAAAGCATTTAAATTCTTTTGAGAAATCATAAATTCTTTAACACTAATCTCAAAATCAAAGGGCATCTTATTAAAATTTCCATAAGAGTAGTTGTAGGAATTACCATAATTATTAGAGGAATTACGAGGAAACGGCCTAGGATTAAAGTTTCCTCTATATGCATTGTTACCAAAATTGTTCCTACAACCAAAATTCACATCCATAGATTCATTATTATTCTCAATCAAAGTAGACAAAGGCATATCATTAGGATCTATAGGTGCATTCTTATTAGCAAACAATTTCATAAGTTCATCCATCTTTCCGCTCAAAACATTAATCTCTTCTATCGCATGCACTTTTTTACTAGTAGATCTTTCGGTGTGCCATTGGGAATAATTAACCATAATATTATCTAGGAGTTTGGTAGCTTCTCCTAAAGTGATTTCGATAAAAGTGCCTCCCGCGGCCGAATCTAAAAGATTTCTAGAAGCAAAATTCAATCTGGCATAAAAATTTTGTATGATCATCCATAAATTTAATCCATGTGTAGGGCAATTGCGAATCATTAATATCATCCTCTCCCAAGATTGTGCAACATGTTCATGATCAAGTTGCTTCAAATTCATAATATTGTTTCAGAGAGATGATATTTAGAGATAAAAGCATCTTTGCACTTATTCCATGAATCAATACTATTTTTAGGCAAAGACAAAAACCATGTTTTAGCACGATCTCTAAGTGAAAACGGAAATAACTTCAATTTAACAATATCATTATCCATGTCTTTCTTCTTTTGCATGTCACACAAATCAACAAAGTTGTTTAGATGAGTAGCGCCATCTTCACTAGGAAGGCCAGAGAATTGATCTTTCATGACAAGATTCAACAAAGCAGAATTGATTTCACAAGATTTAGCATCGGTAAGAGGAGCAATCGGAGTGCTAAGGAAATCATTATTATTGGTATTGGAAAAGTCACACAATTTAGT
The DNA here is from genome assembly GCA_021437245.1 of Aegilops speltoides. Lineage (NCBI taxonomy): Eukaryota > Viridiplantae > Streptophyta > Magnoliopsida > Poales > Poaceae > Aegilops > Aegilops speltoides. Next base: position 115,308,806 of record CM038143.1, on the reverse strand, counting down.
ATTATCTTGAGCCATTGAGACAAGCAATCCAACACACAAGAGGCAAGCGAAAAAGAGGCGCGGAAAAGAGAGGGCGAATAAAACGGCAAGGGTGAAGTGGGGGAGAGGAAAACGAGAGGCAAATGGCAAATAATGTAATGCGAGGGAGAAGAGTTTGTGATGGGTACTTGGTATGTCTTGACTTGTGCGAAGACCACCCCGGCAACGGCGCGAGAAGTCCTTCTTGCTACCTCTTGAGCACTGCGTTGGTTTTCCCTTGAACAGGAAAGGGTGATGCAGCAAAGTAGCGTAAGTATTTCGCTCGGTTTTTGAAAACCAAGGTATCAATCCAGTAGGAGGCTACACACAAGTCCCTCGTACCTACACAAACAAACAAGAACCTCGCAACCAACGCGATAAAGGGGTTGTCAATCCCTTCACGGCCACTTGTGAAATTAAGATATGATAGAGATAATAATAAGATAAATATTTTTGGTATTTTTATGATATAGATTGAAAACTAAAGATTGCAAAATAAAGTAGATTGGAAACTTATATGATGGAAAATAGACACGGGGGCCATAGGTTTCACTAGTGGCTTCTCTCAAGATAGCATAAGTATTACGGTGGGTGAACAAATTATTGTCGAGCAATTGATAGAGAAGTGCATAGTTATGAGAATATCTAGGTGAAGGAAATATGCCCTAGAGGCAATAATAAAATTATTATTTATTTCCTTATTTCATGATAAATGTTTATTATTCATGCTAGAATTGTATTAACCGGAAAAATAATACATGTGTGAATACATAGACAAACATAGTGTCACTAGTATGCCTCTCCTTGACTAGCTCGTTTATCAAAGATGGTTATGCTTCCTAACCATGGACAAAAGAGTTGTCATTTGATTACGGGATCACATCATTAGGAGAATGATGTGATTGACTGGACCCATTCCGTTAGCTTAGCACTTGATCTTTTAGTATGTTGCTATTGCTTTCTTCATGACTTATACATGTTCCTATGACTATGGGATTATGCAACTCCCGTTTACCGGAGGAGCACTTTGTGTGCTACCAAACGTCACAACGTAACTGGGTGATTATAAAGGAGCTCTACAGGTGTCTCCGAAGGTACATGTTGGGTTGGCGTATTTCGAGATTAGGATTTGTCACTCCGATTGTCGGAGAAGTATCTCTGGGCCCTCTCGGTAATGCACATCACTATAAGCCTTGCAAGCAATGTAGGTAATGAGTTAGTTACGGAATGATGCGTTACGTAACGAGTAAAGAGACTTGTCGGTAACGAGATAGAACTAGGTATTGGATACCGACGATCGAATCTCGGGCAAGTAACATACCGATGACAAAGGGAACAAAATATGTTGTTATGCGGTTTGACCGATAAAGACCTTCGTAGAATATGTAGGAGCCAAAATGGGCATCCAGGTTCCGCTATTGGTTATTGACCGGGAATGGTTCTAGGTCATGTCTACATAGTTCTCGAACCCGTAGGGTCCGCACGCTTAAGGTTTCGATGACAGTTATATTATGAGTTTATGAGTTTTGATGTACCGAAGGAGTTCGGAGTCCCGGATGAGATCGGGGACATGACGAGGAGTCTCGAAATGGTCGAGACGTAAAGATCGATATATTGGACGACTAGATTCGGAGTTCAGAAAGGTTCCGAGTGATTCGGGTATTTTTCGGAGTACCGGAGAGTTACGGGAATTCGCCGGGGAGTATATGGGCCTTATTGGGCCATACGGGAATAGAAGAGAGAGGCCAAAAGGAAGGAGGCATGCGCCCCCCCTTTGGTCCGAATTGGACAAGGGGCGCAGCCCCCTTTTCCTTCTTCCTCTCCTCCTCTTTCCCCTTCTCCTACTCCAACAAGGAAGGAGGGAGTCCTACCCCCGGTGGGAGTAGGACTCCCCTTGGTGCGCCTCCTCCTAGGCCGGCCGCCCCCTCCCCCTTGCTCCTTTATATACGGGGGCAGGGTTGCACCCCATGACACACAAGTTGATCTACGGATCGTTCCTTAGCCGTGTGCGGTGCCCCCCTCCACCATATTCCACCTCGGTCGCGGAGTTTAGGCGAAGCCCTGCGCCGATAGAGCATCATCATCGTCACCACGCCGTCGTGCTGACGGAACTCATCCCCGAAGCTTTGCTGGATCGGAGCCCGGGGATCGTCATCGAGCTGAACGTGTGCTGAACTCGGAGGTGCCATACGTTCGGTGCTTGGATCGGTCGGATCGTGAAGACGTACGACTACATCAACCGCGTTGTCATAACGCTTCCGCTTACGGTCTACGAGGGTACGTGGACAATACTCTCCCCTCTAGTTGCTATGCCATCACCATGATCTTGCATATGCGTAGGAAATTTTTTGAAATTACTACGTTCCCCAACAGTGGCATCCGAGCCAGTTTTATGCGTAGATGTCATATGCACGAGTAGAACACAAGTGAGTTGTGGGCGATACAAGTCATACTGCTTACCAGCATGTCATACTTTGGTTCGGCGGTATTGTGAGATGAAGCGGCCCGGACCAACATTACGCGTACGCTTACGTGAGACTGGTTTCACCGTTACGAGCACTCATGCTTAAAGGTGGCTGGCGGGTGTCTGTCTCTCTCACTTTAGCTGAATCGAGTGTGGCTACGCCCGGTCCTTGCGAAGGTTAAAACAACACTAACTTGACGAACTATCATTGTGGTTTTGATGCGTAGGTAAGAACGGTTCTTGCTAAGCCCGTAGCAGCCACGTAAAAATTTGCAACAACAAAGTAGAGAACGTCTAACTTGTTTTTGCAGGGCATGTTGTGATGTGATATGGTCAAGACGTGATGCTATATTTTATTGTATGAGATGATCATGTTTTGTAACCGAAGTTATCGGCAACTGGTAGGAGCCATATGGTTGTCGCTTTATTGTATGAAATGCAACGCATACAGTAATTGCTTTACTTTATCACTAAGCGGTAGCGATAGTCGTAGAAGCAATAGATGGCGTAACGAGAACGATGCTACGATGGAGATCAAGGTGTTGCGCCGGTGACAATGGTGATCACGATGGTGCTTCGGAGATGGAGATCACAAGCACAAGATGAGGATGGCCATATCATATCACTTATATTGATTGCATGTGATGTTTATCCTTTATGCATCTTATCTTGCTTTGATTGACGGTAGCATTTTAAGATGATCTCTCACTAATTATCAAGAAGTGTTCTCCCTGAGTATGCACCGTTGCGAAAGTTCTTCGTGTTGAGACACCACGTGATGATCGGGTGTGATAGGCTCTATGTTCAAATACAACGGGTGCAAAACAGTTGCACACGCGGAATACTCATGTTAAACTTGACGAGCCTAGCATATACAGATATGGCCTCGGAACACGAAGACCGAAAGGTCGAACGTGAATCATATAGTAGATATGATCAACATAGTGATGTTCACCATTGAAACTACTCCATCTCACGTGACGATCGGACATGGTGTAGTTGATATGGATCACGTAATCACTTAGAGGACTAGAGAGATGTCTATCTAAGTGGGAGTTCTTAAGTAATATGATTAATTGAACTTAAATTTATCATGAACTTAGTACCTGGTAGTATTTTGCAAATTATGTTGTAGATCAATAGCTTGCGTTGTTGCTTTCATATGTTTATTTTGATATGTTCCTAGAGAAAATTGTGTTGAAAAATGTTAGTAGCAATGATGCGGATTGGATCCGTGATCTGAGGTTTATCCTCATTGCTGCGCAGAAGAATTATGTCCTTGATGCACCGCTAGGTGACAAACCTATTGCAGGAGAAAATGCGGACGTTATGAATGTTTGGCTAGCTCAATATGATGACTACTTGATAGTTTAGTGCACCATGCTTAACGGCTTAGAATCGAGACTTCAAAGACGTTTTGAACGTCATGGATCATATGAGATGTTCCAGGAATTGAAGTTAATAGCAAATACCTGAGTTGAGAGATATGAAGTCTCCAACAAGTTCTATAGCTAAAAGATGGAGGAGAATCGCTCAACTAGTGAGCATGTGCTCAGATTGTCTGGGTACTTCAATCGCTTGAATCAAGTGGGAGTTAATCTTCCAGATAAGGTAGTGATTGACAGAATTCTCTAGTCACCATCACTAAGTTACTAGAACTTCGTGATGGACTATAGTATGCAAGGGATGACGAAAACGATTCCCGAGCTCTTCGTGATGTTGAAATCGACGAAGGTAGAAATGAAGAAAGAGCATCAAGTGTTGATGATTGATAAGACCACTAGTTTCATGAAAAGGGCAAAGGGAAAGAAAGGGAAACTTCAAGTAGAATGGCAAACAAGTTGTCACTCCCATGAAGAAGACCAAAGCTGGACCAAAGCCTGAAACTGAGTGCTTACACTGCAAAGGAAATGGTCACTGGAAGCGGAAATGCCCTAAATATTTGGTGGATAAGAAGGATGGCAAAGTGAACAAGGGTATATTTGATATACAGGTGTTTGATGTGTGCCTTACTAGTGTTTATAGTAGCCCCTGAGTATATGATACTTGTTCGGTTGCTAAGATTAGTAACTCGAAACAGGAGTTACATAATAAACAGAGACTAGTTGAAGGGAAGTAACGATGAGTGTTGGAAGTAGTTCCAAGATTGATATGATCATCATCACACACTCCCTATACTTTCGGGATTAGTGTTAAACCTAAATAAATGTTATTTAGCTTTTGCGTTGAGCATGAATATGATTTGATCATGTTTATTGCAATACGGTTATTCATTTTAAGTCAGAGAATAATTGTTGTTCTGTTTACATGAATAAAACCTTCAATGGTCATACACCCAATGAAAATAGTTTATTGGATCTCGATCGTAGTGATACACATATTCATAATGTTGATGCCAAAAGATGCAAAGTTAATAATGATAGTGCAACTTATTTGTGGCACTGCCGTTTGGGTCATATCGGTGTAAAGCGCATGAAGAAACTCCATAAAGATGGATTTTTGGAATCACTTGGTTATGAATCATTTGATGCTTGCGAACCGTGCCTTTTGGGCAAGATGACTAAAACTCCGTTCTCCGGAACAATCGAACAAGCTACGGACTTATTGGAAATAATACATACCGATGTATGCAATCCAATGAGTGTTGATGCTCGTGGCAAGTATCGTTATTTTCTGACCTTCACAAGATGATTTGAGCAGATATGGGTATATCTACTTGATGAAACATAAGTCTGAAATAGTTGAAAGGTTCAAAGAATTTCAGAGTGAAGTGGAAAAATCATCATAACAAGAAAATAAAGTTTCTGCGATCTGATTGCGGAGACGAATATTTGAGTTACGAGTTTGGTCTTCAATTAAAACAATGTGAAATAGTTTCACAGTTCACGCCACCTGGAACACCACAACATTATGGTCTGTCCGAACGCCGTAATCATACTTTATTGGATATGGTGCGATCTATGATGTCTCTTACTAATTTACCACTATTGTTTTGGGGTTATGCATTAGAGACAGCTGCATTCACGTTGAATAGGGCACCATCTAAATCTGTTGAGACAACACCGTATGAACTATGGTTTAGCAGTAAACCAAAGTTGTCATTTCTTAAAGTTTGGAGTTGCGATGCTTATATGAAAAAGATTTTCAACTTGATAAGCTCAAACCCAAATCGGAGAAGTGCGTCTTCATAGAATACCCAAAGAAAATTGTTGGGTACACCTTCTGTCACAGATCCGAAGGCAAAACATTCGTTGCTAAGAATGGATCCTTTCTTGAGAAGGAGTTTCTCTCGAAAGAAGTGAGTGGGAGGAAAGTAGAGCTTGATAAGGTAATTTGTACATTCTCCCGAATTGGAAAGTAGTTCATCACAGAAATCAGTTCCAGTGATTCCTACACCAATCAGTGAGGAAGCTAATGATGATGATCATGAAACTTCTGAACAAGTTACTACAGAACCTCGTAGGTCTTCCAGAGTACAGTACGCACCAGAGTGGTACGATAATCCTATTCTAAAAATCATGTTACTAGACCATGATAAACCTACGAACTATGAGGAAGCGATGATGAGCCCAGATTCCGCAAAATGGCTGGAGGCCATGAAATCTGAGATAGGATCCATGTATGAGAACAAAGTGTGGACTTTGGTGGACTTGCCCGATGATCGGCAAACCATAGAAAAATAAATGGATCTTCAAGAGGAAGACGGACGTTGATAGTAGTGTTACTATCTACAAAGCTCGACTTGTCGCAAAAAGGTTTTTGACAAGTTCAAGGTGTTGACTACAATGAGATTTTCTCAACTGTAGCGATGCTTAAGTCTGTCCGAATCATGTTAGCAATTGCCACAATTTATGAAATCTGGCAAATGGATGCCAAAACTGCATTCCTTAATGGTTTTCTTAAAAGAAGAGTTGTATATGATGCAACCAGAAGGTTATGTCAATCCTAAAGGTGCTAACAAAATGTGCAAGCTCCAGCGATCCATCTATGCACTGGTGCAAGCATCTCAAAGTTGGAATATACGCTTTGATAAGTTGATCAAAGCATATAGTATTATACAGACTTGCGGTGAAGCCTGTATTTACAAGAAAGTGAGTGGGAGCTCTGTAGCATTTCTGATACTATATGTAGATGACATATTGTTGATCGGAAATGATATAGAATTTCTGGATAGCATAAAGGGATACTTGAATAAAAGTTTTTCAATGAAAGACCTCGGTAAAGCTGCTTACACATTGAGCGTCAAGATCTATATAGATAGATCAAGACGCTTGATAAGATTTTTCAATGAGTACATACCTTGATAAATTTTTGAAATAGTTCAAAATAGAACAGTCAAAGAAGGAGTTCTTGCCTGTGATGCAAAGGTGTGAAGTTGAGTAAGACCCAGGACCCGACCATGGCAGAAAATAGAAAGAGAATGAAAAGTCATTCCCTATGCCTCAGTCATAGGTTCTATAAAGTATGCTATGCTATGTACCAGACCTATTGCATACCTTGCTCTTTATTTGGCAAGGGAGTACAATAATGATCTAGGAGAAGATCACTGGACACTGGTCAAGAATATCCTTAGTGAGGACTAAGGAAATATTTCTCGATTATGGAGGTGATAAAAGAGCCCGTTGTAAAGAGTTACATCGGTGCAAGTTTTCACACCGATCCAGATGACTCTAAGTCTCAATCTGGATACATACTGAAAATGGGAGCAATTAGCTAGAGTAGCTCCGTGTAGAGCATTGTAGACATAGAATATTTGCAAAATACACACGGCTCTGAATGTGACAGAACCGTTGACTAAGCTTCTCTCACGAGCAAAACATGATCACACCTTAGTACTCTTGGGTGTTAATCACATAGCGATGTGAACTAGATTATTGACTCTAGTAAACCCTTTGGGTTTTGGTCACATGACAATGTGAACTATGGGTGTTAATCATATACAAATATGAATATTGATGTTAAATCACATGGTGATGAGAACTAGATTATTGACTCTAGTGCAAGTGGGAGACTGAAGGAAATATGCCCTAGAGGCAATAATAAAGTTATTATTTATTTCCTTATTTCATGATAAATGTTTATTATTCATGCTAGAATTGTATTAACCGGAAACATAATACATGTGTGAATACATAGACAAACATAGTGTCACTAGTATGCCTCTACTTGACTAGCTCGTTTATCAAAGATGGTTATGTTTCCTAACCATGGACAAAAGAGTTGTAATTTGATTAACGGGATAACATCATTAGGAGAATTATGTGATTGACTTGACCCATTCCGTTAGCTTAGCACTTGATCTTTTAGTATGTTGCTATTGCTTTCTTCATGACTTATACATGTTCCTATGACTATGAGATTATGCAACTCCCGTTTACCGGAGGACCACTTTGTGTGCTACCAAACGTCACAACGTAACTGGGTGTTTATAAAGGAGCTCTACAGTTGTCTCCGAAGGTACATGTTGGGTTGGCGTATTTCGAGATTAGGATTTGTCACTCCGATTGTCGGAGAAGTATCTCTGGGCCCTCTCGGTAATGCACATCACTATAAGCCTTGCAAGCAATGTAGCTAATGAGTTAGTTACGGAATGATGCATTACGTAACGAGTAAAGAGACTTGCCGGTAACGAGATTGAACTAGGTATTGGATACCGACGATCGAATCTCGGGCAAGTAACATACCGATGACAAAGGGAACAAAGTATGTTGTTATGCGGTTTGACCGATAAAGATCTTCGTAGAATATGTAGGAGCCAATATGGGCATCCAGGTTCCGCTATTGGTTATTGACCGAGAATGGTTCTAGGTCATGTCTACATAGTTCTCGAACCCGTAGGGTCCGCACGCTTAAGGTTTCGATGACAGTTATATTATGAGTTTATGAGTTTTGATGTACCGAAGGAGTTCGGAGTCCCGGATGAGATCGGGGACATGACGAGGAGTCTCGAAATGGTTGAGACGTAAAGATCAATACATTGGACGACTATATTCGGAGTTTGGAAAGGTTTCGAGTGATACGGGTATTTTTCGGAGTACCGGAGAGTTACGGGAATTCGCCGGGGAGTATATGGGCCTTATTGGGCCATACGGGAATAGAAGAGAGAGGCCAAAAGGAAGGAGGCCTGCGCCCCCCCTCTGGTCCGAATTGGACAAGGGGCGCAGCCCCTTTCCTTCTTCCTCTCCTCCTCTTCCCCTTCTCCTACTCCAACAAGGAAGGAGGAGTCCTACTCCCGTGGGAGTAGGACTCCCTTGGTGCGCCTCCTCCTAGGCCGCCGCCCCTCCCCTTGCTCCTTTATATCTGGGCGGGGGCACCCCATGACACACAAGTTGTTCTACGGATCATTCCTTAGCCGTGTGCGGTGCCCCCCTCCACCATATTCCACCTCGGTCATATCGTCGCGGAGTTTAGGCGAAGCCCTGCGCCGGTAGAGCATCATCATCGTCACCACGCCGTCGTGCTAACAGAACTCATCCCCGAAGCTTTGCTAGATCGGAGCCCGGGGATCGTCATCAAGCTGAACGTGTGCTGAACTCGGAGGTGTCGTACGTTCGGTGCTTGGATCGATCGGATCGTGAAGACGTACGACTACATCAACTGCGTTGTCATAACGCTTCCGCTTACGGTCTACGAGGGTACGTGGACAATACTCTCCCCTCTCGTTGCTATGCCATCACCATGATCTTGCGTGTGCGTAGGAATTTTTTTGAAATTACTACGTTCCCCAACACTACGCATGATCATGTATATAGGCATCACGTCCGCGACAAGTAGACCGACTCCTGCCTGCATCAACTACTATTACTCCACACACCGACCGCTATCCAGCATGCATCTAGAGTATTAAGTTCATAAGAACAGAGCAACGCATTAGGCAAGATGACATGATGTAGAGGGATAAACTCAAGTAATATGATATAAACCCCATCTTTTTCTCCTTGATGGCAACAATGCAATACGTGCCTTGCTGCCCCTGCTGTCACTGGGAAAGGACACTGCAAGATTGAACCCAAAGCTCAGCACTTCTCCCATTGCAAGAGAGATCAATCTAGTAGGCCAAACCAAACTGATAATTCGAAGAGACTTGCAAAGATAACCAATCATACATAAAAGAATTCAGAGGAGACTCAAATATTTCTTATAGATAAACTTGATCATAAACCCTTAATTCATCGGATCTCGACAAACACACCGCAAAAAGAGTTACATCGAATAGATCTCCAAGAAGATCGAGGAGAACTTTGTATTGAGATTCAAAGAGAGAGAAGAAGCTATCTAGCTAATAACTATGGACCCGAGGGTCTGTGGTAAACTACACACAACTCATCGGAGAAGCTATGGTGTTGATGTAGAAGCCCTCCACGATCGATTCCCCCTCCGGCGGAGCGCCGAAAAAGGCTCCAAGATGGGATCTCACGGGTACAGAAGGTTGCGGTGGTGGAAATAGGGTTTCTTGGTGCTCCTGAATGTTTTCAAGGTATGCAAGTATATATAGGCGAAAGAAGTCGGTCAAGGGAACCACGAGGGTCCCACGAGGGTCGGGGGCGCGCCCACCCCCCTAGGGCGCGCCCTCCTGCCTCGTGGCTTTCTCGTATGCCTCTTGATGTCCACTCCAAGTCTCCTGGATTGCGTTTGTTCCAAAAATAACTCTCTCGAATGTTTCATTCCGTTTGGACTTCGTTTGATATTCCTTTTCTGCGAAGCAATGAAATAGGCTAAAAAACAACAATTTGGGTTGGGCCTACGGTTAATAGGTTAGTCCCAAAAATGATATAAAAGTGTATAATAAAGCCCATAAACATCCAAAACATGTAATATAATAGCATGGAACAATAAAAAATTATAGATACGTTGGAGACGTATCAGTAGGCATCGAGAGGCGTGGGGACAGATTATCCTTGTCAAGCTGGTAGCTGGGGACTTAGTTCTCAATGTTATTAGCGCGTATGCCCCGCAAGTGGGCCATAATGAGAACACCAATTGGGATTTTTGGGGTGGCCTGGAGGACATGGTTAGGAGTGTACCTATTGGTGAGAAGCTCTTCATAGGAGGACACATGAAGGCATGAACCTTTAAGATCATGCGAAGGCATGAATAACTAATGATCACATGCATTGGTGGCGATGCAGGGCATATTATGAGATAGTGATATTTTTGTTTGTCACACTTCATAACCGTTTGAGTTTGAGTTGACGTTAGTGATGTTCTTGTTGTGCTTCATATAGTCTTCCTAGTGTGATGTGAGGTGTGGTGTTGTGCAGATTTATATATCTTAAGTATGTAACTAGTGGCTGACATTTTTTTGCCTAATGTATATATGATCTTCTATTGGAAGATGCATGTATATGTGATATTCTCTTACAACATGTTATGTTATTGTTTATGTGATCTTCTAAGCACTTGGGTGCTATGTAGCACCCAACTGCTACTTTTTTGTGCCCTTCACAACACATCAGTGACCGACCAAAAACACATCAGTGACAAGCCATTTTGTCAGTTAGTGATGAGACATTAACCGGCCAGATTCTATTCACTCATGATATGATTTGGCCTATCAGTGACATTTGATTCTTCAGTAGTGAAACTTAGTTTGGATACAAACATACTTCGACTACAAACTCCATAGAGATTGTCCCCGTCAATATTGGAGCACGACTTGTCATCCTCGTTCTTCACCTCTTCCTCCTTCTCCTTCACCTTCTTCTTCACCAACTTGTTCTGCTGTGCCAAGTACTCATACTCCGCCTACATGAGGTGCGGATTTTCCATCGCAAACCTTGCCATGGCAGCCTTATCCCGCTGACGAATATCGCACTAATTCCATATGATCCGAGTCTCCTTCTTCTTAGTGGGGGTCCTATCTCAGGACCAATGAAATCCGCATCGCCCTGAGATTTTGATCACTGGAAAGTTCAACTCCCGCCTTGGTCGGCCGAGCACCAACATGCTATTTTGATGGCGCGGGCGGTGATGTCCGGCGAGTCGAACGTGTCGAGCCAATAGCACCAGCCGTTGTGCATTAGCTCGGAAGAGTAACGACCGGAGTACTACTGATGAACTCCTTGGAAGCCGGTCTAGGTACTTGGTTAGCGGCGTGGTGGCATCATCACGGATCCAGATGGTAGGAGGTGCTAGCGACCAGAGATATGAGGGGCAACAGTGGATCTGTGGCAGTGGTGCAACGGGGTCCGATTTGGGTTAGCGGTGGTGTGGCCGGCCGGATTTAGTTGAGTCGGAGGATTATGAGATGCGTGTTTGGTGGTGGCAGAGGCGGTGGGCTGCGGTGGTGCCAACTGACGGAGATGGGAGGGGAGTGGTGGATCTACGGTGGGGTGGTTCAATGACCAGAAGGTGATGGATTTGATGGCTACCACCCGCGGAGGGGAAGCAGACGCACGCATGCTTCTCCATCTCGAAGTTTTAGTTGGCGGTTGGCTTGCATGGGGTTGTGGGCAGCTTTTGTTTTTGCATTTGGGCAACTGCACACGTAATGTACGTTTCATTACTCAGGGCTGGTTTTTGGGCAGCGGGAAAACATGACACAAAAATATGTGTTTAGGGCAGGTTTGAAGCTTGTTTTTTGCCCAAGTGATGCAAGCAAAGGTTTTTTGAGCAGCTGCTCTATTGTTGGAGGTGCTTCCACTTCAGTTTCTATAGGACCGGGAAGATGGACTTGTACAGGATGAAAGTGCGAAAGGTGCACAACGAATCTTGGCACAGTGTACACCGTGGATAAGGTAGAGACACTGCTACTTCTTGAGCTTGCGTTGATTTTTCCATTGAAGAGGAAAGGGTGATGCAGCAAAGTAGAGGTAAGCATTTTCCTCAGTTAAGAACCAAGGTATCAATCCAGTAGGAGGCACAAGCAAGTCCCCAATAGATGCACCTGCACAAACTAACAAACACTTGCACTAAACACGAAAAAAGGGGTTGTCAATCCCTTCACGATCACTTACAAGGGTGAGATCTGATAGTGATAAGTATAAAAGATAAATAAAAGTGCAAAATAAAGTAAATATAAATAAAGTGCAGCAAGGTATTTTTGTATTTTTGGTTTTATAGATCTGAAAATATATGATGAGAAATAGACCCGAGGGCCATAGTTTTCACTAGAGGCTTCTTTCTTAAAGAAAGATACGGTGGGTGAACAAATTACAGTTGAGCAATTGATAGAAAAGCGCATAGTTATGACGACATCTAAGGCAATGATCATAAATATAGGAATCACGTCCGTGACAAGTAGACCAAAACGATTCTGCATCTATTACTATTACTCCACACATCGACCGCTATCCAGCATGCATCTACTGTATTAAGTTAACAAGAACAGAGTAACGCCTTAAGCAAGATGACATGATGTAGAGGGATAAACTCAAGAAGTATGATATAAACCCCATCTTTTATCCTTAATGGCAACAATACAATACGTGCCTTGCTACCCTTTTGTCACTAGGTGAGGACACCACAAGATTGAACCCATCACAAAGCATCCAATTACAAGAAAAACCAATCTAGTTGGCCAAACCAAATTGATAGATCGGAGAGAAATACAAAGCTATCTTAATCATGCATAAAAGAGTTCAGAAAAGACTCAAATAATATTCATAGATAATCTGATCATAAATCCACAATTCATCGGATCTCAACAAACGCACCGCATAAGAAGATTACATCGAATAGAACTCCAAGAACATCGAGGAGAACATTGTATTTGGTTTCTGATGTAGATGGAATATTTGGGTATTTATGGAGCAAGAATTAGGGTTGGAAGGTCAACAGGGGGCCCACAAGCCTGGGGGCGCCCCCCAGGGTCGCGCCCCAAGGGCTTGTGGCCGCCTCGTAGATCTTCTAGCCTCCTTTCAAAGTCTCCTAGGTTTCTTCTAGTCCAAGAAAAATCATCGTAAAGTTTTATTCCGTTTGGTATTGATTTTTTGTAAAAGACAAAAACAAGGAAAAAACAACAACTGGCACTTGGCACTAGGTTAATAGGTTAGTCCCAAAAATGATATAAAATTGCATATTAAAGCATATAAGACATCCAAGTTGGATAATATAATAGCATGGAACAATAAAAAAATATAGATACGTTGGAGATGTATCAAGCATCCCCAAGCTTAATTCTTGCTTGTCCTCGAGTAGGTAAATGATAAGAACAAATTTTTGATATGGAATGCTACCTAACATGTTTATCAATGTATTCTTTCTTATTCTGGCATGAATATTCAAACCCATAATATTCAAAACAAAAGTATAATATTGACATAAAACAATAATACTTCAACCATACTAATAAAGCAATCATGTCTTCTCAAAATATCATGGCTACAGAAAGTTATCCCTAGAGAATCATATAGTCTTGTCATGCTCTATCTTCATCACACAAAGTATTTATCATGCACAACCCCAATGACGAGCCAAACAGTTATTTCATACTTGTACTGTTCTCAAGCTTTTTCAACTCTCACGCAATACATGAGCGTGAGCCATGGATATAGTACTATAGGAGGAATAGAATATGGTGAAGGTTGTGAGGAGAAGACAAAAAGGATAAAGTCTCACATCAACTAGGTGAATCAATAGGCCATGGAGATGCCCATTAATTTATATCGATGCGAATGAGTAGGGATTGCCATGCAACGGATGCACTAGAGCTATAAGTGTATGAAAGCTCAAAAGAAAACTAAGTGGGTGTGCATCCAACTTGCTTGTTCATGAAGACCCAGGGCAATTCGAGGAAGCCCATCATTGAATATACAAGCCCAGTTCTATAATGAAAAATTCCCACTAGTAATATATAAAAGTGTCAACATAGGAGACTCTCTATCATGAAGAACATGGTGCCACTTTGAAGCACAAGTGTGGAATAAGGATAGTAACATTGTCCCTTCTCTCTTTTTCTCTCATTTTTTTCTTGGGATCTTTGTCCTCTTTTATTTTTATTTTTTTGTTCGGAGCCTCATTCATACTTGTGGGGGAATCATAGCCTCCATCATCCTTTCTTCACATGGGACAATGCTCTAATAAGGATGATCACCACAATTTTATTTACTTACAACTCGATACTAGAACAAATATGACTCTATATGAATGCCTCCGGTGGTGTACCGGGATGTGCGATGACCTAGCGTTACATGTATAAAAAAAGGTGAACGGTGGCCAAGCCACAAATATTATGCCAACTATATGATCATGCAAAGCAATATGACAATGATGGTATGTGTCATAATAAAACGGAACGGTGGAAGTTGCATGGCAATATATCTTGCAATGGTATGGAAATTCCATAATAGGTCAGTATGTGGTTCTTTTGAGGAAGGTATATGGTGGGTTTAATGCACCGGTGAAAGTTGCGTGGTACTAGAGAGGCTAGCAATGGTGGAAGGTTGAGAGTGCGTATAATCTATGGACTCAACATTAGTCATAAAGAACTCACATACTTATTGCAAAAGTTTATTAGCCATCGAAGCAATGTACTAATACGCATGCTCCTAGGGGGGTAGATTGGTAGGAAAATACCATCGCTCATCCCCGACCGCCACTCATAAGGAAGACAATAAAAAATAAATCATGCTCTAACTTCATCACATGACGGTTCACCATACGTGCATGCTTCGGGAATCACAAACTTTAACACAAGTATTCTCAATAATCCAAAATTACTCACTAGCATGACTCTAATATCACCATCTTTATATCTCAAAACAAATGTGAGGAATCAAACTTCTCATATATTCAATGATCTTCATGAAAGTTTTTATTATATCCCTCTTGAATACCCATCATATTAGGACTAAATTCATAACCTAAGCAAATTGCCATACTATTTTTAAGACTCTCAAAATAATATAAGTGAAGTAGGAGGGTTCATCAATTTCTAAAAAATAAAACAACGACTGTGCTCTAAAAAGATATAAGTGAAGTACTATCAACTGCCTAGCTCAAAAGATATAAGTGAAGCACATAGAGTATTATAATAAATTCACGATTAATGTGTGTCCCTATCAAAAGGTGTGTACATCAATGATGATTGTGGCAAACTAAAAAGCAAAGACTCATATAATACAAGACGGTCCAAGCAAAACACATATCATGTGGTGAATAAAAATATAGCCTCAAGTAATTTTACCGATGGATTGAAGACAAAAAAGTGGATGCCATCTAGGGCATCCCCAAGCTTAGATGCTTGGTTCTCCTTGAATATTTCCTTGGGGTGCCTTGGGAATCCCCAGGCTTAGGCTCTTGCCACTGCTTACTCCGTAGTCCATCAAAACTTTACTCAAAACTTGAAAACTTCACAACACAAAACTCAACAGAAAACTCATAAGCTCCGTTAGTATAATAAAACAAATCACCACTTTTAGGTACTGTTGTGAACTCATTCTAAATACATATTAGCATTATATCTACTGTAGTCCAACTTATCCATGGTTTCATACCCCCGGATACTACCCATAGATTCATCAAAATAAGAGAACAATGCATAAAAACTAGAATTTGTCAAAAACAAAACAATCTAAGCAATCTGGAAACTATCCATACTTCTGTTACTCTAAACATTCTGAAAAATTAGGACAACGTAGGAAATTTGTATATCAATCTTGTATAAAAACTTCAGATCCAATACACGTTTCTGTGAATTTGTAAAATTCTTCTACTGAGCACAAAAGTTTCTGTTTTTTAGCAAGATCAAATTAACTATCACCATAGATCATCCCAAAGGTCTTACTGGCACAAACACTATTAAACCACTAAAACACAATTATTACAAAAGTAATATTGTGTATTCACAAGAAAAGAGAAAATAAAAACTATTGGGTTGTCTCCCAACAAGCTCCTTTATAGCCATTAAGATAGGCTTGAGATTTCATTGATGCTCACATGAAAGATAATAATTGTAGCACAAAGATAGCATCATATAGCATGTGAGAATCACATTTAAGTCTAACATACTTCCTATGCATAGGCATTTTATAAGCAAGCAAATTATCAAAACGAGCAAAAACTAGCATATGCAAGGAAGAAGAATAAACCATTGACAATCTCGACATGAAGAGAGGTAATTTAGTAACATGAAAATTTCTACAACCATATTTTACTGTCTCATAATAATTACATGTGGGATCATATTCAAATTCAACAATATAGCTATCACATAACATATTCTCTACATGATCCACATGCATGAAAAGTTGACACTCTTCCAAAATAGTGGGATTAACATCAACTAAAGTCAAGATCTCTCAAAGCCCACTTTATCAAAATTTCATAAGGTTGATCATACTCCAAAGTAGTGGGATCATTATTACCTAGAGTTGCACTCTCCCAAACCCACTTTCAATATTATTGCAAACACTACTATTAATATCATATTCATCATGAGGCTTAAATAAATTTTCAAGATCGTAGGAAAAATCACCCCAATCATGATCATTACAATAAGTAGTGGACATAGCAAAATTAGCATCCCCAAGCTTAGGGTTTTGCATATTATTAGCACAATTGACATTAATAGAATTTATAATAACATCATTGCAATCATACTTTTCATTCAAGGAGCTATCAAGTGTGGGTGCAATAGCAATAATTTCATGTTTAACATAGAGAGCTATAGCAAGTTCATCTCCATAAGTATAAGTAATATTGGCATCATGGCCATAAGAATAGCAAGCATCATGTTCATCAGGGGGGGATATTTCAGTCAAACCAACGGAATCATAATTATCTATAGATTCATGCATATCTTTATTTTCTCCCAAAGTAGCAGACATTCTCTCAATAAATTGTTTAACATAGGCATTAGAAGCATAGTTTTCATAGCAATATTTAAGTATGTAAAAAATTTCAGATTTGTAGAGAGTAATATCATACTTTTGAATCAAAGAAGCAACTTCATAAGAACCCTTAAAAGCAACAAATTCTGCAATTTGTTCAATATCATAGTAGCTATAAACACCTTTGGCATAAAAAGTTAAGATTTCATTATCATTAAACTCACAAAGGTAGGGAAGGTGGTTTTTAGGGTTCCTCGAGCAACAAGTAAAATCATAAGTTTCATATAGATTCAAAGCATATCATAGCAAACAATTTATTTGATTCCATAAGAGTCCCCCTTTTTGAGACAAACGATGATGCACAAAATGAGCATGCTCATCTAATGATTTTCCCTCAACTAAACTAGTTGGGGTTTCAGCACAAGCACATATGGATCGAAGATGATCCAAGTAAAAAACTTTCATTTGATCCATATCAATAGATTTTTAGCAAGCAAATAGAAGGCACAAGGCAACACAAGCAAAGATGGCAAACGAGCAAAAAGGCATACAGAAAGAAGGCGAATAAAAAGGCAAATATTTTTGTGTTTTTCTAAAAACGTTTTAGAAGTTGGGGGATGAAAACGAGAGGCAAATGGAGAATAATGTAAATGCAAGAGATGAGAGTTTATGATAGGTACTTCGTAGGTTGATGTATATCCTCCCCGACAACGGCGCCAGAAATTCTTCCTGCTACTTCTTGAGCTTGCGTTGATTTTTCCTTGAGGAGGAAAGGGTGATGCAGCAAAGTAGAGATAAGTATTTTCCTCTGTTAAGAACCAACGTATCAATCCAGTAGGAGGCGCAAGCAAGTCCCCAATAGATGCACCTGCACAAACTAAAAAAACACATGCTCTCAACGCGAAAAAATGGGTTGTCAATCCCTTCACGGTAACTTGCAAGGGTGAGATCTGATAGAGATAGGTATAAAAGATAAATAAAAGTGAAAAATAAAGTAAATATAAATAAAGTGTAGCAAGGTATTTTTGGTTTTATAGATTTGAAAATATATGATGAGAAATGGACCCGGGGGCCATAGTTTTCACTAGAGGCTTCTCCCTTGAAAGAAACATACAGTGGGTGAACAAATTACTGTTGAGCAATTGATATAAAAACGCATAGTTATGATGACATCTAAGGAAATGATCATGAATATAGGCATCACGTACGTGACAAGTAGACCGAAATGATTCTGCATCTATTACTATTACTCCACACATCAACCGCTATCCAGCATGCATCTAGTGTATTAAGTTAACAAAAACGGAGTAACGCCTTAAGCAAGATGACATGATGTAGAGGGATAAACTCAAAAATATGATATAAACCACATCTTTTTATCCTTAATGGCAACAATACAATACGTGCCTCGGTACCCCTTCTGTCACTGGGTGAGGACACCGCAAGATTGAACCCATCACAAAACACCTCTCTTGTTGCAAGAGAAACCAATCTAGTTGCACAAACCAAATCAATAGATCGGAGAGAAATACAAAGCTATCTTAATCATGCATAAAAGAGTTCAGAAATAATATTGATAGATAATCTGATCATAAATCCACAATTCATCGGATCTCAACAAATGCAACGCAAAAGAAGATTCCATCGAATAGAACTCAAAGAACATCAAGGAGAACATTGTATTGAAGATCAAAGAGAGAGAAGAAGTCATCTAGCTACTAGCTATGGACCCGTAGGTCTGTGCAAAACTACTCACACATCATCGAAAGGGCAGCAAGGCTGATGTAGAAGCCCTCTGTGATCGAATTCCCCTCCAGCGGAGTGCCGGAAAAGGCCCCAAGATGGGATCTCACGAGAACAGAAGCTTGCGGCGGCGTAAGTATTTTCGTCGACGCTTCTGATGTAGATGGAATATTTGGGTATTTATGGAGCAAGAATTAGGGTTGGAAGGTATACGGGGGGCCCACAAGGCTGGGGGGCGCCCTCCCCCCCCCCCCCGGGGCACCCTCCTAGGGCTTGTGGCCGCCTCGTAGGTCTTCTGGCCTCCTCTCCAAGTCTCCTGGGTTTCTTCTGGTCCAAGAAAAATCATCGTAAAGTTTTACTCCCTTTGGACTCCGTTTGGTATTGATTTTCTGTAAAAGACAAAAACAAGGGAAAAAACAGTAACTGGCACTGGGCACTAGTTTAATAGGTTGGTCCAAAAAAAGATATAAAATAGCATATTAATGCATATAATACATCCAAGATGGATAATATAATAGCATGGAACAATCAAAAATTATAGATACATTGGAGACGTATGAGACGCCCAAGGTGCATTGGTATGAAGCAACAGTATAGGCACCAGTACCTTGAAATTAAAATTGAGTGAGTGCAACATCGGGGAAATCCCAACCGCCACCACCGATGAGAAGCCCCTTCTCCGCCAGCCACCACTGCGCTGGTGCCAGAGGGCTGGCCGGGGAAGCCACACCATGCCCTAGGTTGGTGGCGGCGGGGCGGATCTGTCCCCCTCGTGCATCCTCACCCCTGCCCCGCATCCCCGCGATCCACTAGCCGCTGGCCCGCTTCCGTTGCGACGCCGCTGGAGGCCGGCCGGCGAGGCCGCACCACGCTCCGGGATGGTGGCGGCCGGGTTCGTCCCTCCCTCACGCGCTCCACCCATCCCCCACTCTCCCTGCCTCGCATCCCCGAGTTCCTCCTTCTTGCTTCGCAGACACAAGCCTCCCAACTGTTGTATGTTCCTGCCGGTTCGGCGATGGGTGCGGCGTGCATTGCCATGGCCATGGACGCCCTCCCCTGCGGTCCCATCCTTCCCTCGGTCGCGGCCCAACCATGCTGGTGCTGCTGTCAGCCGTGGGTGGGGCGCAAGACCTGCGGCCGGTTGCATGGGTGTTCGTGGCCCGCTTTTCGTGCGCAGACGGCCCCCCTCGTCTCCGGTGGCCCTTCCTCTCCCCGAGGTACGGTGATGTCGCAGAGGTGACGAGGCTACAGTGCTAGTGGCGGCCATGGAACTCCTCAAGGTGGGTACTTGCTGGCACTGCTAAGGACCCAGCGACCTCGGGCTCGCATCTCTATGGTGACGGGTGGCTCCGGCCTCGGAGACCCAACAACTGTGTCCCTTCCAACCCGCCTGGCGCACCGACGTCCCGACGCAACGTTAGCTCGGATCTTTGTCCCTGTAGTCCTAGCTGGCGGCGTTGTTGATCGCCGTCGCCCCCCCCCCCTCGTGGCTTGCTTCAACTCCTGCCCTACCCTGTACACCACAAAGCCCCCGTTTTCTAGATCCAATCGTAGGTGCATCCCTGTCAACCCCCTTCTGACATGGTGGCTCCAGCATTGGCTTCCTCGTTTTCGGTTCCAGATACGGCGGCTATGGGATTGCTGAGCCTCGGGCCAACGTGAAATCCCTGCTCAGCTTTCCGGTGCTGGTAGCGACGGCTTCTGCTGATGTCTTTTCCTTCTTGCAGGCGCTGTCAAGGCCCTCAGTTGCGCCCCTCTTCGAGCTCAGGGGAAACCCTGGGTCTGCTTCCTCCGGACCGGGTGGCGACGGTGCCATCTTGCTCCCTCGCGGTGTCCCTGGTTTTTGGTTTTGGCAATGTTGGAATTCTTTCTGGTT
This sequence comes from Aegilops speltoides, assembly GCA_021437245.1. Taxonomy (NCBI): domain Eukaryota; kingdom Viridiplantae; phylum Streptophyta; class Magnoliopsida; order Poales; family Poaceae; genus Aegilops; species Aegilops speltoides. The sequence goes on along the minus strand of CM038143.1, from coordinate 115,287,934 downwards.
CGGCATTGTCGCTCCTGGTTCGGGCTTGATTGGTTTAGCTGTGATGTATTCTCTGTTTGGGCCGAGCATTCCTTGTCTGCGTGCTCCGAATATCATGTACACATTTGCCTTCATTCGTGTCATGTCTTGTACCCCTCTCTGTACTCATTATATTCCTTCTATCAATGCAATAATAATATGCAAGCTTTGCACATTCAAAAAAAAGTGTGAGTGCAACCTGATCCCATGATACATGCATTTGAGCAATACATGAGACAAACGACAGTACGCAGGCAGCCTGCAGCAAACAGTACTTTTTCGAAATAAATACAACAACATCAGTTCAAAGTTCAAACTTGTTCAACTGCTGCAATTGACCTCAGCTGCTGGATGAATCCGTCAAGGTAGCTCTCGTGGAGCTTCTTGTCCGCCACGATCTCCTGCCACTTCTTGGCATTGGCTGCAAACATGCTCCCGCTGCCTTCCTCCTCCACCACGACTGACTGAACCGCCACTCTGATGCCTTCTCGATCGAATGATCCATCGTCTTCGTTTCTTGCCACTTGCACCCCGACCTTCCTCCCCTCCATGACACGTGCAATCGAGCCTTGGTCGTTCCTGATCGGCAGCATGACCAGAGGATGCGCAAACAGGAGCCCCTCAATGGTGGAGTTCCACCCGCAGTGCGTTAAGAATGCGTACACGGCCTGGTGCGCTAGAACAGTGATCTGAGGAACCCACCCCATGATCACAAGCCCTTGCCCGTGTGTGCGGTTCAGGAACCCCGTAGGCAGCAGGTCCGCGTCGGGCACGCCGTTCGGCTTCCGCAGAGCCCAGAGGAAGCGTGTCCCGGCCAACTCCAGCCCAAGGGCTAGTTCGTGCACCTGCTCCAAGCTGAGCGGCACCTCGCTTCCCATGGCGACGTACAAGACCGACCTGGATGGCTGTGCGTCCAGCCAACGAAGCACGGTGGCGTCCTTGCGGACACCGCGACCTCCCTCCAGTGATGGCGGCAGGAGGCCAAAGGGGATTACCGGCTTGCCGCGGAACGTCGCCGCGAGAGGAATAAACTCGGGCTCCCACTCGAGGCAGCTCCGGATGGCAATGACACTGCACCTCTCGATTGTCAAGTAGCAGCGCTTGGCCATGGACATCCCCGACGCGTCTTCTTCATAGAACGACTTTTTCGACTCCATCTCAAACTTGGGCGCTGCTGATGTTGGTCCTTGTTCGGATGGTGTGCTGATTATACTTGCAGAGCTCAAGACAAGCATGGCACATGGAACCTAACGATGCACACCAATCAGAAGATACAGTTAGAAAGAAAGAAATTGAAATGGATCGGTCAGCTGATGGGATGGAAGCAACTGAGTAGTGGAACCTGGTTTTTTATGGCAGCCGCGGCCGCCCAGTGGTGGTAGCTATCGACGATGATCCAGTCCGGTTTCTTTTGCCCATCGGCGCACACTGAGCCCAGGAACTCCGAGAATGGCGCGTTGAGGCCGTCGAAGGCCTTCCTGTGGAGCTCGAACTGCTCGTAGGCTAAGTCGTTGGTGGACTCGGCGCCATCGGGTAGCCCATCGACATTCGGCACTGCTAGCGCCACGAAGTCGATGAGCAGCGCCACGGCGGGGCGGACCGGTGGTAAGCGGGCGATGTTGCGCGGCGTCGAGACGTACGAGACGCGGTGGCCGCGCAACGCCAGCCGCTCGGCGAGGTCGAGGCAGGGGAGCAGGTGCCCGAATGCGAGCCACGGACAGATCACAATGTTGAGCGGAGAAGACGAAGAGGACACGACTTCCATGGCGCGCGTGAGACAAACAATTGCCGATTGGGTAGTGGCTAGTGGACTAGTGCTTGGGAGAGCCCTCTTCTTACGGTCTCAGCAGGCTGGTGGATGGGGTGCTAGAACACACAGAACATTGTTGGGACTGTCTATTTAACAGGTGCCTGAAAAAATAATTCCATCAGTCACTTTATTTCACCATCCAACGGCCTTCATCTTCTTCCTCCAGATGGCAGTTCCTCCTCATCCGCAGCCTACCCCGCCCCATCCGCCTGCCTCCACCCCCCCCCCTAAGCCGGTGGCGCTACCGCGCACCGCCTCGCCGCCCCACCCTCCTCTCAACCTCCCTCCACCGCCGTTGCTAGCCACCGCTCCGGCCATCCCTATAATCCCCGCACCACCGGAGAAAACCTCCGGCGATCCCCTGCATCCCCACCCCTAAGATAGACATTGGGGTTGTGACTCCCCCCTAGGGAGGTCATGGCTTCCCCTAAGATAGATGGTGGGGCCGGGCTATGGCTTTCTCCGGCAAGGTCCATCTTCTTCGGCGAGCTCGAGGTGAACTAGAATAGGTGACTGACGCGAATAAAATTTTCAAGCAGCTGAGATATAGCAAAACCGAACATTGTTTCCTGGATAGGGACTACTTTGCCGTAGGTGGAGAGTGGCATCTCGGTGCCAGTGCCGTGATAGGCTCTAATGGCTGAGCAACCACCAATGGGACTTGCCGATCACCACCCTGCTCAAACTGTTCTTTTATCCTAATTTGAGAGTTGTAGTGTAGTTAGTGTAGCCTCAAGGCTCTAGCGAAAGATTGGTCTTCAGCGATGGTCGATGCAGGTAATGACAATGCTCATGCGCGTCTTTCCCCTTCTTGGAGGCTTTGTCGATGAGTGCTTCGTTTCTGCTGGATTGTGCCTACATGGAGATGGGGTTTATATGGTGGTTGTTGGGTCTGGCCGGACTTTTATTCAAGGTTTGGCCAGAGTCGTGCAGTTCTGGGCAAAAACTTGGTCTTCGATTGCGGTCGAAGCTAGCCGGTGACGACGGCATCTGCGGATATCATTTTCCTCCTTGGGGAAATTTTCAAAGGTTTTGCTAAATACCTCCTGGGCGGAGGTCATGTTGGTGGTGGTGGTCTAGCTTAGTCGGCATCAGGGGGTTTTTTCTTTGGTTTTCGGCAAAGTTTTCCTCATAAACGAGGTACCCGGTGTAATTGTTTGTTTTTCCTCTATCCATATAAAATCAGCACGGCGCTTGCCTTGCAAGTCAAAAAAAAAGAGTAACTAGCTATATTTATATACGAGGGAAAGAGAATTTAAAAGCTACTCGTGTTTGAGTTGTTAGTAATTTATACAAACTTGCTAATTATATAGTTCCAGCACGATCCTCGCGCTGACATAAATTAAACTGAGTCTATATGTGTGTGTTTTGAGGGGAAAAAAGAGTCTCTGTTAGTTCTCGATCAAGGACGGCATCCACATCTCTCTTTTTTAAAGAGCCTAGCCCTGACATTAAAAATGAGCTCGTGTTACGTTCTCCAACGGTCGTGGACAACGCAATTAAGCATCCTTAATTTGCTGTAAGAGAATTTTCCCGTAGGCATTAAAATGGCCTCGCATCACATTCTTGTTCTCGTATGCAGATTTGTTATACATAGCGGGAGAGCATGATCCTCGCGTCGAGATTTATAATGATTTTGCATTATATTCGATAGCGCATGCACACATATATTTTTTTCGAAAAAAATAACGTCCATACGTGTGGCATTTTGCACATCGCCCACACGCCTTCATCACTACTCATTTTGCCACGTATGAACAGATGACTTCAGCAGGAATCTTTTTGGTTTCGGCTTAAAAATGTTTTATCTCCTAATTAAAAAAATTGAATTAAAAATCCGTTTTCACCATTAAATCCGTCTCGACGAGATCGTCAAAACTAGACCCCATGTTGATATGTTTCGACGATTTTTTTTTTTTGCCCAAAAGTTCCCATGATGTTTACACTGTAGTTGCCATAGTGCTTAAACTAAAGTTGTCATGTGACGATTTTAGTCTGTAGAGCATGGCAATTTTAGTTTTTTGATGATAGCAATTCATGTACTTTGACCATGAAAATTATTTTTTGTATGAACCATGACAATTTTAAGTGCATGTAACATGGCAATTTTAGTTTATGGCTCATGGCAAGTCTAGTTTCTTAATTTCCCGTTTTATAATATGTAAAAATTTACTTTTAAATGCAGAAAATAGCTGAAACATATCATAGCAATTTCAATATAAATATCATGGCAATTCATGTGCAATAGACATGTCAACTTTTAATCTAAAAAAATTTCATCGAAATATATTGATATGAGATCTAGTTTCGAAGATCTCATCACGAGGGATTTAATGGTGAAAGCGGATCTTTAATCGTTTTCATTTAAGAGATAAAACATTTAAAAAACTGAAAATCAAAAAAGATTCACACATGCATGCATGCAGTGACGTGATGCAGTCTGTGTGTTATAGTGCGTGTGGGCGGGTTTGGCTCCAACCACATGTGCGGGCGTTAGCGTTGTTCTTTTTTTTAAGAAAACATGCAACAATTCTAATGCAAGTCGTCGCGAAGATATTAAAATGATTTAATGTTATATTGGATGGCGCATGCACACAAATCCATTTCTTAAGGCCTCTTTAAACATATTGGTACTTAGATGAGGTGTTAATTGTATTAAAAATTTTAACAACTAATCTTTTCGGTGCATAGGTGTTTGGCTTTTGTAGCTAAGTTTCTCTTATTCAATGTTTAGCAACTAATCTCCTTCATTTATTGATGTCAAAAAAATCTCCTTCATGTACTGGTTGATAGGCATTTTTCATAAGTCCAATGCTTAGCATCGTTCCTCATAGAGTCATCATAATGGTCTCTCTTCTCTTTAATTGATTTGCCACATTTTTTTTGTCTATGTGGCATCCTTAGCACAGATATACCATGGAACACTGGAAAGGTTCTAAAAAACGAGCAATGATTGTAATGAAGGTTGTCGCGTCAACTTAAAATAATTTTGCATTATATTCGACAGCGCATGCACACATCTCCTTTTCTTTTAAGAAAAAGTGCAATGATTCTAATGAGAAATTTCATATAAGCACTAAAATGAGCACACATCAAAATTTTGTTTTATACAAACTTGTTATGTATGGCTTCTTTCCGCGAAACAAACTTGTCAGGCAGGGGATATAGTTCTTGGTAGCAGGTACTTGATTAGGGTTTTCACGCCTCGGCGAATGCTGAAGCGCTACTCTGTGGGCTGCTTCGCTTTGTTGTTGACCGCTCCCCAACCGGAGGAATTTGGGTTCTTCTACACCCAAACCCCTCCCGCCTTGGCGTTCTGCTACCCTGCCACCGCAACATCCCACCACTCTGTGTCGTCAGAGGCGAATCCAGCGGCTTTATTCGTTGAGTAGTCATGTACATTATTGTCGCACGTCCGAGACTAGCGGTTGCGGTGGCGGCCATGGGCGAATGGACCCACCCTGCGCTCCGTGCATCCAGATCCGAAACTCTCGTGGCAGTTGCCATGGAAGTTCCACTCTCCCTTGTCTGCCATCTTTGGATCAGGAGGTCTTGGGGAGAAGAAGCTACCGTCATAAACGATCTTAGATCTCCACCTATCCTCCCCTCCTACCACTGCATAGAAGTTGTCCCCCGATCTAGGGTTCTTGCGCGCTGCCCAGAGATGGGAGAGGGCAATATCTAGGTCAGGAATGGCCGCAGATGCACAAGAATGAGTTTTTATACCAGTGAGCGGAGACTTCAATGAGTCATGGAGACTGTCGGTGTCAAAACCGGCGGATCTCGGGTAGGGGGTCCCGATCTGTGCGTCTAAGGGTAATCGTAACAGGAGGCAAGGGACACGATGTTTTACCCAGGTTCGGGCCCTCTCGAATAAGGTAAAACCCTACTTCCTGCTTGATTGATCTTGATGATATGAGTATTACAAGAGTTGATCTACCGCGAGATCGTAGAGGCTAAACCCTAGAAGCTAGCCTATGATGATTATGATTGCCCCCCTAAGGACTAAACCCTCCGGTTTATATAGACACCGGAGGGGGATGGGGTTTACATGGAGTCGGTTACAAAGAAGGAAATATAATATCCGGATCGCCAAGCTTGTCTTCCACGCAAAGGAGAGTCCCATTCAGACACGGGACGAAGTCTTGAGTCTTGTATCTTCACGGTCCAATAGTCCGGCCAAAGTATATAGTCTGGCTGTCCGGATACCCCCTAATCCAGGACTCCCTCAGAGACCATGATCGCCAATCACATGCTGAGAATCTGACCCCTGCGTCGCACCGATGGAGCTAGGGGCCGCGCCAAGGATGCCCAAGGAGGATGACGAGTGGGGAAGCTTGCGGCCATGCACAACACGGACGTGGAATAGGTCCTTGTCCACCTTTGACTGATCATCTGCCGGAGTCACTGGCGGCGAAGTCGTTGATGCAACGGGGAGCCGGATTTGAGCAAAATGACATAGAAACTGAACCAAACCTCCTATCTCGATCACTTCGCTCTCACGAAGGAAACAAGTGTTCGCCATGGATCCCCTCTCGCTGAGGAGCACTAGACGGGAAGCGTCACGTTGGAAGAGCAGCACGCCGTTAAAGAGCGTTAATGTTTTCGCCGCTCGCAAGTCACCGGTCTAGCGGGTCCGCCATCGTGTATCGCACCCCGTCTCTCAGCCAAGTGAACAACTCCCTCCATCCTCTTGTCTTAGACAAGTAATTTGGGACTGAGGCACTACATGATAAGAAATTTCGAAACTACTCCTTCCGTCCTTAAAAGAGTGTACTTCCAACTTTGTTGGAAAGTCAAACTTTTTTTATGTTTGACCGTACTTATACAATAATAGACCAACATCTATGCCATCAAATTAGTAGCATTAGATTCATGATAAAATATATTTTCGTCATATACCTATTTGGTTTCTCAAGTATTGACATGTTTTTGCACAAACTCGGTCAAACTTTAAGATAGTTTGACCCTCCAACAAAGTTCAAAGTACACTCTTTCAAGGATGGTCCTAGACGACTTCCAGAACGTGTACTAGTATAACAAATTTTGCCCGGCTCCGGCGAGGGTGGAGTGATGACGGCGACGTGCCTTCGTCTTGCTTCAGTGTTTGTAGCCATCGCAAGTTGGTTTATGAATCTGGATATCTTTTTATTATTTCTAATATACATTTTATTGTCTTGATCGAAGATAAATAGATCGAAAGTTTTCTGAAAAAAGAAAAAGAGTTTGATCAAGTGAGCTAGCTTAATAATGGGTTTAATGGTCTAATATACTTTGTAGTCCGCATATAAAGTTAGGATAAAGGTGAGAAACTTAGTTTGAGATGGAGGGAGTACCACCATTGGAAGCTAGGATCTCTAGCATGAAAAGCGTGATAATATTGTCAACGAGCATCGGATTCTCTAGCCCGGAGAAGTCAGAGCTCTCATCAACTGGTTGTTAGCTAGTGCCTCGGGGTCAAGACTCGAGAGTCAACACCCCAACTGCTGGATTATTTATGAGGGAAAGAGAATTTAATAGGTACTCGTGTGTGTTTTAGATCAAAGCTACTCGTGTTTTGAGTAGCTAGTAATAATATACTCCCTCCGTTCCTAAATATAAGTCTTTGTAGAGATTCCACTATGGACTACATACGAAGCAAAATGGATGAATCTACATTCTAAAATGCATCTACATACATCCGTATGTGGTTCATAGTGGAATCTCTCCAAAGACTTATATTTAGGAACGGAGGGAGTACAAACTCGCTAATTATATAGTGCTTTCAAAAATAAACTTGCTATAATAGTATATAGGGCCAGCATGATCCTGGCGCTCACATTAATTAAAATAAGTATGTGTTAGTTCTCGATCAAGGACAGCACCGCATCTCTTTCTTTTTATTAAGAGAACGCGCAATGCGATATCTCTCATAGGATGCGATCCTTGCCTTTGTGTGACATTAAAAATGGGCTCGTGTTACGTTCTTCGAATGGTGGGACAAAAGAACCGACAACCGTAACCCCAACCGGCAAGCTTTGGCCTCTTTTATCATGCTTGTCTCGTGGACCATTTGAAAAGAAAGAAACGCTCGGGTGTTTCGTCATAAGAGTGCGCCACCGACCATCCTACTCGCCACCATCGTCGACGAGGCCAAGCTTTGGTTGACCGCGGGTGCAAAGAAATTAGGGTATATTTTTGCGGGCGAGTAATTGTCTGCCATACCTGTGGGTGTGTTGTAAAACTCTAAACTCTACTCTCTCCTTATTTAATAGATGATGCAAATTTTTTGCCTCCGTTTCGAAAAAAAAATGAGCTCGTGTTACGTTCTCCATCGGTCGTGGACAGCGCAATTAAGCATCCTTAATTTTCTCTAAGAGAATTTTTGCATAGGCATTAAAATGAGCTTGAGTCACATTCTCGTTCTATACATACTTGTTAATATACTCCGTATAGTGGGAGAGGGTGATCCTCGCGTCGACAGTAAACTGATTCTGCATTATATTCTACAGCGCATGCATACACCTCTTTTTTAAGAAAATGTTCGATTAGGCGGTTTTGGCGTGGAGGGGATGGCGTGTGACGTTCGCTGGCGGGTCTCGTAGGTGATCGACTTCGCGTAGACTCGCGTTGCAGACATCGACTCTGACAACGTGTACGGCGCAGGTGTGTCATGGCGAGCCGAGGCGTAACACACGGGAAGCATGGCTGCGGCGCACGCCAACATGGCTCATGCAGGCAAACCTGGGATCCTGGGCGCGGGCCCGAGCTTGGCCCCTTAGTGTGGCTAAATTTGGTGTTTTGACCCTTTTCTCAAACCTATTCGAGATCTGACCCCGGTTCGTAAAAATTTCGAGATCTGACCCATTTTACTACCGCCACCGACTTTGGCGGTAAGGTTAACATGCTACCGCCACGGTCTATGGCGGTAGAGTTTAACTACGCCGTCACGGTCGTTAACATGAAAAATACCCTACCGCCAAAGTCTTCGGTGGTAGGTTGTTATAACCTACTGCCAAAAGCCATGGCGGCAGGCTTGCAACACATGCAAATTTGCGGGCATCACTATCGTCCCGGCATGGCGCCGTGTACTTTTTTTTGTGAGAAGCTGCCATGCCCGCAGTGCACAGAGCAAGGAAAGCGAGGCCCGGGGTTGCTGTGTTGCATTTTTGTGTAGTTTGTGCACTGCCGCATGCAGACTCTGTAGAACTCTGTAGCAATAGTTAGTACACTCTGTAGCACTCTGTAGCAGTAGTCAATTAATAAATAAGGCATGGCTGAGACAAGGCAGGGAGAGAGAGAGGAGAGGAGGCCAACGAGGCAACGACAAAGGCCGGCCCTTTGTCCAGTGGCAGGGTGCACTGCATGCATGTGGAGTGGCAGGGGTGCAGATCAGTGTGACGGGATCCTACCACCAAGAACACTGGCAGTAGGGTATAATGACCTACCGCCAGAGACTTTAGCGGTAGGGTATTTTTCACGTTACGACGGCGTGACGGTGCAGTTAAAACCTACCGCCATAGCCCATGGCGGTAGCATGTTATATCTTACTGCCAAAGTCTGTGGCGGCAGCAAAAAGGGCTAGATCTCAAATTTTTTACGAATCGGGGTTAGATCTCGAAAAGGTTTCAAAAAAGGGTCAAAACACGAAATTTTGCCCCTTAGGCTGGTCATAGTGGGAGTAACATAGGTAGTAACATAGATGCCACATAAGCAAAAATGTTGATGTGGCAAGTAGTTAATGAGGAGAGAGGCAAATAGAGTAACCTAATATGTTACCATCACATAGCGTTTTCCAATACAAAATGAGTCTACAAGACAATAAATGAACATGTGTATGTTACTACACATATGACACTTTCACTATAACTAGCCACAATGCATAGTAACATACACTAGTAACATACACAAATCTCTAGACTATGTTACTACCTTCATAGTGGGTAGTAATATAAGTGTGGTAACATGCAAAGCTTCATTTATTAGGTTATAGACTCATATTGCATTGGGACATCTGATGTTACAGTAACTAGCTAAGTTACTGTAACTACCTCTCTTCTCATTAACTCATTGCCACATAAGCAAAGTTGCTGAGTTGGACTCGATGTTACTACTGAAGTTACTCCCACTGTGGCTAGTCTGGGTTGTAACATAGAGTAGTAACGTATGCATGTTACTACTCTAAGTTACTCCCCACTATGACCAGCCTTAGTGTGCTCGCAGATGAATCCCCAGCATCCCAGGGGCCAAACTCGGCTCTTTGTCTTACAAGTAGCACAAAAGCAGAAAGACAATACTCCTATAAAATAGCTGGGGATTCATGTGCGGACACTTGTAAGACAAGGAGCCGACGGCGACAGAGAAAATGAAGAAGACGAAGACTAAAGACTTGACGGAAAGAAAAGATTGCCATACAGATGCATATGGTGACGGGAAATGGCGACCTCCTCGTCCTAGGTAGTGGATGGGGAGGGGAAGAAGCTCCGACAGCCAGAAAAAGGGCTTTAGCGGGAGAATGGCGATGCGTCAATGATTCTGATGCAGGGGAAACATATTCGAAGAGGCAGTTGAACTTCCTATACGCGCCTATCAATTTGGCAGCGATACAAAAGTATATGTTGGAGGATCTGACTACTTACCATATGCCCCAAACAGCTAGACTAGTTAAGTAAACTATACTGGATGGCGTCGCAAAATTGACCAGAATGTCTGAAAAGGAAAATAGTTAAGACGCCCTGGTAAAAAAAATACGCGTCAATCATTTCTGCGGATCAGTAGCGGAGGCATCCAAAAAAATGTCCGACACTTAAATCGTAAAGGTATGTGCCTAATAAAAAGCCGTGTACATGGACAAATACGCCTTATGCTGTGACTATACATGCAAAATTGTTAACGCGCCTTTTCACCATGTGCGTAAGGAGTGCGCCACGCTGGCGGCACGAACGACGGCTATGAACCGGACCGGTCAAAGGCGGCATGATGTACTGCGGCTTCACGTGTAAGTTATGCGTCCGAGGGTCAGGCGTGAATGAAGGGTCAGACGATGAAATAATTTTTTAAGAGGCCAGTGGATGAAATAAGTTTTTTCAGGGGTCATTTAGTAAAAATAACACCATATAGTAGCAGAGACAGACTGGGATGTGCTTGCCAGGGAGCTTGGGCCTTCAACGTCCAATCATTCTGTTTAGTTTCCCGTTATAAATGATATGCGTGTGCCTGCCTTTGCCTCTCATCAGATTTTTTTTTTTGGATTGGACGAGATAGGAACAAGCTAGCCGAGGAACTAGCCGCAACAGCCAAGTGCCAACTGCTGATTGGTGATGTTCGAGCCAACCTACGGGAGGTGATGTTGACTGTGATTGTATTCAACCCGGAGTGTAATTCTTTGGTTGGTACCCTAAAAGAATGATAAATCTTGGATGCGTTAGGTCTAGTGTGGAATGTCTAGTGTTGTATAAATATATCCCTCCTCCCTACACCAGAATAGTCACAAGCAAGAAGAGTGTAGGTTCATGGAGGCTAATCTATGGCAATCCCTGGGCACTGTCCTCACGCTACTCCTGGCCTCGAGGGCAGTATGGTATCTAGTTTGGAGGCCGTACACGACGACCTCGTGGTTCCGGCGGCAGGGAATCCGAGGGCCGCCTTACAGGTTCCTGGTTGGCTCCCTGCCGGAGCTAAAGAGGATGCTGGCCACCGGGAGAGCCAAGGGTCTTGACGTCGTATCCCACGACTGCGTCGCCACCGTGATACCCTTCTTCCGGAAATGGGAGTCCGACTACGGTAATTTTTCGGGATAAGTATATTTTTTATTCTCAAACTCTTCCCAAAGTTGAGAAATCGTCCCTCGACCCCAAAATCATCAAAAGTCAGTCCGTGAACTATTTAAACCGGATACTTTTCGTCCTTCAACTATTTAAAGCGGACTCTTTTCGTCCCTCATAACACTTAAGATGGTTTTACTGTGACTTGGACCCCGTTTTAATCAAAACTTTGACTGTCACGTCAATTGAGTGTTTATGCATAAGTATGTGTGTGTGCGCGTGTGTACAAGTGAGAACAAGATACAGGAAAGTGTTTGCACTTCTTCTACTTGTGTGTGAACAAGAGAAAGGCAGCTGAACTGAATATAGCTTAACAAAATTTGAATATAACTGAACGTACTTTGGACATTTCAGAGCATTGTACTGAATTTAGTTGAACACAGTCTGAACCCAATTTAGTTGAAAATTGTCTGAACATAGTCTGGACCCAATTTAGTGAACATAGTCTGACAAAGTACTACATGTGAAAGGGAAATAGTCCTGAATATAGCTTACAATCAACAAGGTCTCACATAAGAATAGACATCAGCAAATAAGCCACTCATAAGAACAGACAACAACAAATAAGTCCGTGCCCAGCCAGCAGTCACAACATAGCCATGCTCAACCAGCAACCGCAGGCCTCAATCACCGCCGACCATGAGGGAATCGGCGTCGTCGCCGCCTCCGCTGGCGCCCAGGACTAGTCGTGCTCAAGGTCGCCACCGCTGTGCCCTGGCAGCCACCACCACAACAGTCGTGCTCAGCCAGCAATCACAGACAGGCCATGCCGCCACCGCCGCCACCGCAGCCGTAGCCACGCCTAACTGCCCGCCGCCGGCGCCGCTGCTCGGTTTAGGGTTCGTGAATGGGAAAAGGGATCGAAAGAATGCGAGAGCGGAGAGAATCGGCAAGTGTTGTTTAGTCAAAATCAGGCCACGTGGTCTGTTTAGGTCAAAACATGGTCCACGTCCCTGTAAAACCACCTTAAACCTTATTAGGGACGAAAAATATCCGTTTTAAATAGTTGAGGGACTAACTTTTAGTGGTTTTGGAGTTGAGGGACGATTTCTCAACTTTCAAAAGATTTCGAGGACATAAAATATACTGCTAAAACGTCATATATTATGGTACAGAGGGAGCATTTCTGTATGTATGCATGCATGCATAACCAGCTTTACTCCAACAGGAAAGACATTTCTCTACTGGTTAGGACCGATACCAGCCCTTTGTTCTACTGACATGGACCTAGTGAAGCAAGTGTTGACAGAAAGGACGGACTTGTTCCAAAAGGACTACATGAATCCTAGCTTGGACGCAGTCCTAGGCAATGGGGTCATATTGGCAAATGGAGATGACTGGAAACGGCGCCACAAATTCGTCCACCCAGCTTTCAACCAAGAGAAGATCAAGGTAAACTACTTCCTCCGTTTCAATCATTGAAGTTCTATGATTGTCTTGAGTCAAACCTGTTAAAATTTGACCAAATTTATAGCAACTTTGTACTAAAATCTACAATATCAATACGTACAATATCGAGATATATTTCATAATGAATCTAATGAAGCAAATTTAATGTTGTAGATGTTGCTAGATTTTCATATAAATTTGGCCAAACTTAATGGAGTTATGATTTTTTTTTTGCTGGAAATGAAGTTTGACTTAAGGCAAACCTAAAACTTGAATTACTTTGAAACGGAGATAGTTACTTAAATTTATTTGTTGGGCCTACGTTAGCTAGTCTGTGCAGACATGATCTGAAGGAGATGCTTTTACTTTTGGCTGTTCATCAGTCCATGTCAGCAATGGCGTGGGAGTGCACACAGCAGACGATGGACCTATGGTGCGCCAAAATGCAAGCGGGGAACAGCCAGGAAGCCGAGATAGACATGAGGCACGACTCAGGTGAGATAGCCATGAGCGTGATCGCACGAGTGATGTTGGGCGACAACTACAAGGATGCCTGGGAGGTGTTCGTCGCCAGCGAAGAGCTGCTGGAGCTCGCGGCATACGCGTTGGCGGATCCTCCAATACCTGGATTCAGGTGGTAACTTGCTTGCCCCATCATAACCGTACGTAGTGTCGTCCGACTGAAATTGGTTTGCTTCTGTATGTAAGGTACCTTCCGACACGCCGCAACCTCCGAACGCGGAAGCTCGACAAGCTTGTGACATGCAAGATCTCGCAGATCATCGCGGCGCGGCTGGCGACCGGCGTCTACGGGGACGACCTGCTTGGGCTGATGCTGCAAGCATGCAGCCAGCCAACCGCCGGTGCTGCGAGACTGAGCACCGCAGAGATGATAGGCGAGTGCAAGACTTTCTTCGCGGCAGGGCACGACACAAGCGCCAACCTCATCGCCTGGGCCATGTTCCTGCTCGCCAGATACCCACGCTGGCAGGAGATGGTCAGGGAGGAGGTCGGCCGAGAATGTCCTGACGGCGCCAGCATCGAGTCCCTTGGCAAACTCAAGCTGGTAGGTACCGTACCGTACATCAATGAATTTCTCCATCTATCTCTAGCTAATCACCAGCTCCGACAGCTTCAGAAAAAAGGACGTACTCTAAAATGTACTCCGTCTGTTGCATATTTTTTGTCGTGGTTCTTTGACAGTATCAACAATTTTTTTGGTGGAATCAAATTAAAGGAAGTACTGACACATATAGCTATATATGCAGCTTAACATGCTGCTCTTGGAGACGCTGAGGCTGTACGGCCCCCTAGGCTATCTGCAGAGGAAGACCGCCTCCGACACCGTGCTCGCAAACATCATGGTGCCCAAAGGAACAATGATAACGATCCCGCTGATGCTGCTGCACCGGGACAAAGAGGTCTGGGGCGCCGACGCCGATGAGTTCAACCCCATGAGGTTCCAAAACGGCGTCTCGAGTGCCGCTAAGCATTCCAATGCGCTCCTGGCATTCTCATATGGGCCGAGAATCTGTGCCGGGCAGAACTTCGCCATGGTCGAGGTGCAGACCGTGATAGCGACGATTGTCAAGAGGTTTTCCTTCTCACTCTCTCCTGGGTACGTGCATAAGCCCAGCAGCTTTCTCACGCTGCGGCCCAGGTACGGCCTCCCTCTCATCGTCAGGAAACTGCAGCCGGATGCGTGCGTGATCTAGGAACGTACTAGAGCTCGATGAACCAAGCCCGCCAATTTGGTTTGTGCATGTTTGAGTCCTACTCCGTATAAACGTAAAGGTTATGTGACTTATGTCCCGATTCATTCCTCGGTGTTGTTGCTCCAAGATAGTACTAGTACATATGTTCTCGTATCACGTGGTGTATATCCAAACGTCGTCTTCCAAATTTGTTGTATATTTGTGTCGTTGTACAGTTATGTTTGTGTCTGGCTTTTTTCCAAACTGGAGTTGCCTCGTCCATTAATTAAGAAGTATGATGATATTACATTGTCCACAATAATTCTTCTATTCTGGATGCCTATTAAGTTATTCTGCTATTCTGGGTGCAAAATCAGTATGATTGCATGGCCACATCAATTAGACTCGGTACATTGTTTTCTCCATGCCGAATTATGTCAAAATTCATGGTATGGCTTTTCGCCCAAAAGAAATTCATGGTATGACAGACAGGTCCACGCCAATCACTACCAAAAGTCGGAGTAAATTGCAAAAAACCACCACAATTGAGGACCCTAATTCAGAAAACCACCACCATTCGTTTTTTTTTTCAAAAAACCACCGCCATTGTGGTGACAGTTTTCAAAAAACACTGATCGCTAGATTAGAGAAGTTTGATGCAGAATCTGACGGATGGGTCCCATGTGTAAATGATGACATGCCCGATGCCGTTTGCCTGGACCGTTAAGGTGATAGAGGGCCCACCTGTCAGCTGTCTTCTATCTCCCTCCACCTGTTTTTCTCTTGGGCATTTCATCAAACAGGGCCCGTGCAGTACCTGACAAGCAGCTCCTCGGCATTGCGGCCGCCGACGGGAAGGAGGACGGCGAGGCGCGGCGACCGGTGGTGTTGGTCTGCGTGCCGGCATGGAGACAAGGAGTGTTAACGTGAGAAGCAACAGGTAGCAGGCCGGAAGGCGGCGAGGCCCGGGTAGCGGACGTCGCGCTCCCAGGAGGCAGCAGGCGGACTCCCGGAGCTCCTCCATCATGCCTCCTTGGAGACCAGCCCGAGCGCGTCCATGCCAACCAGCGGTGTCCGCGGCGGCGCGTGTCTGGGCGTCGGCGTTCGAGCGGCGGTGGTCTGACGTTGCCAGATCCCGGCGATGGACTGGGGTAGGCGGCTGGCGGCGCGCCCTGGATTCAGCTTGATCCGCGCGACCCCGGTGCTCCCCGGAGCTGCAGCAGCACTGCGCCTCCAGATCGATCGCCCGCTTGACGCCCACCATGCCGTCCGCCACCTCCCGCCCGCCATGGTTGGAGACGGAGCTTCTGGCGTCCGCCGGTGGTAGTCTGGGTAGGGGAAGATGCTACCGGCGATGCACCCTGGATTCAGGCCGGATCCGGCGCCCCCGTGCTCACCGGAGCTTGAACGGCGCTGCTCGCCGTTGACTTGCCTAGCCCCCCTCTCCTTTGCCCGGTGGCAGTAGCGTCCACGCCGTGTCGTGAGACGGATGAGACGCTGACCGCTGGCCCCCTTCTCCTAGTTTAACGGCCACGTCAACGGCGTCATGTTTTGTTTGCCAGGTCAGCACTTACAGCGGGCCCCATCTGTCAGAAGCTGTGTCAATATGTGTTTACTGAGCGATCAGTGTTTTTTGAAAACTGTCACCACAATGGTGGTGGTTTTAAAAAAAAACGAATTATGGTGGTTTTCTGAAATAGGGCCCTCAATTGTGGTGGTTTTTTGCAATTTACTCCCAAAAGTCGTTTCCCGAAAGACGACCACCAAACTAGATACTGCATGGCAGTGATAAATATTGGGGACCTTGCTCTCGAAAATGGAGGCATTTCTAGTTTCCAAATTTCCCAAGCCACTAAGAGGATGATCTCCATAAAGAAAGGCTCGTTGAGACCTAATTTTAGAGCTGACACACATTTCAACCTTGTGCTGTGGTCTTTTCCTGACGCGGGATTTTGTGTTCGGAGGCGTCGTCCTCGGAGATTTAGATGGTAGCGCATGGGAGAAAGTTTTATACAGGTTCAGGCCTCGGCGAACAGTGTCCGATACAAACCTACTTCCTGTTTGTGGCAGCTTAATTGATTATTTGTCGGTGCTCTTGGCAATCTCGAGGTTTGCTCGATCTTGCTTATGGTGGGTGCATGATGATGAATGTATGAGAATGTACCATACAGCTTGGCATGCCTCTATTTCCCCTTATCTGGATGGTGGGAATTAGGATTACAAAGCACTGAATTAGTTTAGGGAGGAGATATCACTAAACCCTAACGAGATAATCAAGATCTAGTCTCAGTCGGTTGCAAGAGGTACCACATAGAATCCACACGGATGATCTTGGCGTGGATTGTACTCCACACACACATGCGCGCGCCTGGGATCCGAACTCGAGTGGGGCACCATGCGCCTTTGTGGGCCTGCCCGGCAGTACTGCAGTAAGCCTAGCAATGGCGGGCGCAAAAAGCCGAGTAGTTGCGGGCGAGGCGCCCAGGGCCGTCCGCCACCAACCTCCTGCCAATGCTATAACCGCATCAGTGGCAGGCGCCCACCGCTGGTACGTTGCTTTCTGTGGCAGGCGACAGTTCCTACCCGCCACATAAACTCTTGTGGCAGTGGCAGTTTTTCCATAGCGCCCGTCACTAGAGAGATATGTTACGACATACCAATTGTTGGCACTGCGGGTTGATGCACGTTACTCCAAAAGGCGTAGTCATATGATACTCAGTATAACTGAACCACACTAAATCATTTTGGAAACAAATGACCAAATAATTAATTAACATTTCAAATTTGTCCGACTCAAGAAACAATAAACATCAATGTATCACATCCATCTTAACATACTAATTAACTAACAGTTCAGCTGCTGATATGTTCATGACTTAGACGATATTTCTAAACATGGCCGACGACAACCATCATGTGAAAGTCGTTGCAGTTGCTCTTCCTTATGGTGATTATCACAAGGGTGTCTAGCCTTAGATCTCTCTTTCCCGTCAAGAACTGCCGCTAGTCGGACTCATAGAAGAATATGCATCCGCCTGGTTTTGTCTTGTACTGAATGCTGGTGGCACGGCCTGTTGGTCCATGGCGTACTCTGGCGATGCCGACGGCGGGGATGTCCACTCCGGAAAAAATCTTCATAGGTGACATGGTGACATGGCATCATTAGCATGAGATCATTGTAGCATGACACTGGGGGTGTTACAAATCTCCTTCACTACAAGAAATCTCGTCCCGATATTTAAGACGTAGAGTAAGGGGGAAGGATTTGGTTACGAAATTCTAACGAGTCTCCTCAAACTTGGTTGCTCCTCTAGAAGAGGTCAGTCCAAGGTGTTGAAGTCTTCCTTTGTGTGCATGAATGCATCATGACGAAGTAGTCACTCCTCCTGCGAAATCTTCACCGTACTTGCGAAAAGGAAATGGGGTAACTCGACAATGATGGAATTCTAGAAGAGGTAATCATCTCGAGTTATCTCATGGATGAAACATATACGTATCTCTCAAGTTTTGGAGCACAAGTATAATAACCAGAGTGTCTTAAGAAGATACATATAACTTCATTTGAGTAGGCAACATTCAATGCCTAAGCAGGATGGAAGAAAAGTTTGTGCTGTCAAAGAACCAATCTTGCGTCTGACATCGAAATGGATCATCTCAAGGAAAGGTGGCTCGTGAATTACCTACGAAGCCAAGCGCAAGGGATAACTTTGAAAACAAGGATATACATGAGAGTCAGGTTTCGATCCTGTAGAACTGTGGTTAGTGTGGGTTAAAGGTAGGAAGGGCGGTGGCATCTTGCACGGTCACGATAGCCAGGCATGTCAGAGGATAGTTGTAGGATCAACAGTATGTCTAGAGGGGGGTGATAGACTACTTGAACAAATAAAAATCTATCCTTTTCCCAGTTTTAGTTGTGGGCAGATTTTAGCAAATTGTACAAGTCAAGCAATCAACCTACACATACAATTCTAAGTGTGTAGCAGTGGAAAGTAAAACATTGTATATGAAGGTAAAGGGAAGGGTTTGAAGAAGGCAAATGCAATGGAGACACGGATAATTTTTGGCGTGGTTCCAATAGGTGGTGCTATTATACGTCCATGTTGATGGAGACTTCAACCCACAAAGGGTAACAGCTGCGCGAGTCCACAGAGGGCTCCCCCCATGAAGGGTCAATGAAGAAGCAACCTTGTCTATCCCACCATGGCCATCATCCACGAAGGACTTGCCTCACTCTGGTAGATCTTCGTGAAGTAGGCGAGCTCCTTGCCCTTACAAACTTCTTGGTTCAACTCCACAATATGCCAATCTAGGAGACACCACTCTCTAAAAGGTAATAGACGGTGTGTTGATGATGAACTCCTTGCTCTTGTGCTTCAAACGATAGTCTCCCCAACAATCAACTCTCTCTCTCTCAGATTTGGCTATGGCGGATGTAGGATCGTTGAAGGCAAGAGTGTCTAGAGGGGGGGTGATTAGACAACTCGACAAGATAAAAGTTTATGCCTTTTGATTA
The DNA here is from genome assembly GCA_021437245.1 of Aegilops speltoides. Classification (NCBI taxonomy): domain Eukaryota; kingdom Viridiplantae; phylum Streptophyta; class Magnoliopsida; order Poales; family Poaceae; genus Aegilops; species Aegilops speltoides. The sequence goes on along the minus strand of CM038143.1, from coordinate 115,268,707 downwards.
GAGCAAGTTTTTAGCAAGTTCACAGTGAGGATCAAGTCAAGCATCATGCATACAAGTCGAGCAACATACTACACATGCAATTCTAGAGTATGGGCAGCGGAAAGTAAATTGCATAAGAAGTAAGTAAGAGATTGTGAAGAGCAAACGCAATTTGGAGACACGGCGATTTTTCTCGTGGTTCCGATAGGTGATGCTATCGTCAATCCACGTTGATGGAGACTTCAACCCACGGAGGGTAACGGCTGCGAGAGTCCACGGAGGGCTCCACCCACGAAGGGTCCACGAAGAAGCAACCTTGTCTATGCCATCATGGCTTACGTCCACGGAGGACTAGCCTTACTCGGGGTAGATCTTCACGAAGTAGGCGATCTCCTTGCCCTTACAAACTTCTTGGTTCAACTCCACATCTTGACGGAGGCTCCCAAGCGACACCAAACCAATCTAGGAGGCACCACCTCCAAAAGGTAATAGATGGTGTTGGTGATGATGAACTCCTTGCTCTTGTGCTTCAAATGATAATCTCCCCAACACTCAACTCTCCTCACTGATTTGGCTGTGGTGGAAGAAAGGATTGAGTGGAAAGCAACTTGGGAAGGCTAGAAATCAAGTTTCATATGGTGGGAGTGGAGCAACTTGATCTCAACACAAGGGTAGGTAGTTTTCTTCTCGAAATGTAAGGTAGGAGTGGTAGTTCTTTACGATGGCTCTCTCCACGAATGAAGAGGAGGTGGAGGGTATTTATAGCCTCCACACAAAATCCAACCGTTACACACATTTGACCATTCTCGGTCAGACCGAAGTTGACAACTCGGTGAGACCGAAAGTTCAAATCTTGTGAACGTTGGGATTTTCGGTGGGACCGAAAATACAATCTCGGTTAGTCCGATTCTTCTAAAGTCTAGGGTTTGCCAATCTCGGTGGGACCGACTTTCTCATCTCGGTGACACCAATTTGAGTACAGAAGGTTACAGAAGCTTGGCAACACCAATTTCGGTAAGACCGAGTTTGGAATCGGAAAATCCGAAATTATTAGGGTTTGGCTATATGGCTGAGGTGGTTCATCTCGGTGTGACTGAGTTTATGGAATCGGTGGGACTGAGATTACTTATGGGTTTATGTTGGAATGAAAGATTGCTGATAGTTTGAGAGATAAATCACTAAGCACTTTGAGCAACCAGATCATCATCATAACCTCATCCCCTTTTAATAGTATTGGCTTTCCTATGGACTCAATGTGATCTTGAATCACTAAACCAAAAATAGAGTCTTGAGCTTTTGCCAGTCCTTTCCTTAGCATCCTAGGGGTCCACCTTTCTAGTCCTGTTGCCATGCCAGAGTGATTGACTTTCCTGAAACATACTTGATGAAAGCATTAGTCCAACCACAAAGTATGTTGTCATTAATTACCAAAACCACCTAGGGAGCAAATTTGCTTTCAATCTCCCCCTTTTTGGTAATTGATGGCAACACACAAAATAAGATATCAAAGCTTACTAAAAGAAAGACAGGATTATCATTAAAGCTTTGACAAACATGTAGTACAGGCTCCCCTACAAGTGTGCAAGATTTTAGATTTTGGTTTTGGACTACCACAAGCACACATGAGAGAAAAGCAAGATGTGCTACATGCAGCTTGGCTATATGCATCGAGCGTATGAGGATAAATGAGTGATGATGCATATGTGCATGGTGATTTCTTGCAAACAAGTATTCACAAGCAAGTCACCATCATGCACATTCTGCAAGATGCATATACTTACCTTGGAGTTTCTTGGTATTGTACCTAAAGAAATAAACTTGGAAAAACAAGGTTAGATAACACAAGAGTAGTTCTTCAACCAATAGCAAGAACATCAAGAGTACCAAGTCAGGGATGACATGTATAGAGAGTGTCTCATCTTGAGCACTAGCTTGAATCAGCCAACATGTCTCCCAAGACTAAAAGATTTTCAATGAGCTCTGAAAGATTTTGCTTTTCATAAGATACCAATTGTGAGAGCAAGAAAAGCAAAAATCAAAAGAATAATGCCAAATGTGTTATCATAGTGAAATATGGCAAAGCTTTGATGTGATCCTCTCCCCCTTAAGGTAGGATTGTTTTTCTTCTCCTTTTAAATTTTCTTTTCTCCCCCCTTATCCTCCAATCTCCCCCTAAGCTCCCCCTAAATCTTCTCCCCCTTTGACATCAAGTGCCGAAAAGGACAGTAAACCAGGAAGGGCAGGAAAGATGGAAGGAAAGAAGTGGGATCCTTAAGAATCACAACTAAGCAAATTAAGTATGCAGAATAAATCATTTAGTGGAACTGCAGAAGATGATATCCTGGTGAATGTAAATCGGTGACACCGAATTGATATGGATCGGTGAGTCCGAAAGTCGGAGACTTAGGGCAGATCCTTTTTCGGTCAGACCGAAGGTTTTAAGTCGGTGACGCCGAGTTTAATTCCAAGGAAATGTAGAAATATTTCAGCTCACTTTGCAAGGAATGTTTCAAAAGATTTGCAATGAATTTGTAAATGATTTTCAGGGAATTGATCAGAGACAAAAAGATATTCACAAAAACATAAGAAATAGAAGTAAAAAGATTGCTAGATGAAGTTTTTTTTTTGAAAATAAGCAAGAAAACTCAATGAGAAAAGCAGAGAAACTCCAAAACATATGTACTTCATCTAGACAGGGGTCGGCGACTAGGTCACCTATGTTTGAGTATATTGACTTAGGAGTCAAATGAGAACATTTGATCATAGGTCATACTCATCGTTTAAGCTCAAAATGGGGTTGCCATTTTTCGATTAAGCATTTGATGTGATCACATCTTATGAAGCTGCTTGTACTCATGACTTTGAGCAAAGCTTCTTCAAGATGTGAAAAACATACCTTGGGCTTGTTGTTGCTTGTGCTCATGTAGGTGAACTTGATGTTGATGCTCATAGAATGTGAAGTTGGAGCACCATTTCCAAATGTATAGTTCATCTTCCTACATGGGTTAGGCAAGCAAGGAAATACTCAAGAATATCCAAGATGACAAGAGTGAAGTACTAGATGTATAAAGTGTCAAAAAGGATATGTGGAATTTTGTTCCTTGAACTCAACATCCCAAAGAGCTAGATACTTGGTCAATGACAAGATTACTCATGATTTGAGTGTGTGGTAATCTTGTAGAATGTAGACCATCCAAGTACCTGCAAGGAGTTAGATGCAATACAAGGGGGCAAATGTGTCCAAGATATATGATCATCATCATAAGAGAAATATCAAGGATTAGTCAATTAGGCTCATGCCTTGCATGCATCAATGGAGTTTTCACTCCAAGTTTGAAGCATCAATGATGTTCAACTCACTCCTTAAGCGACAAAACACTTTCTCATTAAGTGGTTTTGTGAAGATATCTGCAAGCTGTTTGTCGATCTGAACATGCTTAAGATCAATGTCACCCTTAGCAATGTGATCACGAATAAAATGGTGACGAACTTCAATGTGTTTCGTGCGAGAGTGTTGCACGGGATTGTGTCCAATCTTAATCGCACTCTCATTGTCACAAAGCAAAGGAACATGTCTCGCATGTATTCCATAATCCTTAAGCGTTTGTGTCATCCATAGCAACTGAGCACAACACGAACCAGCAGCAATATATTCTCGCTTGGCGATGAGATAATGATACGAATTTTGTTTCTTGGATGACCAAGATACAAGGGATCGACCGAGGAATTGACATGTACCCGAAGTTGACTTTCTATCAATCTTGTCTCCGGCATAGTCCGAGTCGGAATAACCAACAAGATCGAAAGAGGCCCTCTTAGGATACCAAATGCCAAAGTTAGGTGTGTGTATCAAATATCTCACAATTCTTTTAACAGCTTTAAGATGACATTTCTTAGGGGCTGCTTGATATCGAGCACACATGCATACACTCAACATTATGTCAGGACGAGAAGCACAGAGATATAGTAGAGAACCAATCATGGATCGATAAACCTTTTGATCAACAGGTTCTCCATCTTTAGTCAAGTCATTATGTCCACTAGTAGGCATGGGGTTCTCATACCTTTGCTCTCTTGCATGTTGAACTTCTTGAAGAGATCCTTAGTGTACTTTGTTTGTGAGACAAAAGTACCCTCCTTAGATTGCTTGATTTGCAACCCAAGGAAGAACTTGAGTTCACTCATCATGGACATCTCATACTTCTCCGACATAAGCTTTCCAAACTTCTCACTAAAATGGGGTTAGTTGAACCAAAGATAATATCATCAACATATATTTGGCACACAAATAGTTCACCGTCAACCCTTTTGTGAATAGCGTTGAGTCTATTTTACCAATCTCAAATCCTTTTTCAAGAAGAAAGCTAGTCAAGCATTTGTACCAAGCTCTAGGAGCTTGTTTAAGACCATAAAGAGCTTTGTGCAATTTGTAAACATGATTAGGCTTTTAGGATTCACAAATCCGGAGGTTGTTTCACAAATACTTCCTCCTCAATTTCTCCATTTAGGAAAGCACTTTTAATGTCCATTTGATAGAGAGTAATGTCATGGTGGTTGGCATAAGCAAGAAGAATGCGAATGGACTCAAGTCTAGCAACGGGGGCATAGGTCTCACCATAGTCCATACCTTCGACTTGTGTGTAACCTTGTGCTACGAGACGAGCCTTGTTGCGGATGACTTGTCCATCTTCATCTTGCTTGTTCCGAAACACCCATTTGGTTCCAATGACATTTTGGTCATCATTGGGCTTCTCTACCAAAGTCCAAACGTTGTTCCTCTCGAAGTTGTGTAGCTCTTCATGCATAGCGTTCACCCAATCCGGGTCTTCAAGCGCTTCTTCTACCTTCATAGGTTCAAGACTGGAAATAAATGAGTAATGCTCACAAAAGTTAGCTAAACGAGTTTTAGAGCGAGTAATTCTCCCGGAGTCGATGTCATTCATCATTTGTTCCACGGGATGGTCCTTCTTGACTCTTGCTCGAACTCGGGATAGCTTTTGTCGTGGTCGTGGCTGAGCTTCCTCATCATCTTCATCTTCCTCTTCTTCATCATTGTTGTTGGTGTTGTCTTGAGGTGGTGGAGAAGGAGGTTGTGGTGGATCTTCTTGTCGCACTTCCTCATCTTGGTGAGTTCCACTTGTGGAAGCCTCCATGTTGCCTTGAGGTTCATCTCTCCGTGAGATAGGGGGCTCCACATATGTAGATGAGGTACACTCCTTCACTTCCATGGGACGAATCTTTCCAATGGATAAATCTTGAATGGCTTCCGATGGGTCCTTGTCTCCTACATCAATAGGCATTTGCTCTACTTATGAGCCATTAGATTCATCAAACTTCACATCTACCGTCTCTTCAACCTTTCGGGTGAAATTATTGTGAACACGGTAGGTGTGAGAGTTTGATCCATAACCGAGGAAAAAGCCTTCATGAGTTTTAGGAGCAAATTTAGACCGACGATGCTTATCAAGGATATATCATTTTGAACCAAAGACACGAAAATATCCCACTTGGGGTTTGTTACCGGTAAGGAGCTCGTATGAAGTCTTGCCGAGGAGCTTGTGAAGATAAAGCTGTTTGATAGCATGACAAGCTGTCTCGACGGCTTCACCCCAGAAGTGTTTCGGTGTCTTGTATTCATCAAGCATTGTTCTCGCCATCTCAATGAGCGTTCGGTTCTTCCTCTCAACAACTCCATTTTGTTGAGGTGTGTATGTAGCCGAGAACTCATGTAGAATCCCTTCTTCATCGAGAAAAGAGTCCACATGGGCGTTCTTGAACTCCGTTCCATTGTCGCTCCGAACTTTCTTGATCTTCACCTCAAATTGATTTTGGGCCTTTCTAGCAAAGGTTTTGAAGATTTTCTGAACCTGTGATTTGTCATCAAGGAAAAATACCCACGTAAATCTGGAAAAATCATCAACAATAACTAGACCAAAGGAGTTACCACCAAGGCTTTTGTAAGCATTGGGACCAAAGAGATCCATATGAAGAAGCTCCAGCGGTCTCCTTGTGGTCATGATATTCTTCACGGGATGACTTCCGCCTACTTGTTTTCCTGCTTGACATGCACTACAGAGTCTATCTTTGTCAAAGAAAACATCTTTAACACCAAGAATGTGATCACCTCTAATTAGTTTATCTAGATTACGCATACCAACATGTCCAAGCCTTCTATGCCAAAGCCAACCTTTTGCAGATTTAGCAATAAAGCAAGTTCTAGGTTGAGCTTTCTTAGTGAAATCGACAATGTATAGGTCACCTCTACGAATACCGGTAAAGACCATGTTATGATTGTCACGACGAAAAACTTGGCAATCTACTTTGGTGAATAGCACATTGAATCCAAAGTCGACTAATCTAGACACGGAAAGTAAATTGTATCCAAGTGATTCAACAAGCATGACATTTTAATGGAGCTATCATGAGATATGGCCACCTTACCAAGGCCAAGTACCTTACCCTTGGAGTTGTCTCCAAAAGTCACATACTTGCGTGGACCATCGTTCTTTGCAAGCTCTCGAAACATGTCTTCATCTCCGGTCATGTGATTGGTGCATCCACTATCAAGAATCCACTCTTTTCCACCGGATATGTAGTCTCTCAGTTTGCCATAAGATCGAGACTCTTCATGATCTTGTCTAGCTCGGTGTCCAAATCGAGTAATCGTCATCATGCTCATGCTCATCATCATATTGACCCATAGATAATTCATCATCAATACCTAGGTCAATTTGACAATGACTTGCATCAGTTTTGTCGAGTGACGATAATCATCGGAATGCAATACAAGAGCATTTCTAATTGAACATTGATAAAACCGGGATCACCCTTCTTTTTCATAAGATCACGAAGCTCAAAGAAGCATTTATCAAAGTTGGGATCTTTGGGGTGCATCATATCAAATTCAACAGTCTTGTATAGAATTTCATCAAGACCTCTCAAAGAGTAGTCCGGATAAAGTTCTTCCAAGAACTTCCACATAGCATGGGCGCACTCAAAGTTTGTGACAAGCTCAAGTAAGTTATCGGGTAAGCCTCTAATGATAAGATTGACAGTTCTAAGATTATGAAGCAAATCAAGCTCTTCATCCATAGTAGGGTGCAAGGGGTCAAATGGTGGTACATATGGGGTTTCAACATATTTGCGCAAGTTGTACATCTTAAAGATAGCAAGCATTTCAATCCTCCACGAGTTATAGGACACTCCATCAAGAATAGGCACTCTATGACTAACACTCCCAAACGTAGACACGTCCATCTTCCTCCAATGGTGTGCAAACCAAAGCAATGGAGACCAAAGCTCGGATACCAATTGTAGGATCGTTGAAGGCAAGAGTGTCTAGAGGGGGGGTGATTAGACAACTCGACAAGATAAAAGTTTATGCCTTTTGATTAGAGCAAGTTTTTAGCAAGTTCACAGTGAGGATCAAGTCAAGCATCATGCATACAAGTCGAGCAACATACTACACATGCAATTCTAGAGTATGGGCAGCAGAAAGTAAATTGCATAAGAAGTAAGTAAGAGATTGTGAAGAGCAAACGCAATTTGGAGACACGGAGATTTTTCTCGTGGTTCCGATAGGTGGTGCTATCGTCAATCCACGTTGATGGAGACTTCAACCCATGGAGGGTAACGGCTGCGAGAGTCCACGGAGGGCTCCACCCACGAAGGGTCCACGAAGAAGCAACCTTGTCTATGCCATCATGGCTTACGTCCACGGAGGACTAGCCTTACTCGGGGTAGATCTTCACGATGTAGGCGATCTCCTTGCCCTTACAAACTTCTTGGTTCAACTCCACATCTTGACGGAGGCTCCCAAGCGACACCAAACCAATCTAGGAGGCACCACCCTCCAAAAGGTAATAGATGGTGTTGGTGATGATGAACTCCTTGCTCTTGTGCTTCAAATGATAATCTCCCCAACACTCAACTCTCCTCACTGATTTGGCTGTGGTGGAAGAAAGGATTGAGTGGAAAGCAACTTGGGAAGGCTAGAAATCAAGTTTCATATGGTGGGAGTGGAGCAACTTGATCTCAACACAAGGGTAGGTAGTTTTCTTCTCGAAATGTAAGGTAGGAGTGGTAGTTCTTTCGATGGCTCTCTCCACGAATGAAGAGGAGGTGGAGGGTATTTATAGCCTCCACACAAAATCCAACCGTTACACACATTTGACCAATCTCGGTCGGACCGAAGTTGACAACTCGGTGAGACCGAAAGTTCAAATCTTGTGAGCGTTGGGATTTTCGTGGGACCGAAAATACAATCTCGGTTAGTCCGATTCTTCCAAAGTCTAGGGTTTGCCAATCTCGGTGGGACCGACTTTCTCATCTCGGTGACACCGATTTGAGTCTGTATGTTCTGAAGCTTGGCAACACCAATTTCGTAAGACCGAGTTTGGAATCGGAAAATCCGAAATTATTAGGGTTTGGCTATATGGTGAGGTGGTTCATCTCGGTGTGGTGAGTTTATGGAATCGGTGGGACCGAGATTACTTATGGGTTTATGTTGGAATGAAAGATTGCTGATAGTTTGAGAGATAAATCAATAAGCACTTTGAGCAACCAGATCATCATCATAACCTCATCCCCTTTTAATAGTATTGGCTTTCCTATGGACTCAATGTGATCTTGAATCACTAAACCAAAAATAGAGTCTTGAGCTTTTGCCAGTCCTTTCCTTAGCATCCTAGGGGTCCACCTTTCTAGTCCTGTTGCCATGCCAGAGTGATTGACTTTCCTGAAACATACTTGATGAAAGCATTAGTCCAACCACAAAGTATGTTGTCATTAATTACCAAAACCACCTAGGGAGCAAATGTGCTTTCAGCGGAAGAGTGATTTGAGTGGAAAGCAATTTGGGGAAGGCTAGAATCAAGATCCAAATGGTAGGAATGGAATATCTTGATCTCAACACATGAGTAGGTGGTTCTCTCTGAGAAAATGAATGATGGAAGTGTAGGCATGTTCTAATGGTTCTCTGACAAATGGAGATGGGGGTGCAGGGGTATATATAGCCTCCACACAAAATCCAACTGTTACACACATTTGACTCATCTGGGTGGGACCGAATGGTTAAACTCGATGGCGCCGATCAGTTCAAAAATGTGAATGTTAGGAATCTCGGTGGGACCGACCGGAACAACTCACCGAATGGTAGCACCGATTGCATCAACTCGGTGAGACCGAAGTGAAGCAATAAGGCAATAGAGAATTGGTCAAGCCATCTCGGTGAGACCGAAATAAATGCAACAAGTAACAGAGAGTTGGCAAGGCCATCTCGGTGAGACCAAGATCTGTATCAGTGAGACCAAACTATTAGGGTTTCTCGCAGTGGCTGTGTCATATGAAGTCGGTGGCTCCGGATAGAAAGAATTGGTGGGGCCAAGTTAGAGTTTTGGGTTTGGACATATTTGCATGGAGAAAGTGGCTGAGGGTTTTGGAGCAATACCACTAAGCATTTGAGCGAGTAAGCCATTGAGCAACACCTCATCCCCTTTTAATAGTATTGGATTTCCTATTGACTCAATGTGATCTTGGATGACTAAATTAGAGATAGAGGGTCTTGAGCTTTTGCCAATCTTTGTCATTAGCATTTTGAGGGGTCCACATCTCTAGTCCATGCCATACCAATCATTGAACATCCTAAAATATTTATCTTGAAAGGATATTAGTTCAATGAGCTATATGTTGTTATGAATTACCAAAACCACCCGGGATTAATTGCACTTTCATTCTCCCCCTTTTCCGTATTTGATGACGACATGTAGATCAAAGCTTCGACAAATGATAAAATGAATGAAATACATCATTACTTTGAGAAGTACTCCCTCTGTCCCATAATGTAAGACGTTTTTTGACACTAGTATAGTGTCAAAAAACGTCTTACATTATGGGACGGAGGGAGTATGTGATAATAAAGAGCCCCCACCCCCCTAAATTTGTGTGTTATTTAAAATTTGCGTTTGAATGCAAATGCACAATCGATTAGGATCATGGGTCACTCTTCCATGTCACATATATCTTGGTGGAGCGCACAAAATGAGAAGAGTGAAATAACATGCATGCATCACCAAATGCATAAGTGAATGATCATACATCAATAATCATATACATATAGGCATGAGTCACACATTAAGCATCGTATGATCAATCACACAACCACACAAAGTATCTCACGAGGATGGAACAATAAGTAGCACCAATCAAACGAACAAAGTAGCAACGGGCAATAAAAACCAACGAGCAAAAGAATGATACACACACACACACTCTCTCTCTCCCTCTCAAAACCTATGATCTATACATTTTCTCCCCTTCTTGCAACAAGTTACCAAAAAGCTTGAAAAAGTATAGTGCTATACGGAACTCTAGGCATCACTGGTATGCGTCAGTGCTATACAAATGGTTTTTAACCCCTTTCTGCGACGGTATTTGGAACCGTCGCTTAGTGAATGACTGCGATAGGGGGGGTCCTTCCCTCACGACCCAGAAACTGTTGGGGATATGCCCTCCTGGCACACGCGCTTGGCAAAATGAGGTTGTGTGCGACCGGCGAGCGATCAAATACGGTTCTACCTACAGTAGTGCTAAAAAATTCAATTATACAGGCGAAATCGTTTCTGGTCATAAGTTCATCCCACACAATCAGTCCCTGGTAAACGTTTTCGTTCGTATATACATCTCACACAGTCGCTCCAAGGAAATCATTTCTATTCGCAAGTACATCACACACAATTTTCCCCGTTAAAACGTTTGTGATAGCGTTTCCGTTGCACACGGTATTAATAATTTTATCGTTTGCGTTATTTAATGCATCACACACGGAGCATAGAAGAAACTGGTGGCAAAGGTTGTCCATCACACACAGTTTTTATGTGGTAAAAGTTTGCGCCAGGTGGCATAACGCAAACAGTTTTCAAGAGGATGTCGTGTGTGATTGTTCATTAGTCCAACATGGTTTATTCCTAAAAACTGTGTGCGTTGCCGGAGGTCATCGCCCACGGTGTTTTCTCAATAATCGTTTGAAATAGAAAAACCCAAATAGTAGGCTAATTATCCTATTAATAATACATGAATTGATCTAATTGACATTTCATATTAAGTACATACTATATTTCATTATCATAATTGAAATACATCAGAGTACAGCATCATATATCTTCAGCACTCAGCTATCCCATTACACAACTGCACCACCAACAAGTTTCACATGTGTCGGTGTACAGAAGTAGGGGTTCTACTTTGCACCTCTCTACCTGTGCACGGGCAGTCAGAGCCACGCCCAAGGCCGCACTTGGCAAGGCAAGGGAAGGAGGCCGAGGCCACAAGACGGCCAAACCAGCGCCAAGACAGAGACACGGAGAGCAAGAGGGCGAGGTGGGTTCCCCCGGCAAGACCCTTGCCGGGGCGGCCTCCACGGCCCCGGCAAGGACCTTGTCGGGGCAGCTTGCCCAACCCCGACGGGGCGCACCACCCTCGACCCAAAGCTTCCAATACCAACAACCACATTGGAACCAAGGCTCGGGAGGCGCCTCCATGATGGCATGCAGATCTTTGTGAAGACAAGAAGCACACAGAGTTGGATGAGGGTTAGAAGACGACGAGCCTCGGCAAAACCCTTATCGAGGGCATCCATGAGACCTCCGACAAGATCCTTGCCGGGGATGACCACGGTGTCGCGGCAAGACCCTTGCTGGGGCCCCGACAGGGCCCTTGCCGAGGACATCTGCGGAGCCACAGCCAGGCCCACACTCGCCAAGGTTCCACCGCCACTCCCATGCAGCTGCCAGCCCACCAGCTAGGCAGGCACCTACTGTCGACATGAGGCTTTCAGGCCAACTCAGCGCATGCCTACGTGGTGGCATGCAAATCTTCGTGAAGGCCCTACCACTGCGCCACCTCAGCAGCCTGCCCGCCTACATGGCGCTGGCCGCCTCGCTGGCCTAGGCGCGTGTCGAAGTAGGGCGAGGCGGTGGTAAAGTGTGGGGGACACCTAAGGGGCGCATTAAATGCATATTGTTCCGTAATGGCTAAGCGATAAGCTTAGCCACTGTACACCGATGCCACCTCCTGTGTGCCACTGTGGCGATCCCCTTGACTATAAAAGGAGGCCTGAGGCATCCAGGAGAAGGATTCGGACCCTTGGACAAGTTATGCTCATCGTAGCTAGCTCAAGAACTCCAAGAACACTCAAATAGAGACAAAAGCAGGACTAGGGTATTATGCATCCTCGCGGCCCGAACCTGGGTAAACGACTGATACGTCTCCAACGTATCTATAATTTTTTATTGTTCCATGCTATTATATTACCCCTTTTGGATGTTTATGGGCTTTATTTTACACATTTATATCATTTTTGGGACTAACCTACTAACCGGAGGCCCAGCCCGTATTGCTGTTTTTTTACCTATTTCAGTATTTCAAAGAAAAGGAATATCAAACGGAGTCCAAACAGAATGAAACATTCGGGAGCATGATTTTTGGGACGAACGTGATCCAAAGGACTTGGAGTGCAAGTCAAGAAGCAATTTAGGCGCCCAGGAGATAGGAGGGTGCGCCCCTATCTCCTGGGCCCCTCGAGCGGCCACCGACGTACTTCTTCCTCCTATATATACCCATGTACCCCGAAAACATCCAGGGAGCCAACGGAAAACAATTTCCACCGCCGTAGCCTTCTGCATCCGCGAGATCCCATCTTGGAGCCTTCGCCGGCGCTCCGCCGGAGGGGGAATCGACCATGGAGGGCTTCTACATCAACACCATAGCCCTTCCGATGAGTTGTGAGTAGTTTAGCACAGACCTTCGGGTCCATAGTTATTAGCTAGATGGCTTCTTCTCTCTTTTTGGATCTCAATACCATGTTCTCCCCCTCTCTTGTGGAGATCTATTCGATGTAACTCTTTTTGCGGTGTGTTTGTCGAGATCCGATGAATTGTGGGTTTATGATCAAGTTTATCTATGAGAAATATTTGAATCTCCTCTGAATTCTTTTATGTATGATTGAGTTATGTTTACAAGTCTCTTCGAATTATCAGTTTGGTTTGGCCTACTAGATTGATCTTTCTTGCCATGGGAGAAGTGCTTAGCTTTGGGTTCAATCTTGCGGTGTCCTTACCCAGTGACAGCAGGGGTTGCAAGGCACGAATTGTATTGTTGCCATCGAGGATAAAAATGTGGGGTTTATATCATATTGCTTGAGTTTATCCCTCTACATCATGTCATCTTTCTTAATGCGTTACTTTGTTCTTATGAACTTAATACTCTAGATGCATGCTGGATAGCGGTCGATGTGTGGAGTAGTAGTAGTAGATGCAGCAGGGAGTCGGTCTACTTGTTACGGACGTGATGCCTATATACATGATCATGCCTAGATAATCTCATAATTATTCGCTTTTCTATCAATTGCTCGACAGTAATTTGTTCACCCACCGTAATACTTATACTATCTCGAGAGAAGCCACTAGTGAAACCTATGGCCCCCGGGTCTATCTTTTATCATATAAGCTTTCAATCTACTTTTATTTGCATCTTTACTTTTCCAATCTATATTATAAAATACCAAAATATATTTATCTTATCATACTATCTCTATCGGATCTCACTTTCATGAAGTGGCTGTGAAGGGATTGACAACCCCTTTATTGCGTTGGTTGCGAGTTCTTTGTTTGTTTGTGTAGGTGCATGGGACTTTTCAGAGCCTCCTCTTGGATTGATACCTTGGTTCTCGGCGAGGGAAATACTTACGCTACTATTGCTGCATCACCCTTTCCTCTTCAAGGAAAACCAACACAAGCTCAAGACGTGGCAAGAAGGATTTCTGGCGCCGTAGCCGGGGAGGTCTTCGCTCAAGTCAAGACATACCAAGTACCCATCTCCCTCGCATTTACATTATTTGCCATTTGCCTCTCATTTTCCTCTCCCCCACTTCACCCTTGCCGTTTTATTTTCCCTCTCTTTCCCAATCTCTCTCTCTCTCTCTTTCGCTTGCCTTTTTCTGTTTGCTTGTGTGTTGGATTACTTGTTGCCATGGCGCAAGATAATACCAAATTGTGTGATTTCTCCAATACCAATAATAATGATTTCCTTAGTACTCCGATTGCTCCTCTTAATGATGTTGAGTCTTGAGAAATCAATACTGCTTTGCGGAATCTTGTTATGAAAGATCAATTCGCCGGCCTTCCTAGTGAAGATGCCTCTACCCATCTAAACAACTTTGTTGAGTTGTGTGATATGCAAAAGAAGAAAGATACGGATAATGATATTGTTAAATTGAAATTATTTCCGTTTTCACTTAGAGATCGTGCTAAAGTTTGGTTTTCGTCTTTGCCTAAAAATAGTATTGATTCTTGGAACAAGTGCAAAGATGCTTTTATCTCTAAGTATTTAACTCCCGCTAAGATCATCACTCTTAGGAACGATATTATGAATTTTAAACAACTTGATCATGAGCATGTTGTCCAATCTTGGGAAAGAATGAAATTGATGATTTGCAATTGCCCTACTCATGGTTTGAATTTATGGATGATCATACAAAAAATTTATGCCGGTTTGAACTTTGCTTCTAGAAATCTTTTAGGTTTGGCCGCGGGAGGCATGTTTATGGAAATCACATTAGGAGATGCTACAAAACTCCTTGATAATATTATGGCTAATTATTCTCAATGGCACACTGAAAGTGGAGGATGAGATGACTGTAAATATGGATTGTACATTGTACCTTACTTCTTGAGTAATACAAACACAGTGGGAGCCTCTCCCACTGTATAATTCCTCAAAAAAAATGGCACACCGAAAGATCTTCTAGTAAAAAAGTGCATGATATGGAAGAAATCAATGTTTTGAGTGGAAAGATGGATGAACTTATTAGTTGTTTGCTACTAAAAATACTCCTCTTGATCCCAATGATATGCCTTTGTCTACTTTGATCGAGAATAATAATGAATCTATGGATGTGAATTTTGTTGGTAGGAATAGTTTTGGAAACAATGCTTATAGAGGAAACTTTAATTCTAGACCGTTCCCTAGTAATTCCTCTAATAATTATGGAAATTCCTACAATAATTTTTATGGTAATTTTAATAAGAGGCCCTCTGATTTTGAGAATAGTGTGAAAGAATTTATGATTTCTCAAAAGAATTTTAATGCTTTGCTTGAAGAAAAATTGCTCAAAGTTGATGATTTGGCTAGGAACGTTGATAGACTTTCGCTTGATGTTGATTCTCTTAAACTTAGATCTACTCCTCCTAAGCATGATATCAATGAGTCTCTCAAAGCCATGAGAATTTCCATTGACAATTGCAAGGAAAGAACCGCTAGATTGCGTGCTAAGAAAGATTGCGTTGTAAAGGCGTGTTCTTCTAGTTTCAGCGAAAATAATGGTGAAGATCTTAAAGTTATTGATGTGTCCGCTGTTAGATCTTTGTTTTGCAATATGAATCTAGATAATAATGGGACTGGAGATGAGTCAACTTTAGTTAGAAGGCGTCCCAATAATTCGGAGTTTTTAGATCTTGATGCTAAATTTGGTAAAAGTGGGATTGGAGTGGTCATGACTTTAAATAGCATTGAACCCACTACCTCGGATTTCAAGGAATTTGATTATGATAATTGTACTTTAGGAGGTTGTATTTCCTTGTTGCAATCCGTTGTTAATTATCCTCATGCTTATAGTCAAAATAAAGCTTTTACCAAACATATCGTTGATGCCTTGATGCAATCTTATGATGAAAAACTTAATTTGGAAGTTTCTATACCTAAAAAACTTAATGATGAGTGGGAACCTACTATAAAGATTAAAATTAAAGATCATGAGTGTTTTGCTTTGTGTGATTTGGGTGCTAGTGTTTCCACAATTCCGAAAACTTTATGTGATATCCTAGGTTTCCATGATCTTGATGATTGCTCTTTAAATTTGCACCTTGCAGATTCCACCATTAAAAAGCCAATGGGAAGGATCAATGATGTTCTCATTGTTGCAAATAGAAATTTTGTGCCCGTAGATTTTATCGTTCTTGATATAGATTGCAATCTTTCTGGCCCTATTATTATTGGTAGACCTTTCCTTAGAATGATTAGCGCGGTTATTGATATGAAGGAAGGGAATATTAGATTCCAATTTCCATTAAGGAAAGGTATGGAGCACTTTCCAAGAAAGAAAGTCAAATTACCTTATGAATCTATCATGCGAGCTACTTATGAATTGAGTGCCAAAGATGGCACTACTTAGATCTATCTTCGCTTTTATGCCTAGCTAGGGGCGTTAAACGATAGCGCTAGTTGGGAGGCAACCCAATTTTATTTGTGTTTTTGTTTTTGTTTCTGTTTAGTAATAAATTTTGCATCTACCTTCTGTTTAGATGTGTTTTTATGTTTTAATTAGTGTTTTGTTCCAAGTAGAACCTATAGGATAACCTATGATGATAGTTGATTTGATTCTGCTAAAAAACAGAAACTTTGCACGCACGAAATTAGTTTTGTTAAATCACATAAACGTGCTTTTGTGTTGATTATTTTTGCTTCTGATCAATAGACAAATTATACAGGACTTCCTATTTTGGTAGGATTTTTAAAGTTCAAGAAGTTTGCGTCAGTTGCAGATTGCTACAGACTGTTCTCTTTTTGACAGATTCTGCTTTTCGTGTGTTGTTTGCTTATTTTGATGCATCTATGGCTAGTATTATGTGGTATGAACCATAGAGAACTTGGAATAAAGTAGGTTTAACACCAAAATAAATAAAGAATGAGTTCATTACAGTACCTTATGTGGTGGTTTTGTTTTCTTTCACTAACGGAGCTTATGAGATTTCATGTTGAGTTTTGTGTTGTGATGTTTTCAAGTTTTGGGTAAAGATTTGATGGACTATGGAACAAAGAGTGGCAAAAGCCTAAGCTTGGGGATTCCCATGGCACCCCAAGATATTCAAGAGTAGCCAAAAGCCTAAGCTTGGGGATGCCCCCGGAAGGCATCCCCTCTTTCGTCTTCGTTCGTTGGTAACTTTACTTGGAGCTATATTTTTATTCACCACATGATATGTGTTTTGCTTGGAGCGTCGTGTATGGTATTAGTCTATGCTTTTTAGTTTACCGCAATCATCCTTGCTGTACACACCTTTTGGGAGAAGCCCACTTGATTAGAATTTATAAGAATACTCTATGTGCTTCACTTATATCTTTTGAGCTTGATAGTTTTTGCTCTAGTACTTCACTTATATCTTTTAGAGCACGACGGTGGCTTAATTTTGAAGAAATTGCTAGTCGCTCATGCTTCACTTATATTATTTTGAGAGTCTTTTAGAACAGCATGGTATTTGCTATGGTTATAAATTTGGTCCTAGAATGATGAGCATCCAAGTTGGGTATAATAAAAACTATCATAGAAAGTGCATAAAACACTAGGATCAATTTGATGCTTGATAATTGTTTTGAGATATAGAGGTGGTAATGTTAGAGTCATGCTAGTGGGTAATTATGAAATTGATAAATACTTGTGTTAAAGTTGGCAAGTCCCGTAGCATGCACATATGGTAAAAGTTGTGTGACAAATTTGTTGCATGACGTGCTCTTTTAATTGTCTTCCTTATGACTGGAGATCGGGATCGCGTGATGGTTAACCCCTACCAACCCTTCCCCTAGGAGCACGCATAGTAGTACTTTGCTTTGAAGGCAAGTAGACTTTTGCAATAAGTATATGAGTTCTTTATGACTAATGTGAGTCCATGGATATACGCACACTCACCCTTCCACTTTGCTAGCCTCTATTATACCGTGCAACTTTCGCCTGTATCATGCACCCATTATTTACCTTCCTCAAAACAACCACCATACCTACCTATTATGGCATTTCCATAGCCATTCTGAGATATATTGCCATGCAACTTTCCACCGTTCCGTTTATTATGACACACTTCATCATTGTCATATTGCTCTTTGCATGATCATGTAGTTGACATTGTATTTGTGGCAAGGCCACCTTCATAATTTTCATACAGGTCGCTCTTGATTCATTGCATATCCCGGTACACCGCCGGAGGCATTCATCTAGAGTCATATCTTGTTCTAAGTTTTGAGTTGTAATTCTTGAGTTGTAAATCAATAAAAGTGTGATGATCTTCATTATTAGAGCATTGTCTCGGTGAGGAAAGGATGATGAAGACTGTGAATCTCCCACAAGTCGGGATGAGACTTCGGACTTTAAAAAGAAAAAAAAAGAAAGAAAGGCCAAAAAGAAAAAAAGAAATGCAAAAAAAGGCCAAAGAAAAAAGAAAGAAAGAAAGAAAGAAAAGAGAAGAAAAGAAAAAAAATAAATGAGAGAAAAAGAGAGAAGGGACAATGCTACTATCTCTTTTCCACACTTGTGCTTCAAAGTAGCACCATGATCTTCATGATAGAGAGTCTCCTATGTCGTCACTTTCATATACTAAGTGGGAATTTTCATTATAGAACTTAGCTTGTATATTCCAATGATGGGCTTCCTCAAAATGCCCTAGGTCTTTGTGAGCAAGCGAGTTGGATGCACACCCACTTAGTTTCTTTTGATGAGCTTTCATATATTTATAGCTCTAGTGCATCCGTTGCATGGCAGTCCCTACTCACTCCCACTGATATCTATTGATGGGCATCTCCATAGCCCGTTGATACGCCTAGTTGATGTGAGACTATCTTCTCCCTTTTTTTCCTCACAACCACCACCATATACCACCATAGTGCTATGTCCATGGCTTGCGCTCATGTATTGTGTAAGAGTTGAAAAAGCTGAAGCGCGTTAAAAAGTATGAACCAATTGCTTGGCTGAAACCGGGGTTGTGCATGATGGGAGTATTTTGTGTAATGAAAATGAAGCATGGCCTAACTATATGATTTTGTAGGGGTAAGCTTTCTTTGGCTATGCTATTTTGATAGGACATGATTATTTGTTAGTATGCTTTGAAGCATTATTATTTTTTATGTTTTATAAGCTTTTATCTTGAATCATTTGGATTTGAACAATCATGCCACAATAAATAAAATTACATTGAGAATTATGCTAGGTAGCATTCCACATCAAAAATTCTGTCTTTATCATTTACCTACTCGAGGACGAGCAGGAATTAAGCTTGGGGATGCTTGATACGTCTCCAACGTATCTATAATTTTTGATTGTTCCATGCTATTATATTACCCCTTTTGGATGTTTATGGGCTTTATTTTACAGATTTATATCATTTTTGGGACTAACCTACTAACCGGAGGCCCAGCCCGTATTGTTGTTTTTTTGCCTATTTCAGTATTTCAAAGAAAAGGAATATCAAGCGAGTCCAAACGGAATGAAACCTTCGGACCGTGATTTTTGGAGCGAACGTGATCCAGAGGACTTGGAGTGCAAGTCAATAAGCAATCGAGGCGGCCAGAGATAGGAGGCGTGCCCACCCCTCTGGCGCGCCCCTGTCTCCTGGGCCCCTCGGCGCCACCGACGTACTTCTTCCTCCTATATATACCCATGTACCCGAAAACATCCAGGAGCCAACGTAAAACAATTTCCACCGCCAGAACCTACAGATCCGCGAGATCCAATCTTGGAGCCTTCGCCGGCGCTCCGCCGGAGGGGGAATCGACCATGGAGGGCTTCTACATCAATACCATAGCCCTTCCGATGAGTTGTGAGTACTTTACCACAGACCTTCGGGTCCATAGTTATTAGCTAGATGGCTTCTTCTCTCTTTTTGGATCTCAATACCATGTTCTCCCCCTCTCTTGTGGAGATCTATTCTATGTAACTCTTTTTGCGGTGTGTTTGTTGAGATCCGATGAATTGTGGGTTTATGATCAAGTTTATCTATGAGAAATATTTGAATCTCCTCTGAATTCTTTTATGTATGATTGAGTTATGTTTGCAAGTCTCTTCGAATTATGAGTTTGGTTTTGCCTACTAGATTGATCTTTCTTGCCATGGGAGAAGTTCTTAGCTTTGGGTTCAATCTTGCGGTGTCCTTACCCAGTGACAGCAGGGATTGCAAGGCACGTATTGTATTGTTGCCATCGAGGATAAAAAGATGGGGTTTATATCATATTGCTTGAGTTTATCCCTCTACATCATGTCATCTTTCTTAATGCGTTACTCTGTTCTTATGAACTTAATACTCTAGATGCATGCTGGATAGCGGTCGATGTGTGGAGTAATAGTAGTAGATGCAGGAAGGAGTCGGTCTACTTGTTACAGACGTGATGCCTATATACATGATCATGCCTAGATAATCTCATAATTATTCGCTTTTCTATCAATTGCTCGACAGTAATTTGTTCACCCACCGTAGAACTTATGATATCTTGAGAGAAGCCACTAGTGAAATCTATGGCCCCGGGTCTATCTTTTATCATATAAGCTTTCAATCTACTTTTATTTGCATCTTTACTCTTCCAATCTATATTATAAAATACCAAATATATATTTATCTTATCATACTATCTCTATCAGATCTCACTTCCGCAAGTGGCCGTGAAGGGATTGACAACCCCTTTATTGTGTTGGTTGCGAGTTCTTTGTTTGTTTGTGTAGGTGCGTGGGACTTTTGAGGAGCCTCCTACTGGATTGATACCTTGGTTCTCAAAAACTGAGGGAAATACTTACACTACTATTGCTGCATCACCCTTTCCTCTTCAAGGAAAACCAACGCAAGCTCAAGGCGTAGCAACGACCCGTGTGCTTGTGCTGACTGCTGATCCCGCTCTTGTCATGACCCCGCGCCCTGCAACCGTAGTAGAGATTCCCGTGATCCCATAGGTGTCGTTTCCACCGACATCTTTGGCGCGCCAGGTAGGGGCGCAGTCGTGAGAATCTGGTTCGGTCGTCAGCCCACAAGTTCTCTGTTGCCATGGCTTCCAAGGAAGAAGGTGACCAAGCGAGCAGCACTATTGGCGGATGCAGCAAGCGTTCGCGCGACGACAAGAAAGCTAAGTCATGAAAAAACTTTAAGTAACTCCTTTTTATATAAAGTTATCCTCCTCGGAGATCTTTCCTTTGTATAAGAAATCTACACGCAGTGGGGCCCTTCCATTATTGGCGACGCCCTTGGTCTGTTTTGAGTCCGCTCAAAAGATCGAGCAGCTGTGTCGAGAACGGTAGGGTGGACTTCCGCTATTGGCAATGCTCTCGCTCTGTCTTGAGTCCGCTTTATAGTCCGAGCGGCCGCGTTGAGAACAGCAAGGTGGTTCGCACGGCAGCAAGCACACCCTGCTGGCCACTAAAGGATCCGTCCTTCAAAGCGCTGCGGTTTGGGCTTACGCGCCGGCAAGCCTGCCCAATTGGCGTAGGGTGGACATACAAGGAAAGGTTGAACAGGGAAATAACATGCATCATTTTAAAACACTGCAGAGTTATATTACATCAATTGTTGCTGCGGTTCTAACTAAGGATAAACATTGTCTTGGTCATGAACCTGCAGTGGTGATAAGAAACAGGGTGCCTAATCCCGGCGCTGGCCCTCTACCCTCTGAATTCCGCCAACATGGCTGATGATGGGCTCGATATGCTCCTCGAGCACCGTGAGGTCTGCATCCTCCGGCAAGCTATCCAGCGCAGCGTCGAAGTCAAGGTTGGGGTTCCAGTATGCCAGCTTGGTGAGGACCTTGGTCATGGCGCCCCGACAAAGTATCCGGGCGTCGCTGGCCAGGGAGCTCACCCAGTTGGAGTTAAATTGTTCCAGGGCACCAACAACGCCCTCGAAGAACAGGGTCAGCTTGGCGTTGGGGCTCACATTCGGCTCTGGGGCGTACCTCACGTCCGGCATCCTCATGTCGGCCAGCTCCTTGGTGATCCTGTTAGCGACGTCGATGAGGCGGCTGATCAAGAGCTTCTCGCCCTTGACGAAATCCTCGTGGTTGGTGGCGTCGTTCTTCCACAGCTGCCTCTCCTCTGCCAGGCTCTTGGTCAGGGTTCCCTCCCGGGTCCTGACCTCCGACAGCATCCCCTCAAAGCCCTCCAGCTTCAGCTTCAGGTCCTTGATAGAGTCGTTGGCGCGGGAGAGCTGCTCGGCCTTGTCAAGGATGTCGGCCTGCGCCACCATCAAGGCGCAGTTGGACGTATCCCTCTACTTCGCCAGCTCCTCGGTCCTGTTCTTCAGGCCATCCCGCTCCACCTCCAGCTCCTTCACCTTGTCGCCGTGGGCTAGAGCTTGGGAATCAAGCGCTTCCTTGTGCTTCTGCTGCAGCTCCCGGGTCCGCGCCGCGGCAAGCTTCTTGACCTCCTCGTCTTTGCCGCGGAGTGTGGCGGCAACCACCGCCTCACGGGCTACGAGGTCCTCCTCCTGAGAGTCTAGCTCGACCTAGCGCTAGGACCGGGCAGCCTCGGCCTTGGAGGCCTCTTCCCTCGCCGCCTCTTGGGCTTTCTCGATGTCGGCCTGCTTCAGGAGAAGCTTCAGCTCATGCTCCGTCAGCTTGCCTTGGGTGGCCTTCAGCTCCTCGTTGTTCTGGCAGAACCAGGCATGCGCCTCGGCGACACGCTCCCCGAGGTCTGCCTCCACCTTGCCTGCCACCGCCTCCCTGGACTTCGCCTTGTCCAGGCGGGCGCGATGGAGCGCCTGCAGCTTGCAGAAGCTGGCGCCCATGGCCCGAAGAAGCTGCTCCTCCTGGGTGCCACCGCCACCGGCACTCGGTTCCTCGACGACCTTGAGCCCGGCGACGGCGAGCACTTCGTCATCAAACACCTCCCCCTCGGCCGACGCCCTGGTGCTCGCCGTCCTTGGGAGGTGGGCGAACAAGTCGTTGCCCACCTTCAGATACTTGCCTGAGCCAGAGGAAGCGGACGAGGAGGGTTGGTTATCAACCACCTCCTCCTCAGCAACGGCCTTGCCGGCCTCCCCGGTAGTGCCCTTGCCGGCCTCCTCGGCAGCAGCCTCGCCGGTCTCTCCAGCAAGCCCCTTGGCGGCATCCTCGGCCCTGGTCTTGGCGGCCTCCTCGGCGGCGATCTTGTCGGCCTCAACCTCGACGTCCTTGGCGACCACCGTGACCATGGTGTCGATGTTCCCTTGGTCCGCCAAGGGAGGATCTAGATGCCAGAAGGGAGGACGAGGCGAGGCCAAGATCAAGGTTCAAAAAAGAAGAAGAGTAAGGAAAAATAGGTAACTCACCCGTGCCGGGCTGACAAGAAGTGGCCCCTCCCCGCCAACATCTGTTGCTGGGACGGGGCCACCAGTGCCCAAGTCTACCTCCTCCTCCTCCGTGCGCATGGGCTCGGTGTCTGGCGCCCTTGCCGGGGACACCCCTCGGGGCGGTGTGGTCGATGGGGCCGGTGTGGTTGGGGTGGCCCTTGGTGGCTCCTCCTACTGCCGCCCTCCTCCTGCAGCCACGACAAGGTCAGTACCAAAAAGTCACACCCCGACACATGTTGATGGGGAGTAGGTGGTGAACGCATGTTGGGGGCTGAGCCGGGGGCCGTGCCGCGGGCTGCTATCCGGGCTGCTCTCTACCACCAGCGGCGCCTTTGAGGTACCCGCCGGGGGCTGGCTGCCTGTCAAGGCCTTGGCCTTCTTCGCCGGCCGCTGGGCCAATGTCTCCATTTCCCTGTGAAGACAAAAGCGAATCAAGGAAGGAGACACGATTGGGGAGGATGGGAACGACAAGGGGAGGAATGCTTACTTGTTGTCCACCTCCTCTTCTGCTGCCTTCCTCTTCCTCCTCGGGCTGAGGGACGAAAAGACGAAGGCGACCTTCGTGTCGGCGTTTGCGGGAGGAGGGGAAGGCGATGGAGTCCGGTAAAATTTGGATGAAGAAGAGGCGGCCACCTTCTTCTTCGCCACCGCGGCCTTCTTCTTCGCCACCGCGGCCCTTGTCACACGCGCGGCTTCCACCTGAAGCCCTTGCTGCGGCTCAGCCCTGCCGTGTTGGACCGGCTCGCCAGAGCTGGCCTTGTGCAGGGTGCGTCCTTTCTTCATGGCCGAGGGGTCGTCGGCCTCGGCCTCCCCCTCGGACGATTCCTCAACCACGTCCTCGACAAGGGGGGCCTCAGTGCTGACACCGACCGCCTCCCTGGTAGACTTCACCCACTGGTGAGCTCCTTCTCTTTTGCAGCCACGGCAGCCTCGTTCTCCACGCAGTCAGCATCGCCGGCCGCCCTGGCAAGCTCCGCCTCCGCCACTCTGGCGGCGATGTAGTTCAGCTCCTTATGGGTGGTGTCCTGGATGAGCAGCGGCTCGTCACGATCGAGTTCTTCGACCAAGTGTCAAAGAACTCTTGCACCTCACGCGCCGGGGGCTCGACCCAGGCTGGGTCAAGACCATGCACATTGAAGACTGACATCATGGCGAGGATGTCGGCCTGCCGGAAGTTGTTGCTCAGCGGGACCACTCCCGGCGGCAGCCCGGACAAGGGGCCCTTGACGGCCTTGCCGGACTTCGCAGCCTTGCCAGTCCTCTCCACCCAGCCGTCGGCGAACACATCGAGCTGGAAGAGCCTCCAGCAATACTAGGAGTGCCCCATCACCGTGAGGTTGTGCTTCAGGCCGGTGCGGAGCCTCATGATGTCGGCCGCGTTCCTGAAATCCCAGGCCGGCCTCCCCTTGTTGTGTAGTGGAGTGATTCGGCGGTGGATGAAATCCGCCGCAATCATCCTGAGGGTGAGCCCGGCCTCGATGAGGCGGTGAATCCTGGTGGAGGCGATCGAAAACTTCTTGTCATCGGCGTCGAGGTTGCACCAGTCCGCGCCACGGGTCGGCAGCTCCCGACGAACATCCCGACAGAACTCCGGTGCATTCTGCTCCATGATCCAGCACCACCAGCCCCGCCACTCCTCCCACCTCTCCTACACGGCACCCTATGGGTATGCGCCTTTCCCCTGGGCCCTTGGGATCCAGGTGACACTCCCAGTAAGGGCGCCCCCGGGTTGGATGCGGGAGGAGAAGTAGTGGCGGAAAAGCGTCATGCCGGGAAACACCCCGACAAAGCCCTCACAGAGGTGGGCAAAGCACGCCAAGCACGCCACGACATTTAGCGTGGGATCCAACAGACGGAAGCCAAAGGTGCGCATGACATCATTGAAGAAATCAGAGAAAGGGGGGCAGAGCCCACGGAAGAAGAAGTCGACGAAGAATGGATACCGTTTTGGCCGCTGAGGGAGTCCTGGACTAGGGGGTGTCCGGACAACCGGACTATCATCGTCCGCCGGACTCCAAGACTACGAAGATACAAGATTGAAGACTCCGTCCCGTGTCCGGATGGGACTTTCCTTGGCGTGGAAGGCAAGCTTGGCGATATAGATATGTATATCTCCTACCATTGTAACCGACTCTGTGTAACCCTAGCCTCCTCCGGTGTCTATATAAACCGGAGGGCTTTAGTCCGTAGGACAACATACATTACAACAATCATACCATAGGCTAGCTTCTAGGTTTAGCCTCCTTGATCTCGTGGTAGATCCACTCTTGTACTACCCATATCATCAATATTAATCAAGTAGGGCGTGGGTTTTACCTCCATCGAGAGGGCCCAACACTGGTAAAACATCGTGTCCCTTGTCTCCTGTTACCATCCGCCTAGACGCATAGTTCGGGACCCCCTACCCGAGATCCTCCGGTTTTGACACCGACATTGGTGCTTTCATTGAGAGTTCCTCTGTGCCGTCACCGATAGGCCCGATGGCATCTTCAACCAACAACGGTTTCCAGGATGAGACTTTTCTCCCCGGGCAGATCTTCGTATTCGGCGGCTTCGCACTGCGGGCTAATCCACTTGGCCATCCGAGCAGATCGAAGCTACGCCCTGGCCGTCGTCAGATTCGAAGCCTAAACTTCACGGCCGATGTCGCGGAGACTTGATCTTGACGGACTCGAGCCACAGCCAAGCACGCCGCCTTTGTGACGAGGGCATGATCTAGCTCTCGCCGAGCAGTGCCTTGGTGGCGCTGCGAATCCGCTTCGGCCGTTAGTCCAGAGCCGATCGCCCAGATCGAGGGCTGGTGGATAGACGCCGCCCTGGGGGCTTCAACATCCACGGCGATGGAGCCGAACACTGATCCTGTCCCTTGCGAAACTCACGATTCCGTGGTTCCAGACTCCTTGCTGGACTCCGAACCTCCCGCGCCCCTACCAATCGATTCGGATTGGGCGCCGGTTATGGAATTCACCGCCGCGGACATCTTCCAACACTCGCCCTTTGGCGACATCCTAAACTTCGCTAAAGCATCTCTCGCTATCGGGAGAGCCTGGCGGACTATGGCGGGATGGTTGGGGTACAGACGACGAAGAAATTCAGAGCCCACCCACCACCCACTTTGTAGCCACCGCCGATGATCTAACCGACATGCTAGACTACGACTCCGGCGACATCGGCGCTATGGACGACGATGCCGAGACGAACAGAACCAGCGCCTGGCACTTTGAAGACCACCTCGTCATCTGAAATATATATGGTGGACACCCCAAAAGACGGGACGGCGAAGAAGCGGCGGAGGCGACTCTTTAAAGAAGCAGCCCAAACGCCGACGCGTCGGGGCGCCGCTCTAAATCCCGCCACAGCAAGAATGGAGATTCCGCACGGAGATAATAATACTCGAGAGTGCCGAAGACAATCCCTCCCGCAAGACTCAAGCGGGAGGATGCGAAGCAAGCCCTCATGAGAGGCGGCGAGACGAAGAGGTTGAGGATCATGACCATATGCCTCCCTCCAAGACGAAGCAAGCCTCAACGATGATGAATTAAATCTGTACTGAGGATCCCGTCGAACAAGAGCGCTTCAAGCGCAGGCTTATCGCCACAGCAAACAGCCTAAAGAAAAAGCAGCAACAGCTTCAAGCTGATCAGGACCTGCTGGCCGATCGATGGACCGAGGTCCTCGCGGCCGAAGAGTATAAACTCGAACGCCCCTCCAAAAGTTACCCAAAACGCAAGCTGCTCCAACGATTAGAGGAGGAAGCATACATACCTCCATCACCAGCGCACGATATGGCCGACCGACCACCCCGTGGTCGTGACAGAGTGGCATCCAGGCCCCCAGCCAAGACCGTACCCCGGCATCGCTCCAAAAGTACGAAGCCAAGAGGGGACGCACCGGACTTGCGAGACATATTGGAGGATAAAGCAAGGCAATCCAGATCCATCTACGGATCACGTGGGCGCCCCACGGCCCATGACGAATACCGTCGCGCCGGATACAATAACCCCGGCCGGGCCGAACACAGCAGACAGCGCTCTCTCGAGCTGCGTCGCGATATTGCTCAATCTGAGGCGCCGACACCCGCTATGCTTCATCGACGAAGTAATGGATCATCAAATCCCCGAAGGGTTTAAACCCGTAAACATCGAATCTTACGATGGCACAACAGACCCCGCGGTTTGGATCGAAGATTATCTTCTCCACATCCATATGGCCCGCGGCGATGATCTCCATGCCATCAAATATCTCCCACTCAAGCTTAAAGGACCAGCTCGGCATTGGCTAAATAGCTTGCCCGTGGAGTCAATTGGGTGCTGGGAAGACCAGGAAGCCGCATTCCTCGACAACTTCCAGGGCACATATGTGCGACCACCAGACGCGCGATGACCTAAGCCACATTATTCAGCAGCCAGACGAATCGGCGGACAATTACGGACACGGTTCTTGACAAAGAAAAACCAAATCGTCGACTGTCCGGACGCAGAGGCCCTTGCAGCCTTCAAACATAACATCCGGGACGAATGGCTAGCCCGGCACCTGGGGCAGGAAAAGCCGAAATCTATGGCAGCCCTCACATCATTAATGACCCGCTTTTGCGCGGGAGAGGACAGCTGGCTAGCTCGCAGCAACAATCTCCGTAAAAATTCTGGCAGTCCGGATACTAAGGACAACAACGGCAGGTCACATCGAAACAAAAACAAGCGCCGCATTAAAGGCGACGATAAGGAGGATACGGCAGTCAACGCCGGATTCCGAGGCTCTAAACCTGGTCAGCGGAAGAAGTCGTTCAAAAGAACCACTCCGGGTCCGTCCAATTTGGACCGAATACTCGACCTCTTATGCCAGATACATGGCACCCCTGAAAAACCAGCTAATCACACTAATAGAGATTGCTGGGTGTTCAAGCAGGCAGGCAAGTTAATTGCCGAAAACAACGACAAGGGGCTGAACAGCGATGACGAGGAAGAGACCCGACCGCCGAACAATAGAGGACAGAAGGGTTTTCCCCCACAAGTGCGGACGGTGAATATGATTTACGCGACCCATATACCCAAGAGGGAGAGGAAACACGCACTAAGGGATGTCTACGCGATGGAGCCAGTCGCCCCGAAGTTCAATCCATGGTCTTCTTGTCCGATCACTTTCGATCGAAGAGACCATCCGACCAGCATACGCCATGGCGGATTCGCCGCATTGGTTTTAGACCCAATCGTCGATGGATTTCACCTCACGAGAGTCCTGATGGACGGCGGCAGTAGCCTGAACCTGCTTTATTAGGATACAGTGCGCAAAATGGGCATAGACCCCTCAAGGATTAAACCTACAAAGACAACCTTTAAAGGTGTCATACCAGAGTGGATGCCAACTATGCGTGCTCGACCACACCGAAGTGGTCTTCGGATCCTCAGATAATTTCTGGAGCGAAGAGTTAATCTTCGACATAGTCCCGTTTCGCAGCAGCTATCACGCTCTGCTTGGACGAACCGCATTTGCAAAATTCAACGCGGTGCCGCATTATGCATACCTAAAGCTCAAAATGCCAGGCCCTCGCGGAGTCATCACGGTCAATGGGAATACGGAATGCTCCCTCCGAACGGAGGAACATACAGCGGCTCTCCCGGCAGAAGTACAAAGCAGCCTATTAAGGCAATTTCCGAGTCTGGCCGTTAAAAGGCCGGGTACAGCAAAACGCGCCCGGAGCAATGCCAACCAAGACCACCTGGCGCGATGAGAGCACGCGTAGCAATGCGGCCCCAACCCTCGCCCGCACATGATCGCAGGAATAACACTCTGCGTACATCATTACGCTTTGGAGATACCATGGGCACAGGGGAAGGGGCACGATCGCAACGGACCCAGAGTGCGGTTCGACCACACCGGGGGCTCGCAAGTGTGCCCCCCTTTTTTATTTTATTTTTTATTTCCCTTCTTTATGTACACAGGACTCCGTTAACCAGAGGCCCTCTCCGGCGATGAACCTGCCGAACTCATGATGCAACAGTCAGGGACGAAAGAAGGCTGCGACGAACACTCAGGTGGTCTCAATTACGAGCATTAAATTCGATTATATACACCAAGTCCGCAGCTCACCCCTGAAGGGGGACATGTTTACTTAGTCCAAATCCCTTGCTTACCGCACTATTTGTATCAGTCCGCACTCATAGCAGACTTCCTTTAATAAATAATGCATCACTTTTCGACTGCAATTATATAACCTTTTTACATAAATGTTCATTACATGACATCTTGCACCCGTATATTTTGGTACGGCCGAATACGCCAGGGGCTTCTGTTCCCCAAATTATGGTTTGATAAAGTCCGAACACTTTCATAAGTGCGGCACCTTTACTTATAGCATTATATGAATCGGCTCGAATCATGTCTTGGGTCAATAGTTGGGTTTGCCCGGCTCCACGTTTTGGTGCCTTATGTTCCGCTCATCGGCTAAGGTGGCCTGGAGAACCATCGCGATTGCGCCCGGTTGAGCCGGCGGCGCCTCGATGGAGAAAGCTAAAACGACCGGCATGATAAGGCGAGAGACTGGTCGCTGTTCGAGAGGTTTTTCGGGTCCTTAAAGACTCACGCCGCTTGAGCGGTTCCGACGATGTCCGACGAAGGCGTGGATAGCGCCGGATTCGGTCTTCGAATACCGAGGGCTTCACCAAATTTAAAATTATAGAATTCTATGGCTAAGTGAGAGTGTTCAAGCATTATAAGTCCGGTTGCCTTGTTCGTTGTGTTGAGCGCCTCCCTAGATGGACCCAAAAATGGGAACAAGAGTGCTCAAGTTTATCCCGAACACCCCAGCACTCGTGGCTTGGGGGCTGAAGCCAACGACTTGCCATCACTCAGATTTTATAAACGGTCGCACAGAAGGTAATATTTTAAATTAAACAAGCATTGCTTAACACGCACATGAACAAAGTTTCAGCGCGCAGGATAATACATAACGAGTTTACTCAAAGATTACATTCTGGGGGCACTCATCCACAATATCGCGGGCTCCCTTCAGGACGGTTTTATAATACATCTCGGGCGTGCGATACTCCTTGCCCGGTGGCGGTGGGTCCGTGAGAAGCTTCTCCGCATCCAACCTGCCCCAATGCACCTTTGTGCGGGCAAGGGCTCGACGAGCACCTTCAATACAGGCGGAGCGCTTGATGACCTTCACCCAGGGGCACGCATCCACCAGCCGCCAGACGAGGCCAAAGTAGCTTCCAGCATGGCTGTCCAGCCACAATGCCGGACTATGAGAGCCTTCATGGCCTCCTCACTACCTTAGGAGTTCGACCACCTGCTTCACCGGTCGCTTGGGGCACGGATGTCCGCCTCGAGATATCGAGACCAAGACCTTCTCCGCCGAGCTCCCTCCACGCCACGATAGAACGCGGCGGCATCGGACGCACTACGCGGCAGATCTGCAAACGCCCCTGGAGAGCTCCGAACGCGGGTAAGTGTAAGATAGTTTACATTAACATGCTTGCTTTGCATGAAAAATGCCTTACCCGCCGCTACTTTCTTTACATCCTCAACCTCCTGAAGGGCCTTATGGGCCTGGGCCTTGGCGGACTTGGCACTTTCGAGAGCCGAGGCAAGCTCGGACTCTCGAGTCTTGGAGTCACGCTCCAAACTCTCATGCTTCTCCATGAGAGCTTGGAGCTCTTGCCGTACTTCCGCCACCTGTGCCTCCTGCTTCTCTCGCTCTTCCCGCTCCGCGGCCGCACTGCGTTCTACCGCGGACACGGCCTCCTTTAGGGCTGCCACCTCGTTCATGGCCCCTGCAATACCCATATTATCCTTGTTAATTTTATTGCAACCAAAATCCTTTTCTGTAAGGTAACTATTCAAAGCGGTGTGACTCACCTTCTTTGTCCTCGAGCTGCTTCTTGGCATGGCCGAGCTCTTGCTCGGACCACTCGAGATCCTTCTTCAACACTTCGACCTCCGCCGATAGTGCGGCAGAGGTCAGCAGTGCAGCCTGCAAACCCATATTGACATATTTTAAGCACCATGCGTATATCTTGTTAGATCCTCAGTCCGACTTTTCTTTCCGAACACCGAACTGAGCATCAGAGTCTACTGTCTATGTGGTATTACATTACATAATTTTAACTTCTTACCTCAAAGCCTGTTAAAAGGCTGCTGCAGGCTTCGGTCAGCCCGCTTTTGGCGAGATGAACCTTTTGAATCACCGCACTCATGATAGTGCGGTGTTCTTCCTGATGGAAGCGCCTTTAAGCGCCTCAACAAGCTATCCGGCGCCTCGGTTGGGCGGAGGCCGCCGGTGTCACGGTCTTGCCCTTCTTTGAAGGGCGCTTGCGGACTCTGAACCACTGCGGGTTCGATGTAGAGTCCAACACAAAGTCCGGAGGCCGCTGGCGGCGCCCGAGCCTCCTCCCGATGGGTCCCTCTTTGGGATCCCACCTCGGCGTCTTCGCCGCGCGCGAAGTAGTGGCGGTCGGAGTGAATTCACATCCGACGAGGCCAATGACCCGCTTGATGAAGCGGGAGATCATCATCGGCGGACTACGGACGTAACGCGGCATTAGAAGGACACTACGCGACATGAAAGAAATTACATATCAAGGATCCGGATACTTACGATCTTGCGGGACGCTTTGCCCTCGGAGACCATTCATCCTCGCCAACGATGGTGTTGGCGAAACTGTCCGGGGGGATAGTCCTCCCCTCTTGACCCTTCGCCTCCCCTATTGGGGAAGCCTTCCTCTTCTTCTCTCCCTCCTCCGGGAGAGAGTCCTCCTCCTCCTCGTCTTCGGGGGAGGAGTCCGCCTCGTCGTCGGACACCTGATTGCGGGAACTCTTTCGAGTCCCCGCGGCCACCTTCTTGGCCTTCTTCTCCGGCACCACGTGCGGTGCCGGAACCAGCAGCCCCGCTAAACGGGCGTCCACTGGGTCTTCTGGCATGGGAGCCGGGCTGATAAGCTGCTTGGCCTTCTCCATCCATTCCTATCAAAGGAAAAGAAAGAATGAAACCCTCTTAATCAATTCGATTACTACCGAGTGTCCCGTAATGGGGTTGAATCACTTACCTCGTCAGTTGGATGCTGCGAGCTAAATCCGCGATCTTCCGTCGCGGATGCGGGGGCTTCGGCGCCCTTGAACAGCACCCTCCAGGCGCCTTCGTATGTTGTATCGAAGAGCCCGCTCAGCGCCTGGTGCTATTCCGGATTAAACTCCCACAGATTGAATGCCCGTTCTTGGCATGGGAGAATCCGGCGGATGAGCATGACTTGGACCACATCGACAAGCCTGAGCTTATTGCTCACCAGCTTCTGGATGCAGGCTCGGAGTCCTATCACCTCCATCGGATTGCCCCACTGCAAGCCCTTCTCTTTCCAGGAGGCGAGCTGCGTGGGGACGCCAGATCTAAACTCGGGGGCCGCCGCCCATGTGGGCTTGCGCGGCTCCGTGATGTAGAACCACCCTGATTGCCACCCCTTTACGGAGTCCACGAAGGCCCCTTCGAGCCAAAGGACGTTGGGCAACTTGCCCAACATGGCGCCTCCACATTCTGCTTGCGTGCCCTTCACAACCTTCGGCTTGACGTTGAAGGTCTTGAGCCACAGGCCGAAGTGGGGCCGGATGCAGAGGAAGGCCTCGCACACGACGATAAACGCCGAGATGTTGAGGATGAAGTTCGGCGCCAGATCGTGGAAATCCAGGCCGTAGTAGAAC
Organism: Aegilops speltoides; assembly: GCA_021437245.1. Taxonomy (NCBI): domain Eukaryota; kingdom Viridiplantae; phylum Streptophyta; class Magnoliopsida; order Poales; family Poaceae; genus Aegilops; species Aegilops speltoides. The sequence continues at coordinate 115,235,915 of CM038143.1, read as the reverse complement.
ATGAGCCCCCGGACGAATGGATGGAGCGGAAAGCCCAGTCCGCGGAGGAAGTGGGGAAGGAAGATGACCCTCTCATGAGGCCCAGGGGTAGGGATGAGCTGCCCCTCGTCGGGCAGCCGATGCACGATATCTCCGGAAAGGTATCCGGCGCTGCGCAGCTTGGTGATGTGCTCCTCCTTAACGGTGGAGGCCAACCATTTGCCTCCCGCTCCGGACATATTCGGAGAAGGTCGAGGCGAGATGCACGAACTTGGGCGCTGGAGCTTGAGTGCACGGAGATGGATAAGCAAAGGAGGAAGAAGGCGTAGGTGAGAAGGTGAATCCTTATCCCTTATATATAGGCGGACGAAAACTATGCGTCCCCCACCGGCCTGGTAAAACTCGCTTATCTCCCAAGCGCCACCATCAAGGGCGCTGTTGGGTTACCCACGTCCGTATTGATGAGAATCCCGGAATAAGGCGAACACGATCTCTGCTTCGACAAGACGTGCCAAGGAAACCGCTTCGCTAAACGTGCTGAGGTGGTATAAAGTAAAAAACGATTCAAACTGTGGCTTGGTAGCGGTGTGATGTCACGCCGCATAATACGTCAGCAGATTGAACTGGTGTACATTTTATTCTCTCTACGGTGGAATGTGGAATTTATTTTGCAGAGCGAACACTATCCCGGTGTTCATGATCTTCTCTGGATTATTCAAGGAGGAACCCGCCTTGCAATGCCGAACATTATGCGCGCGGACTAATCATCATTGAAGCCTGGTTCGGGGCTACCGAGGAGTCTGGACTAGGGGTGTCCGACAGCCGGACTATAATCGTTCGCGGACTCCAAGACTACGAAGATACAAGATTGAAGACTCCGTCCCGTGTCCGGATGGGACTTTCCTTGGTGTGGAAGGCAAGCTTGGCGATACGGATATGTAGATCTCCTACCATTGTAACCGACTCTGTGTAACCCTAGCCTCCTCCGGTGTCTATATAAACCGGAGGGCTTTAGTCCGTGGGGACAACATACATTACAACAATCATACCATAGGCTAGCTTTTAGGGTTTAGCCTCCTTGATCTCGTGGTAGATCCACTCTTGTACTACCCATATCATCAATATTAATCAAGCGGGACGTAGGGTTTTACCTCCATCGAGAGGGCCCGAACCTGGGTAAAACATCGTGTCCCTTGTCTCCTGTTACCATCCGCCTAGACGCACAGTTCAGGACCCCCTACTCGAGATCCGCCAGTTTTGACACCGATAGCCGCCCTTGTTGCAATCAGCGGGGATGACGCGCGTGGCAGGATGCCCCGCCGTCTCCACCCCCCACAAAGGCCTAAAGTATTCCTTGAGGTCGAAAACGTCGATTGACGACAGGATGAAGTAGGCGAACTGCACCCGCCGCGCCACCGCCTCGCTCTCCGGCATCTCCTTCTCCTTTGTGTCCTTGGTTATGCCCTTGCCCTTGCCGGATTTAGGCGGCATGGCGGCTGGGAAAGGGGCGAGGGGCGAAAAGCTGTGGGGGGCGCAGAAGCAGCGAGCAGGAGCAAAAGCTTGAGGAGGAAGAAGATGGGGACGGCGATGCCGAGATTGGGGAAAGCACAGAGGGTAAATGAGTCATGTGCACGCGGTTATTCCTATTTATGGGGAAGGCGCGGGCCGCCTCTTTACCATTTATTACGACGTGACGCATGCCTGCAGCAACCACCCCACGCATGCCCCCCATGTCACACATGACCCCCACGTCACACATTCAACACGGGTCATGGGGAAGCGTAGCAGACAAAAAAAGTTACTACGGTAAAAACCGCCCCGCCTGCCCGCGCACCGTTTTGGGCCTAGCCCAACAACGCATTGCGCTTATGTGCGTCCCAGGCCCGGGGGCTCCTGTCGATGTACTAAAGTAGGGGCGCTCCTTTGTACCTCTCTACCTGTGCACGAGCAGTCAGAGCCACGCCTACGGCCACACTTAAAGCAGGGCAGGGGCAGGGAAACAAAGCCACAAGGCGGCCAAAGCAGCGCCAAGACAGAGACACAGAGAGCAAGAGGGCGAGGTGGGTTCCCCCGGCAAGACCCTTGCCGGGGCGGCCTCCACGGCCCCGGCAAGGACCTTGCCGGGGCAGCTTGCCCAACCCCGACGGGGTGCACCACCCTCGAGCCCAAAGCTTCCAATACCAACAACCACATTGGAACCAAGGCTCGGGAGGCGCCTCCATGATGGCATGTAGATCTTTGTGAAGATAAGAAGCACACAGAGTTGGATGAGGGTTAGAAGACGACGAGCCTCAACAAAACCCTTGTCGAGGGCATCCACGAGACCTTCGACAAGATACTTGCCGGGGACGACCATGGTGCCGCGGAAAGAATCTTGTCAGGGCCCCGGCAGGGCCCTTGCCGAGGACATCCGCGGAGCCATAGCCAGGCCCACACTCGCCAAGGTTCCACCGCCACTCCCATCCAGCTGCCAGCCCACCAGCTAGGCAGGCACCTGCGTGTCGACGTGAAGCTTCAGGCTAACTCAGCGCATGCCTACGTGGTCGCATGCAAATATTCGTGAAGGCCCTACCACCGCACCACCTTAGCAGCCTGCCCGCCTACATTGCGCTGACCGCCTCACTGGCCCAGGCGTGTGTCGAAGCAGGGCGAGGTGGCGGTAAAGTGAGGGGGACACTTAAGGGGGGCATTAAATGCGTCTTGTCCCGTAATGGCTAAGCGATAAGCTTAGCCACTGTACACCGATGCCACCTCCTGTGTGCCACTGCGGCGATCCCCTTGACTATAAAAGGAGGCCCGAGGCATCCAGGACAAGGATTCGAACCCTTGGACAAGGTACCCTCATCGTAGCTTGCTCAAGAACTCCAAGAACACTCAAATAGACGCAAAAGCAGGACTAGGGTATTACGCATGCTCGTGGCCCGAACCTGGGTAAACAACCCATGTGCTTGTGCTGATTGCTGATCCCGCTCTTCTCACGACTCCACGCCCCACAACCGTAGTAGGGATTCACGTGATCCCATAGGTGTCGTTTCCATCGACAACATGCAACATCTATAACCTTTCAAAATTAGCATCATAGACGGTACATAGACAAATGTATGTCATCCGGAAAACTGCTCAAGCAGAAGGCGAATATTGAGCCTTCATTGATGTTGAAGGTCTTTGCAACTTTAGGCCAGTGCCTGTGGATGATTGACCGTCCATCCTTTGTCCTCTTCAGGAACACTTCAATATTGAACCATGGGTGTTGTATGAATACCTTCCTCGCCTCCTGACCATACATGTGGTTTGAGAGGTAATCATTAGTGAACTGCTTTGGAAAGGCCTGAAAACAAGGATGTGCATAAATATCTTCTCTCTATTGGAAATGGGGCAAAGGAATAAAAAGACAAGGTATAATAGTTAGTACCATCATGTAGTGAACTAATCTCTTCTTCATTGTGCAGACAAAGATCCTGTTGTTTTTTGTCGCTAATTTCTTTATCCTAACAATCTTTTTGAGTTTCTTGACTTGACTGATATTCATGGACAACTCATTTCCCCATATGCAAAAAGGGTCGAACAGTGGGTCAAAACCTCTAACTGCAGGACCTACATGTGCAAGACCAAATTGTTTAAAACTTAAGTATTAGAATGGTTCCTGCAATTGCACAATAATGTGCTATTAGACAAAGTACCATGCATGTGCAATCCTCGATTCTAAACCTCAGTGCTTCCCATTGTTTCCCTGCAACACATATAAGGTAGTTAGTGGTCAGGTTAAGTGAGGGTTCGCATGCTATTAGTAAAATATGTTGATGAAAAATAAGCACATTGCAGATTCATCAGATTAATTCAAGCCACATGGAAAACCCATTTATCCAAACCAAGCATGATTAAGAACTAGAAAATATAGCAATTGTATATGTTTCCCATGTATCAAGTGCAGCCAAATTCGATTATTCCTCACATGCACGACAATACAAAATTCTACCCACGACAATTGGACATTGCACTGCAGAATCGAACCAAGCAGTTCTAAACACCACAACAAATGAACCAAACATTAACTGAGCATCACATTGCACAACATAACATACTCCTAATGGAAGATCAGACAGTTAACCAAACCAAGCATGCTTAACAACTTGGAAATATAGCAATTGTATTTGTTTCTCATGTATTTAGTACAGCCAAATTCAATTTATTTCTCACATGGTATACAATAACAGAATGCACCCGCAACAATTGAACATCGCATTGTAGAATGGAACCAAACAATTAACTAAACACCACAATAAATGAACCAAACGTTAACTGAGCACCACATTGCACAATGTATAACATACTAGAAGTTCAAACAGTTAACCAAACCAAGCATGCTTGACAACTTGGAAATATAGCAATTGGATTTGTTTCTCGTGTATTTTGTAAAGAAAAATTTGATTTATTTCTTACATGGAAGACAATACAAAATTGCCCCCTGAAGAATTGAACATCACATTTGCAGAATTGAACCAAACAGTTAACTAAACACGACAACTAATTAACCAAACAGTTAATAAGTGAGCACCACATTGCATGACATGTCGAACATATACACTAGAGCAACATATTGCATGGTAAAAGTAGATAGCACAATTCACTAGAATTTGTTAAGGAAAGGCAGTAGCTAGCATACCAAACATGGGTCTTTATAGTGAGCTAATAAGACAAGCTACTCCTCATTGTTGGAGATATCAATGATGATTGGCTCCTTGGGCATGGAAGAGGGCGAGGCCTCCAAATCGTGGGTGCCCTTGTCGTAGTGGTGAGTTGCCTGAGCTGCTCCAGGCACCAACCTTCTAGCTCTCGAGTTGACATAAGCATGTACACGCTGAGAAAACACCTCATAGTCTTCGTCGAAGGCACCGAGGGTGGCCTCGAGAAAACGCAACGAACTGTCGTTTAAAGAAGCCAACCGTGTCGCGGCGTCGGTGCGCAAGGCAACGATGGTGGCCTCAACGGCGAGGTGCTCCTTCAAGATCTGGGGGTCGGCACGAACGGCAGCCATCGCGACCTCATCTACGCGTGCGGCCGTGATTTGCTTATCCACTGCCAAATGCTCCTTGAGCTTCTGGCTATACTGTGTGCACCATGGCTTAGGGTGGCGCTTATTTGGTGGAGGGGTTGGTGATTTGGGTGGAAGGTTTCGCGTCGGCGGTCGGGGCATGTGGGATGTGGAAGGAGGAGGAGGAGGATGGGGGTCTGGTGTGGATTACCTGCCTGGATAGACGAGGCCGAGCAGTGTGAAGGAGGGTCGCTGACGAGGGGGGTGGCGCTGCAAGCAAGGAGTGAAGGTTTCAACTTGGAAAGGAAGGTGGAAAGAGGGGAAATGTGGCTTTTGGTAAGGGAGGCGGGGAGGTAGATATTTCCGCTGAAGCCAAATTTTTGAATTGGTTCAAAAAACTGGCGCACAAAGTGTCATCAGACACAGTCCCTTATTCAGAACTGTGTACGATATGTGAACATCACAAACGATTCAGATAGCTTAACCCGTGTGTGATGAGTGTGAACGTCAAAAATTTTGGTTCCAATTTCCCTGGTTACAGTGCTCATCCACGTCATTGCGTAATTTGGATACACAAAGGAGACTACGACACACCCACAATGTAGCCGACACACCTTCTCGCGTAAGTCGTATGCGTACTATACACTGACGGTGCTCCAGGATATTTTGTACTACATCTCACACGGTTGGTGATAATAGTGTGCGATCTACTTGATTTTTCGTCCTGATGTGAATTACATAATGGGGTCATAGTTGCAAAGGATGGTGTTTGAATTGCTAGAACTTCTATCTGCAGTGAACGTGCAACTATAGGTGTGTCGTAAAAAATGGAATTATTCAGGGTTCGTTTGGACATTTTTATACAATAACTTGGTTTTTTAGGCATTTCAGGTGCACAATTCAAAATTAAACTACATGCACATGCTCCAGTGCACCAAAATGGGTTGTAAAATGATATATGTGTCCATGGGTTGATGCTTACGTCCCATTCAAGAAATGGGGATGAATTTCAAACACCACAACAGCGTGGCTCTCCGGCAAACATTGAGGTGCTTGCTTTTGTAATTCTAGTAAATACAAAACTCGTCTGAAATTGATGACCCTTGGCATGCTATCATGGAAGGGCGTCAAGAATCTAGGCTAAAAAAATATTGTCCCATTTGGGGCAGGTTTTGGTATAAGCTTCTCGCAAACCAGAGCTTCCCTCACAACAAGCATGATGGTTTCAGTAGGGACCGTTCCACCTTGGGGGACGAAACAATATCTGTTGCATCTTCTTACTTTCAAAAATATTCTGGGGTTGTGCATTTTTTTGGGATTTTTCGTGGTTCGCGTGGACATTTTTATACATTAACTGAGTTTTCTATGCTTTCATGTGCATAATTCAAATTTAAACTATATGCACATACTCCAGTGCATATAAATCAAATGTGTGTCCTTGGTTGCAACCTTAGGTCCCATGCAAGAAATGGAATGAATGTCAAACACCTTTGCCACCATCGCTCGGCCACTAACATTGAGATACATGGTTTTAAAATTCTAGTAAATCGAAAACTTGTCTGAAATTCATGAAACTTGACATGCTATCATGGAACGGCAGCAACATGTGGTGGTAAAATTATTATCCCATTTGGGCAAGTTGGGGTATAAGCTTCTCACAAACCAGAGCTTCTCACAACAAGCCTCATGTTTACGGTAGGAACATTTCACCTTTCTGGACGAAACGATATCCGTTACCTCTTCTTGATTTAAATTTTTTCTCTAGTGTCAACATAGAACAACAGGAGTGTTGTGTTAAATTTTGGAATTTTCGGGGTTCGGTTGGACATTTTTATGCATCAATTGAGTTTTCAATGCATTTATGTGCATAATTCAAATTTGAACTACATGCACATGCTCTAATGCATATAAATTGGTTGAAAATTCAAATTTGTCTCCTTGGTTGCATGCTTAGGTCCCATGCAAGAAATGGGAATGAATGTCAAACACCCTGCCACCGTCACTAGGCCACATGAGATACCTAGTTTTTAAATTCTAGTAAATCCAAAACTCGTCTCAAATTCATGAAACATGGCATGCTATCATGGAGCGGCATCAGCATGTTGTCGTAAATTTTTTTGTCCCATTTGGGGCAGGTTTGGGTATAAGCTTCTCACAACAAGTCTAATGGTTTCGGGAGAGAATGTTTCACCTTTCTGGATGAAACGATAGCCATTGCATCTTCTTGATTTCAATTTTTTCTCTAGTGTCAACAAAGAACAACAGGAGTGTTGTGTAAAATTTTGGAATTTTTTAGGGTTTGTGAGGACATTTGTACGCATTAATTGAGTTTTCAATGCATTTATGTGCATAATTCAAATTTGAACTACATGCACATGCTCTAATGCATATAAATTGGTTGAAAATTCAAATATGTGTCCTTGGTTGCATGCTTAGGTCACATGCAAGAAATGGGATTGAATGTCAAACACCCTGCCAAAGTCACTCGGCCGCAAACATTGAGATACCTAGTTTTTAAATTCTAGTAAATCCAAAACTCGTGTGAAATTCATGAAACCTGGCATGTTATCATGGAATGGCACCCGACATGCCGTGGTAAATTGTTTGTCCCATTTGGGGCAGGTTTGGGTATAAGCTTCTCACAAACCAGAGCTTCTCACAACAAGCCTGAAGGTTTTGGTAGGGACCGTGCCACTTTTGGGGACGAAACGATACATGTTGCCTGTTATTGCTTTCAAAAAGTTTCTAGTGTCAACATAGAAACACAAGAGTGTTGTGTTAAATTTTGAAATTTTTCGGGGTTTGTTTGGACATTTTTATACATTAACTAGGTTTTCTAGGCATTTTATGTGCATAATTCAAATTTGAACTACATGCACATGCTCCAGTGCATATAAATTGGTTGAAAAAAAAATCAAATTTGTGTCCTTGGGTGCATGCTTAGGTCCCATGCAAGAAATGGGAATGAATTTCAAACACTAGGGCATTATTGATTGCCGGCAAAACATTGAGATACTTTGTTTTTAAATTCTAGTAAATCCAAAAATCATCTGAAATTCATGAAACTTGGCATGCTATCATGGAATGGCACCCGACATGCTGTGGTAATTTTCGTGTCCATTTTGAGAGAAGGCGCACTCGAATAACAGTCAATAAAGGCATTTTGATACAACTAGCTGCCACTCTAACATCACAAACGTTTTAGATGGAACACCCGTATGTACACTGACAGCTTCCCCAGTAAGCCAAGGGAAAATGTGCCGAGCATGATTCGTGCAGCTCTTCATCGCAAAATTTTTAGATAGAACACCTATATGCAAAGTGAGAGTTATGGTCTTCTGCAGTAAGCCAAGGGAAAATTTGCTGCGCAGGATTTGTGCATCTCCTCAATGCAAACGGTTCAGATTGAATAAGGTATGCAAAGCGAGACTTCGGCGCTAAGCCAAGAGAAAATTTGGCAAGCAGGATTTCTATCTCCCTTCAACACAAATGGTTTTTTCAGATGACCCATGTGCAACCACGTACAGACAATTTGGTAAGATTTGCATCTGTCATATTGGGTATATTGCCATTTGTCAAACTAGAAAGATTGACATTTGTTGATCTAGTAACATTGCCATTTGTCAATCCTTGTAACACTGCGATTTGTCAAAATATGCAGCTAAAAATCACTAGCATTATCTAATTTTTGCAACTAAAATTCTGTAATTAAGCATAGATTTCATTCATAAATTAAGCACTCGTGCTTAATTTATACAAATAGTTCAACTCGTAAATGAACCGACCAAACTTTTCCTAAATTGTTGCCAACCACATACTAAAATAGCTAGCTCAACTATATATACTACCTAATTTTGAGTATGTTGTACAGTTCCACCACATCTATAGTAAGATGAACTGAACAAAATAGCCCCTAAATACTACTACTACTACTACTACTACTACTACTACTACTACTACTACTACTACTACTACTACTACTACTACTACTACTACTACTACTACTACTACTACTACTACTACTACTACTACTACTACTACTACTACTACTACTACTACTATGGAGGGGCTTTGTACTACTTCCGGCATCCTCTTCTCTATCGAGCACGCTTAGTAAGAGGAAGAGGAGGAGGCTACCAACGAGCTGGACAACTGCAATACGGTGCCTGCCGCTGCTGCACCTTCAGCGACACTCACCTCGAACGTCCTCTGCCGCTCTAGACGACCCCTTGATAACCCACAAGTATAGGGCATCAATTGTAGTCTCTTTTGATAAGTAAGAGTGTCGAACCCAACGAGGAGCTAAAGGTAGAACAAATATTCCCTCAAGTTCTATCGACCACCGATACAACTCTACGCACGCTTAACGTTCGCTTTACCTAGAACAAGTATGGAACTAGAAGGACTTTGTAGGTGTTGTTGGATAGGTTTGCAAGATAATAAAGAGCACGTAAATAAAAAGTAGGGGATGTTTAGATAAAGAAGCAATAAAGTAAATATAGCGAGTGTGGAAAAGTGGTGGTAGGAGTTGTGAAATTGTCCCTAAGCAATTGACTACTTTACTAGACCGATAGCAAGTTTTATGTGGGAGAGGCATAAGCTAACATACTTTCTCTTCTTGGATCATATGCACTTATGATTGGAACTCTAGCAAGCATCCGCAACTACTAAAGATCATTAAGGTAAAACCCAACCATAGCATTAAAGCATCAAGTCCCCTTTATCACATACGCCACAACCCCCTTACTCGGGTTTATGCTTCTGTCACTCAAGCAACCCACTATAAGAGAATCATGAACATATTGCAACACCCTACAGCGGGAATCTCTCACGCTTGCGCGACATGGAGGGCACTATAGGACAGCAACATAACCACAAGCAAATTAAACCAATCATAGCAATTCACCAATTACCGATAGGACAACAAAAATCTACTCAGACATCATAGGATGGCAACACATCATTGGATAATAATATGAAGCATAAAGCACCATGTTCAAGTAGAGGGTACAGCGGGTTACGGGAGAGTGGACCGCTGAATATAGATGGGGGAAGGTGATGGAGATGTTGGTGAAGGTGATGGAGGTGTTGGTGTAGATCGCGGTGATGATGATGGCCCCCGGCGGCGTTCTGGCACCACCGGAAGCGAGGGGGAGAGATCCCCCCTTCTTCTTCTTCTTACTTGACCTTCTCCCTAGGAGAAGGGTTTCCCCTCTGGTTCATGGTCTCCATGGCGTGGGAGGGGCGTGAGCCCCTCCAAGATTGGATCTGTCTCTCTGTCTCTCTGTCTCTCTCTGTTTCTTATATATCCGGAGATCCGTAACTCCGATTGGATTGAAACCTTCACCAAGATTTTTTTCCCGAAAATTAGCTTTCTTGCAGCCAAAGAAGAGCAGTAACCGCCTTATGGGGTGTCGCACATAACAAGCATGCTCATTTAAAGATATTCCCTCAACTACGCTAGTTGGGGTTTCAGCACGAGCACAAAGGGATCGAAGATGATCCAAGTAAAAAGCTTCGGGAGTGTGATATCTTTTGAGTGGTTCTTCAACCATTGGTTCAGTAGGTACAACTAATTTTTTTCTATTTTGTGTTTCCTACCCATAACTAAAGAAATAAAACAACTAAGAACAGCAAATAAAAATTACTTAGTGATAAAGAAACCAAGCACACACGAGAATATTCACCCCACGCTATGACTCCACGCCAACGGCGCCAGAAAAAGGTCTTGATAACCCACAAGTATAGGGGATCAATGGTAGCCTCTTTCGATAAGTAAGAGTGTCGAACCCAACAAGGAGCTAAAGGTAGAACAAATATTCCCTCAAGTTCTACCGACCACCGACACAACTCTACGCACACTTAACGTTCGCCTTACCTAGAATAAGTATGAAACTAGAAGGACTTTGTAGGTGTTGTTGGATAGGTTTGCAAGATAATAAAGAGCACGTAAATAAAAAGAAGGGTCTGTTTAGATAAAGAAGCAATAAAGTAAATATAGCGAGTGTGGAAAAGTGGTGGTAGGAGTTGTGAAATTGTCCCTAAGCAATTGACTACTTTACTAGACCGATAGCAAGTTTTATGTGGGAGACGCATAAGCTAACATACTTTCTCTTCTTGGATCATATGCACTTATGATTGGAACTCTAGAAAGCATCCGCAACTACTAAAGATCATTAAGGTAAAACTCAACCATAGCATTAAAAGCATCAAGTCCCCTTTATCCCATACGCCACAACCCCCTTACTCGGGTTTATGCTTCTGTCACTCAAGCAACCCACTATAAGTGAATCATGAACATATTGAAACACCCTACAGCGGGAATTCCTCACGCTTGCACGACACGGAGGGCACAATAGGACAGAAACATAACCACAAGCAAATTAAACCAATCATAGAAATTCACCAATTACCGATAGGACAACGAAAATCTACTCACACATCATAGGATGGCAACACAACATTGGATAATAATATGAAGCATAAAGCACCATGTTCAAGTAGAGGGTACAACGGGTTGTGAGAGAGTGGACCGCTGAATATAGATGGGGGGAGATGATGGAGACGTTGGTGAAGATGATGGAGTTGTTGGTGTAGATTGCGGTGACGATGATGGCCCCCGGCGGCGCTCCGGCGCCACCGGAAGCGAGGGGGAGAGAGCCCCCCTTCTTCTTCTTCTTCTTCTTCTTCTTCTTCTTCCTTGACCTTCTCCCTAGATGGGAGAAGGGTTTCCCCTCTGGTCCATGGTCTCCATGGCATGGGAGGGGCGAGAGCCCCTCCAAGATTGGATCTGTCTCTTTGTCTCTCTCTGTTTCTGCGTTTTTAGATTATGCCCTTTCACCGTTTCTTATATATCCGGAGATCCGTAACTCCGATTGGATTGAAACCTTTGCCAAGATATTTTTCCGAAAATTAGCTTTCTTACGACCAAAGAAGAGCAGTAACCGCCTTACGGGGTGCCCACGAGGGTCGGGGGCGCGCCCACCCCCCTGGGGCGCGCCCCCTGCCTCATGGCCCCCTCGGGCACCGTCTCGTGTTGATTTTTCCTCCCAAATCTCACAAATATTACAAAAATATTCTCCGTCCATTTTTATCCCGTTTGGACTTCGTTTGATATGTGTTTTCTGTGAAACATAAAACATGCAACAAACAGGAACTGGCACTGGGCACCGGATCAATATGTTAGTCCGAAAAATAATATAAAAAGTTGCCAAAAGTATATGAAAGTTGTAGAATATTGGCATGGAACAATCAAAAATTATAGATATGACAGAGACGTATCACCCCTCTCGAAGCGGCCGGACTGCTCGTAGATCTCCTGATTCCTCGCCTCTACGTCGGCGTGTGCCGCGACCTTGGTGGCGGTAAGGCTCTTTGAGTGCTCGACGAGGCGCTCCTCCTCCTCTCGCAGGAACTCGATGTAGCGCATAAGGTCACTGCCGCACGTGCGGGCATCCACCTCCACCTCCCTCCTTCGGGCGGTGGTGGCGGAGCGGGTGATGATCCTGGCAGTCGACGGTGGGTTGGCGGCCACGGCGGCCGACGATGGGGTGGCGGCCACGACCACCACCTCCCGCCTTCGGGCCGCGGTGACGGAGCGGGCCGATAGTGGGGTGGCGGCCATGAAGGCCGCCTCCTGCCTTTGGGCCGCGGTGGCAGAGCAGGCGATGGCCCAGGCTTTCAAAGGAGCTATGGCGGCAACGGCGACCGGCAACAGCTGCCGACGGGCACCAGCGGCCGAGCGTGTGGTGGGTGTTCCGTGCACACCCAACAGGGACGCCACATGCACTACACTACGCCAGCGACAGCGTCGCTGCCGCAGTGTAGCCTCCCAGCTGGAGCTGTGCTCCGATGACGGCGGAGTGGCTGAGAGAGGACGACATTCCGGTGCCATTGTCGATTGTGGGAGAAGCAGCCGAGATAAGCTACAGGGAGGGAGGGGAAAATGCGACGCATGACTGATTCTCCTTGTACTGATAGTGCATTACAAGGTCCAAGTCTCCGCTCCCCTACACCACCATCCAAGGTGCTTGCTCTAACTTGGCAGTGTGATATGTGGTTGCATGTCGCATATGGTGTCTAACTTGTATTGCTCCTAATTAGTGTGAACTGCATCTGCTTAGCTTACACATGATACGTGTGAATATGACACGCTTTCTTGTTTTTGTTACATACTATATCTATCTATCACACCATGTTCTTACATGAAACTACTCTTCTTGTGTATCCTGCATCAGTCACTTAAGATGGGACACCTTTAAGTTGGCAGTGTGATACTGGTTTGCATCTTGAATATGATTTCTAGCATGTATTGCTTCTAGTTTGATGAATGCCACCTATGACGAGACAGTTTTAACTTGGCAGAGTGATATTGATTGCACCTTCCATATGGTCTCTAGTTTGCAGTGCTTCTAATTTGTTGAAGTGCCTTCTGCTTAGTTACCACATCATAGGTGTGAATATGTCAAGCCGTCCATTTTTTCGTACATATTCCATCCTAGTATCATGACTTTGCCTTTCATCAGAGTAGTGTTCATCACTATCATGCATGAATGAGTTCTGAAGAGCGAATTATATTCCTTTTTCTTGTCGATTTGACCTCACAATGCAAAATCAATAAAGCTGAAGGAAATTGGTAAGGCATTGGATGATGGTGGTCCTTCCGAGCAACTGCAACGGAGGTTCTTTATAGATTCTACTCCGCCATCCTCCCAACAAGATTCGCAAGACAACGCAAGGCTAGACAGTCAACGTAGATGTGTAGATGATGAGCACATCTCCCCTACTCCACCATCACAGGTGCTTGCTCTAACTTGGCATTATTATATGTGGTTGCATGTTGCGTATGATGTCTAGCTTGTATTGCTTCTAACTTTGTTGAATTGCATCTGCTTACTTTACACATAATGCCTGTGAATATGACATGTGTTCCTGTTTCTAGAACATACTATATCTGATCACACGATGTTCTTACATCAGACTACTGTTCTTGCATATCCCACATCAGTCACTTATGATAAGGCACCTTTAAGTCGCCACTGTGATATTGGTTGTGTCTTGCATATGATTTCTGGCATGTACTGCTTCTAATTTGTTGAAACGCCATACAGTTTGAACTTGGCAGAGTGATATTGGTTGCATCTTTCATATGGTGTCTAGCTTGCAGTGCTTGTAATTTGTTGAAATGTCATCTGCTTAGTTACCACGTCATAGGTGTGAATATGTCACGCCATCCTGTTTTTCATACATATTCCATCCTCGCATCATGTGTTTGCCTTTCATCCGAGTAGTGTTCGTCAGTATCATGCATGAATGAGTTCTGAAGAGCGAATTTTATTCCTTTTTCTTATCGGTTTGACTTCACAATGCGAAATCATTACAGCTGACGGAAATTAGTCTGGCAGTGGATGATGGTGGTCCGTTGAAGCAACTCAAACAGGGGGTCTCTACAGATTCTACTCCGCCATCCTCCCAACAAGATTCGCAAGACAACACAAGGCTGGATACCAACGAGGCTGTAGATGATGAGCACATCTCCCTACTCCACCATCACAGGTGCTTGCTCTAACTTGGCACTATTATATGTGGTTGCATGTTGCGTATGATGTCTAGCTTGTATTGCTTCTAACTTTGTTGAATTGCATCTGCTTACTTTACACATAATGCCTGTGAATATGACACGTGTTCCTGTTTCTAGAACATACGTGTACATGATGAGCACATCTCCCCTACTCCACCATCACAGGTGCTTCCTCTAACTTGGAACTGTTATATGTGGTTGCATTTTTCGTATGATGTCTAGTTTGTATTGCTTCTGATTATGTTGAATTGCATCTGCGTAGCTTACAACTTATACCTGCAACGATCACTTACCCATAAGACACATTTAACTTGGAACTGTGATGTAGGTTGCATATTGCATTGTCTTCTAGCTTGTAATGCTTCTAATTTCTTGAAATGGCACTTACGACGAGGCACTTTTTACCTGATAGAGTGATATTGGTTGCATGTTCATATGGTGCCTAGCTTTCATTTCTTCTAATTTTGTTGAAATGCCTTTTGCTTACTGTTTTTTCATACAAATTCCATCCTCCTATCATACGTGTGAATATGAAACGTTGTCTTTTTTTGTATATATTCCATCCTCCTATCCTGCGCTTGCCTTACATCAAAATAGTGTTCGTCTATATCATGCATCAACCAGTTATGCAGAGCTAATTTTATTAATCTTCTTGTGGTTTTGACTTCATAACGCAATATTAGAAAATAGGAAGGAAAAAGAGTAAGTTAGGGGATGTTGGTGGTCCTCCGCACCGACGCAAACAGAGACTCTCTAGATTTGTCACTGCTACTGCTAATGAAGTTGAAGTCCCAAGTCTACATGATGAGTTCATCTCCCATGCTCAACCATCGCAGGTGCTTGCTCTAAGTTGACAGTGTGATCATTGGTTTCATGTTGCATATGTTGTCTAGCCTGTATTTCTTCTATTTTGATTAAATTGCACCTGCTAAGTTTATACGTTATACATGTGCATATTACATGGCTTTCTGTGTCTAGAATACATTGCATATATCTATCATACTTGTTCTTACATCAAAGTACTGCTGTTGTGTATCCCGCATCAGTCACTCATGATTGGACGCTTTTAACATGGCAGTTTGATAGTGGTTGCATCTTGCATTGATTTCTACGTTGTACTGCTTCTAATTTTTTGAATTGCCACTTATGACAAGACACTTTTAACTTGGCAGAGTAATGTTGGTTGCATCTTTCATATGGTGTCTAACTTCCATTACTTCTATTTTCTTGAAAATCCTTCTGCTTAGTTTACACATCATAGCTGTGAATATGTCATGTCGTCCTATTTTTTTACATATTCCATCCTCATACAGTTGTCTTAAATCAAAGTATTTCTTGTCTGTATCATCCAACATTGAGTTCTGAAGAGCAATTTTATTCTTTTGTGTTGTGGGTACGGCTTGACATGGCAAAGTCAAAAAAGAGCAAGGAAAATAATATAGTAGGGAGTGGTGTTACTCGCCGGGTGAAACGGAAAAGAATCAGCCATCGAGATTCTGCTGGTACTTATAGTGCAGTAGAAGGTCCAAGGCCACCGGCTAAATCTACAAACACAGTATCACCTGCTCCACCAGCTGCAGCATCCGCTTCAACTGTACCAACATCTCAACTAGTTACTCATTCGTTTGCTCGGGCGGCCAGTTCCCAAGCTGCCTTCACACCTAACACTACTTCGAAGCATGGCGACACAACAGACTTGGCAAGATCAGATGAACCTCATGAGCATCAACACCAAGACGGTACGTGACCGAGTCAAGTTGCAGTTGCATGCTCCTTTATATGTACTCTCACGGTTTGATGTACACTAACACTTTCCATATTCGTTGTTGAACTAGCACCACGGCGCAAGAGGAAATAGACATCAGGGATTATGCTTGACAGATTAACAAAATCTAAAGGAAGAAGAATGGAGATCCATTTTGAGGCAGGTTTAAAAAGGCCACGTGATGCTATAGAGTCAGCCAAGTTACTATCAGAGGCAGCCGTTGCCGTTAGGTGTCATGCACGTATCCTCCCAACGTGGATCCAGTACAGGAATGAGAAAGACAATACCCAGTTTAACACCTTCCTTGACCATTTATCCGTAAGTAATGTTATTCATCGCAATTGGTAATATTGTCTTGCTCTGTCCCATACTTTATAGCTTCCACCTAATAAGACTCACATTCTTTTTTCAACAGATGAGGTTCAAGTTGGATCCAAAAGATGATGCAAATAAACAAGCATGCACTCATGTTTTCAGTCTCCTCTACAACAGTATCGGTACCACCTTAGAAAATCTCACTTTGAAGGCAAGGCTAACAATGAAATCTCCCAAACATCTCCAGTGGAATATATTACAGATGAAGACTGGACAATCCTCGTTAAACACTGGTCTAATCCAATGTATCATGTAGGCTATATGTATTTGATCAAACCACATATTGAACTTGTATTTATGTATTTGCCTTACAAGTGTATCTTCTTCTAGGCTAACTGTTTGAAGAACAAAATCAACCGTTCTAAAGTGAAATTCCAACAGACAATAGGATCTCGTAGCTAAATTGCACACTGCGAGGCTCTTGGAAATAGCTGCTATTTCCTTCTTTTTTTGTGCCATATTATCGTATCTATATTGACTTGTTCCAAATACAGAGGAAAGCCCGTGCGGACCAAAAAGAACCTGAACCGAATGCAGTGCGAATCTTTAAGGATTGCCACACCAACAAGATGAAGAGCATGAGCACACCAGTTCAAGCCGCTGTTATAAGTCCTTACTCCTCCTGCCTTTGAACTGATTGGTACTATGATGTGTTCATTTAACTACTTGGTTTGCACCTAATGTCAGTTACTCTATTAAATTTTATACACAATTATCTTAATGTATCATTTCACCTTACATGGTTTAAAAGAGATGAAGGATATTATTTTGGTCTTGATCTGTAATCTAGTTGTTATGTTCACGTGCGCACACAATGATAAAATAGCATGTTTGTTTTATATCTGTTTGCCCATGATATGAATGATGGCATACTACGTTCATCCTACTTTAAACCATGTCTCTTTATCCTTAGATGTCAACGAATGTGAGGAAATAGACAATACAGTAGGCATGCTACATGGACATATGTTCCGAAAGTGGTTTTATTATGTAATTGGCACTACAATACATCCTAATGTATTACAGTAGTTCACCAAAATAAGTTATGTATAAATGTGTAACCTACTTTTTTTGTTTTTTTCTCATTAGTAACTTATCTGGTACACTAATCTACAAGTTCAAAATTTCAGGAAGCTATGGAACAAAGGATTAAACAGCCACAACCACCTGAAGGTGACGAGTCTACCACAGGCACAATGTCACCTCTTGCTGCAAAGGCGTCAAGATCTCTCCACTAACGAAGCAAAAAGCACCTTCCTGCGTAATTCTGGGTTGGTTCTCAAGGTAACCTCGTCCGAATCGCCTACTGAACAAAATCTTCCTGCTAGACAGAGTGATATATCTGTGCTCCAGACACAAGTCCAATCCCTAATGGACTTCATTTTGGAAACAAGAATAGTAGTTGACAAATGTCATCAAGATATGAATGGTTTTGAAACCAGACTATCAGACATTCGCTTCGTTGTTCAAGAGCAATGGCGGAAAAAGGTGAAGATCGTGCTGCTCCATCAGATTCTACAGCCCGAAACATTAGCACTCAGGTCAAATGATTTGTGCTTCTATACATCTGATGGTGCTTTTATCTGCAAGGACTGTAAACTTTATGCCAACAGGCCTTTTGTTGTATGGTTGGAATTTATTTTGTTGTGATACAACATTTATGATGCTGCCAAAGGCTGCAGTAATTACGATGCTACTTTTGTATAGTGTAGGTTTATCTTAGTCATGTATTCGGCCGAAAGCTTAGTAGGAGCCCGACATGCCAACATTCGTCGGGCCCATTCCAATTGGGCTAAAAACGATTATGGGCCGAAATTTGCATGTAGCCCACTAAAAATATATGGGCCGAAATCAGCATAAGCTTTCATATTTTTCTGGTAAGCATGTGCCCATAGTGGGCCTTTAACAGGCCTAAGCATAATTTGGGACCTCAGTAACAATCGGTCGTTTACAGGTGTAAATATCTCGAGCCCATAAAAAACATGGGCCTTTAATAGACCGAAAGTGAGATTGGGCCTTGATTGTGCCAAATAACTCACTAGTCTTAGCAGGCCGAAATGGTGGCCCATTTACGATGTGGATCTTTGACATGCCGAAATTCGGACAGGCCGTAAATGCGCCGACCTAATGCACGGGCCTTTAACAGGCCGGAAGTTTGGTCGGGCTAGATTATCGTCATTTTTATATGGCCCGTTAATGGGCCTGATGTGACGTTGGGCCACATACGGCCCATGGTTTTCGTCCGACGTTAACAGGCCGAAAACCACAATAGGATGCAAGTGGCCAAAATCTATAGTGGGCCTCTAACAGGCCGAATGTCAGACATGGCCGAATATGACCCAAATCCTTCACGGTTGTTTATGGGCCGAAAGTTTCAATGGCCTGTAAATGTGCCCATATGAAGCAGGACCTTTAACAGGCCGGAAATAGACCGGGCCGTAATTCGGCCCAAATACTTAGCGGACTGTTAACGGGCCAGAAGTGACCATGGGCCACGATGATGACAAGTTTAGGACAGGCCGTTGACGGGCCGATTTGAAACTAGCCGTACGGGCCTTAACAGAGAATGTTGGGCCTTTAGCTGGGCCGGCCCATTTTGGTCTGCAAAATCTTGTGGGCCTTTAGCTGGGCGGGCCCATTGTGGTCTGCTAAATCTTGTGGCCTTTAGCTGGGCCGGCCCATTAAGGTCTGCAAAATCTTGGGGGCCTTTAGCTGGGCCGGCCCATTATGGTCCGCTAAATCTTATGGGCCTTCAGTTGGGCCGGCCCATTTAAACTTTATGGGCCACTTTTGGGCCCGTCCACGTGTCAACATATCATAGGCCCATCTAGACCGTTGGATGAGTGACACATGTGCCAACGCGGACCTGACGCGTGGTTCCGTCGGCCAATGAGAATTTTACACGTGGAAAATCGGCATTGGTCGTGGCTGTTAGCGGGTTATCGGATCCAAAACCGGACCCGATAGCTTAACGGCGTTCCATTACGGTGGATACCACATGTCGGTCTGTGGCACCCCGGCTCAGAGAAACCGAAACGCCCTGTATTCCAGCCCAGAGATCGAGGAGAAGTCTTCTGGAATACGGCACTGCTTATTATAGAACAAACCGGCCTTCTATTATTACACGAATATGAATACAAGGTATCCGATACTACAATGAATAACATCGGCATGGCGACACTACGCCATCCTCAGTTGCTCTATGCAAGCAGCAGAACAACTCGAAGCAGCGGAATAACTCTAGCAGCGATATATTGGTGAAGATCGCGGTGATGATGATGGCCCCCGACGGTGTTCCGGCGCCACAGGAAGCAAGGGGGAGAGAGCCCCCCTTCTTCTTCTTACTTGACCTTCTCCCTAGATGGGAGAAGGGTTTCCCCTCTGGTCCTTGGCTCCCATTGTCGGTGTCAAAACCGGCGGATCTCGGGTAGGGGGTCCCGATCTGTGCGTCTTAGGCTGATGGTAACAGGAAGCAAGGGACACAATGTTTACCCAGGTTCGGGCCCTCTCGATGGAGGTAAAACCCTACTTCCTACTTGATTAATATTGACGATATGAGTAGTCAAGAGTAGATCTACCACGAGATCGTAGAGGCTAAACCCTAGAAGCTAGCCGATGATGATTATGATGGTAATTGTGATCGACCTTCTAAGGACCAACCTCTCCGGTTTATATAGACACCGGAGAGGGCTAGGGTTTACACGGAGTCGGTTACAAGGAAGGAAACATAATATCCGGATCGGCAAGCTTGTCTTCCATGCAAAGGAGAGTCCCATCCGGACACGGGACGGAGTCTTGAGTCTTGTATCTTCACGCTTCAATAGTCCGGACGATGTATATAGTCCGGCTGTCTGGATACTCCCTAATCCAGGACTCCCTCAGTAGCCCCTGAACAAGGCTTCAATGACGATGAATCCGGCGCGCAGTCTTGTCTTCGGCATTGCAAGGAGGGTTCCTTCTCCGAATATTCCAAGGTAATTATCGAACACTTAAAACGTGTCCGGATCCGCAAAATGATCTTCACATACCGCCGTAGAGAGAATAACATTTCACAAATGCAATCTGCTGACAACTTTTTAGACAACATGACATGTCATTTCGGTCGGGTCATTATTCGAACCGTTTTCCCACAACCAGCCACAGCGCATATTGCGAGGCGGTTTCCTTGACACGTCTTGTCAAAGCAGAGATCGTGTCCCCTTATCACGGGATTCTCATCAATACGGGTATGAGTAATCCCACCACGCCATCAATCGTGGCGCTTGGGAAGTAAGCGATTATCAACGGGCGAGCGGGGAGGCGCATCACTTTCGTTGCCTCTATAAAGGGATAAGATTTCCCCATTTTTACCCACGCCTTCTTCCTCCTTTGCCCACTCTTGCCCCCTCGAGCTCCAGTGCCCTAGCCCAAGTCTTCACCGCATAGCTAAACATGTCCGGAGCAGGAGGCAAGTGGGTGGCTTCCATCGTGAAGGAGAAGCATATCGCGAATCTTCGGGCGGCCGGATACTTGGCTGCAGACATAGCGCACCAGCTACAAGACAATGGGCAGGTCATTCCGACCCCGGGACCCCACGAGAGGGTCGTGTTCGTCGCCCACTTCGTCCATGGACTGGGATTTCCACTTCATCCCTTCATCCGCGGGCTCATGTTCTACTATGGGCTAGATTTCCATGATCTAGCACCAAATTTCGTCCTCAACATCTCGACGTTCATCGTCGTATGCGAGGCCTTCCTCCGCACCAAGCCTCACTTTGGCTTGTGGCTGCAAATCTTCTGCGTGAAGCCGAAGATCGTGAGCGGCTAGCAAGCGGAGTGCGGAGGGGCCATGGTGGGCAAGATGCCTAATGTCACATGGCTTGACGGTTCCTTTGTGGAGACCATGAAAGGGTGGCAGTCGGGGTGGTTCTATATCACCGAGCCGCGTGGTGCCAATTGGACAGCGGCCCCCGAATTCCGATCCGGAACCCCCATGCGGCTCACCTCCTCGGAAAGAAAGGGCCTGGCCTGGGGCAAACCTACGGAGCTGACCGAGCTCCAAATCTGCATCAAGAGCATGAAGGACAAGAACATCAAGCTTGTCAACGTGATCCAGGTCATGCTCGTTCACCGGATTCTTCCGTGCCAAAGGCGGGCATTTAATCTGTGGGAGTTCGGCCGAACACCAGACGCTTCGGAGGCTCTACGGCATGACACATAAAGACACATGGAAGGCGCTGTTCAAGGCCTCCGAAGTACCTCCTCCCACATCCGAGGACCGTGGGCTTCACACCGCGCGGCCCCAGTCCGGTGAGTTTTCTGAATACCACCGGATTCAATTCTTCCCAGTATATTCATGGGGAAGTATTAAGTAATTGTGCATTTTTAATCAGGATTATGTGGACACAGTGGAGCAGATTGACTGCCCGGCTCCGCTGCCAGAAGGCCCAGCTAATGCTCTCCTGACGGAGATGCTAGTCCCGGCGCCCTACAAGGTGCCGGAGAAGAAGGCCGAAAAGAAGGCCCCGGGGATCCGAAAGGGTCTCCGGTGTAAGGTTGTGCTGGAAGCCTCGTCCGAAGATGACAAGGCACACTCCTCCCCCGAAGGGGAGGAAGAAGAAGAAGAAGAAGGGGCCACCCCACCCGGAGAGGATGAGGGGCCTGAGAAGGCGAACCAGAGGGCCGGGAAAGGCCCTCGGCACAAGGCTGTCATACCACGTCGTCTGACGACGATGAGATAGATTCCTCCCACGGAGGCGGGGGCAAGCAAGAAGAAACTCTACCTCCCCGCACTCGGGAGGAGAAAAAGAGGAAAGTCGGCCCGAAGGGGGAGGCTGGGACGTCCAAGAAGGGAAAGGTGTCCCTTCCGGACTACTCCGCCACGGCCGCCCATAGCGAGCAGGGGTGGCTGCCCAGGGGGAAGCCCCTAACGCAATTGTAAGTATCCGCACTCTATCATGACTTTACTTCACAGTCTTTTTATAACGCCGAACATATATGCAGTCCAGCCAGGGTTCATCCTGAGGTCTTGTCTTCGGATGGGTCCCTAAGTGATTCGGCGATGAACTTGCTCCCGACGGCCACTACTCCTCAACCCGTGGATGAAACGGAGGTGTTGTCCCGAAGGCTCCCAGAGTGGGGGCAGGTGACTCTGGAGACGCCTCAAGGCGAAGCTCTAGATGTCAGACACGCGGGGTTCAAGATCCCCGCGGATCGTGTCGATGAGAGCCGCGGTAGGCCGGGCTCTCAGCCGAACACTATTCCGGAACCCCAACGGTTTCAGACTAAGGCGGGCAGCCCCTCGTTAGGGAGGGCGAGCCGTCCGTGCCGAGGACTTCCGCTACGCCTGAGGCGTTGGATTTTCTACTGGAAGCGCTTCGAGGTGCTTCCATGGATGAAGAGCACCGGACTCTTATGAGTGCGGTGATTTAGAAGGTTTTTTCCGCCAAAAGCGGACTAACTGAAGCTTGCACCAGCCTCCTGACATGATTTGAGGTAAGTAAAAAATGTGTGAAATTATCACCCGATAGGTAGTAGCCCCTAATACTCTATTTGGTGTTCGGAAAGAAAAGACAAGCGGAGGGTCAATTATAATCCGCAGGAGTCTAATAATAAATGTGCATGAATGAGCAGGCTGTGCTGCTTGCCGCTGCTGCCCGCATAGCCGAGGTCGCCGAACTAAAGCGGGACCGGAGCAGGCGCAGGGAGAGCTCGACCTCACGAAGAGGCAGCTCGAAGAGAACAAAGGTGAGTGATTCCCCGCTCTTATTTATTTAAGGATAGATAAAATCGATTAGTCTAACGACGAAGCATCGTGACTGTGTAACAGGGGCCACCACTGAAGTGGCGTCCCTGAAGAAAGCGTTGTCTGAGGCCGAAGATAAGGCGGCCTTGGAATGTAAGGAGCGCGAAAAGAAAAGTGCTAGAGTGGGCGAGGTACAACAAGAGCTCCGGGACCTCGGCAAAAAGTTCGAGTCCGTGGAGCATGATCTGAAGATGAAAGAGGCCAAGCTTGCGAAGGCCCTTGCGAGTATGAAAGATGCCAAGGCCGAAGCCGACAAGGCACAACAGGAAATCCAGGCGGCCAAGAAGATAGCGGTGGGTAAGACATTCTTTATGCAAAGCAAACATGTGGAGGAGGCGTTTCTTTTACTTACCCGAATTCGGAGCTCTCAAGGGGCATTCGCAGATCTGCCACGCAGCGTCTTAGACGCCGCGGAGTTCTACCGTGCCGAGGAGGGGAGCTCCACGGAGAAGTTGTTCTGGTCCCAGTATGCTGGGGCCGAACACCCAATGCCTCTGAGTGACCAACTGAAGCAGTTGGTCGAACTCCACAGGGTAGCCGAAGTGGCTATGAAAGATTCCATAGTCCGGATGTGGCCTGGTGAGCCCCTGCCTACTAGATACTTTGGCCTGATCAAGCGGATGGTGAATGTCTGTCCGCGGCTTGAAGTGATCAAGCGATCCGTTTGCATTGAGGGTGCCCCCCGGGCCTTTGCCCGCGCGAAGGTGCATTAGGGCAAGCTGGATGCGGAGAAGCTGGTGAAGGACGGACCGCCGGAGGGCAAGGCGCATTGCCATCTCGAGAAGTACTATGATGGCGTTGTGAAGGGCGCTCGTCTCATGGCCGATGAATGTACCAAGGACCAGATCTTTGACTAAATGTACCTCTGCCGCTGTTGTAATTTAAAGACGAAGTTACTTGTGCTATGTAGCACTGTTTGATTTAAAATATTACCTTCTGTGCGGCTGTTTATATAATACTGAAAGTAGGCCAGTCGCCGGCTTCCGCCCCCACGCAACTAGTACCGGGGTGTTCCTGGAAAAACCCGGATACTCTTTACCCAAATGTTTGGTCCCTTAAGGAGGTATCCGGCGCAGCGAACAAGGCAATCAGACTATGCGGCTTTATAACTTTCACTTAGCCATAGAAGTCTATAATTTTAAATTTTGGCGAAGCCCCTAGAATTCGGAAGGCCGAATTGGGGTGCTATATACGCCTAAATCGGACGGGGCCGATTCATCACCTAAAGCAGAAAAAATCATTAAGGATTTTAAGACCTCTCGAACAGCGACCAGCTCTCGCCGCATCATGCCTGTCAGTTTTTGGCTTTCTCTACTGAGGTGCTCATCCGGAAGAACCGGGACACAATTGCAGTAGTTCTCCCTGCGCTACCTTAGCTGATATAACGAAACGTAAGGTACCAAAACAAGGGAGCCGGGCAAACCCAACTATTGACCCAAGACGTGATTTGGAGCTGATGCATATAGTGCTATAAGTTTGGTGTGCCGCACTGCTGAAAGTGTTCGGACTTGTTTTCCCATATTGTGAGGCGCCATAAGAAGCCCCTGGCAAACTGATCGTACCAAGGTGTACGAATGTGATATTAAATAAATATTTGCAAAAAACATGTGCAAATAGGAATAATGAGCTGGCGCTATATATTATCTCCCATTGATGAATAATACGTTTAAGCATATGTTTACAAGGGGTGCGTTTAGGCAGTAGTAAATAGGACTATTTAACATGTCCTATCCAAGGGCAGGCTGCATGTAGGTATATAAAACAGGTATAACGATCGTGAACAGATTCCACATGTGTATTTCCTTTTGTGCGCAAAGCCTGTTGCCTCCTTGGTTTCCTCTCCTGTGCAAGTCCGTCAATCCGGCTCTTCTGAAGAGGCTGCCCTAAAGTAATGTCCTGAAAGATAAGAAGGGAAGGTTATGAAGTTATGCTGCAGTGATACCGCACTGTTGACTGAGTCATTTTTGCGCCTCCGCCTATGCCCATGGTATTTTGAGTGCGTAATTGTGTACGCGTGGCACGAATGCTGCTTTGATGGGGCTTGAGCGGAGGCCGAACTGCTAGTCGCGCTCTTGGCGTGCCTGGTGATCCTATTGCAGGGTGCTCTGGACTCGTTTGACGGTGCTCGAAGTTGCTGTCGCCGGATTGGTGGTTTGTCGGAGAAGGCCGCATTGTACTTCCGCCGCGAGGGCTGCAGTATGCTCTTCTGTTCGGAGAGAGCGGTCCATGTTTCTGTTGACTGTTATGACCCCGCGCGGTCCTGGAATCTTGAGCTTGAGGTATGCATAGTGTGGTACCGCATTGAATCTAGCGAATGCGGTTCCTCCAAGCAGAGCGTGGTAACCACTACGGAAAGGGACGATATCGAAGACTAACTCTTCGCTTCGAAAGTTATCCGGAGATCCGAAGACCACTTCCAATGTTATAGAGCCCGTACACCGGGCCTCTACTCAAGGAATTACACCTTTAAAGGTGGTTTTGGTGGATTGATCCTTGAAGGGTCGACGCCCATTTTGCACACTGTGTCCTAATAAAGTAGGTTCAGGCTGCTACCGCCGTCCATAAGGACTCGTGTGAGGTGGAATCCGTCGATGATTGGGTGTAGGACCAATGCGGATGAGCCGCCATGGCGGATGCTAGTAGGGTGATCCCTATGATCAAAGGTGATCGGACAAGCTGACCATGGTTTCAATTTGGGGGCGACTGGCTCCATCGCATAGACGTCCCGTAGTGCTCGCTTCTGTTCCCGCTTGGGAATGTGAGTGGAGTTGATCATGTTGACCGTTTTCACCTGGGGGGAATTTCTTCTGTCCCCCATGTTCGGACGCCGGGGCTCTTCGTCATCGTCGTTGTGCAACCCCTTGTCCTTGTTGTCGGCATTTATTTTGCCGACCTGTTTGAACACCCAGCAGTCTCTGTTGGTGTGGTTGGCTAGCTTGTCCGGGGTGCCATGAATTTGGCACGAGCGCTCCAGTATACGGTCCAGACTGGACAGTCCCTGATTGTTTCTTTTGAATGGCTTCTTCCGCTGACCGGACTTGGATCCACTGAATCCGGCGTTTACTGCCATGTCTTCAGTGTTGTCATCGTTGTTCCGTCGCTTATGTCTGTTGCGTCGTGGCTTGCCATTATTGTTGCGGACATCCGAAGTGCCAGAATGTGGCCTGGTGGTGCTGCGAGCCAACAAGCTATCCTCGCCCGCGCAAAAGCGGGTCATTAGTGTTGTGAGAGCTGCCATGTACTTGGGTTTTTCCTGGCCGAGGTGTCGGGCAAGCCACTCATCACGGATATTATGCTTAAAAGCCGCCAGGGCTTCAGCGTCCGGACAGTCGACTATTTGGTTCTTTTTAGTTAGGAACCAAGTCTAGAATTTCCTGGCTGACTCCCTAGGCAGTTGAGTAATGTGGCTCAAGTCATCGGCATCCGGTGGTCGCACATATGTGCCCTGGAAGTTGTCGAGGAATGCGTCTTCCAGGTTTTCCCAACTGCCAATGAAATTTGCTGGCAGGCTGTTTACCAAGTGTCGGGCTGGTCCTTTGAGCTTAAGAGGAAGATACTTGATGGCGTGTAGATCGTCTCCGCGGGCCATGTGAATGTGGAGAAGGAAATCTTCGATCCATACTGCGGGGTCTGTTGTGCCATCGTATGATTCGATGTTTACGGGTTTGAACCCTTCGGGAATTCATGATCCATCACTTCGCCCATGAAGCCGAGGGGTGTCCGCACCTCTGTCTTTGGGCTATGTGGCTACGCAGTTCAATTGGTGCAGGTTGCTTTGTGTTCGCCCGGCCGGACTTGTTGATAATGTATTCGGCGTGGCGTCGTTGCCGTCAGCATACCGGGCGCGCCCCCGTGATCCGTAGATCGATCTTGGCTGCCCTGCTTTGTTTTCCAGTATGTCTTGCAGGTCCTGCCTATTGCCCCGGGCCGTAGTGTATTGGCGTGGGGTGGTGGCTGGTATTCGGGCCGATATGCCATTTTATCCCGGCCACGGGGTGGCCGGTCAGCCGTGCGGCGCTCGAGTCCATATTCCTCAGCTGCGAGGACTTCAGTCCATCTATCTGTGAGCAGGTCTTGATCAGCCTGGAGTTGCTGCTGCTTCCTTTTCAGGCTCCTCGCAGTGGCCATAAGCCGACGCTTGAAGCGCTCCTGCTCCACGGGATCCTCAGGCACACCGAACTCGTCGTCGTCGAGGCTAATCTCGTCTTCGGAGGGGGGCATGTAGTTGTCCTCCTCCGGATATCCATCCATCGCCTGTTCGTCTGGGCTGACCTGCTCATCTTCCTACTCGGCCTGCTCGAAGGCGGGTTGATCAGGGTTGTATTCCTCTTCGGCACCATCCGGATTGTTTTTGTCTCCTAGGCCGGTATTGTTGTGGCGAGGCTTGGAGCGGCGTCGACGACGCCCATGCTTTGTTTTTCTCTCTGAGGGGTTATCCTCCGTTGCCTCGGCGCCATTGGTTTCCTTTGGAGTGCCCACCATATATATATCGTATGAGGAGGTGGCTGTCCACCACCGCATGAGCGGTGGTTCCTGTTCTTCTCCTGCATCGTCGTCCATACCGTCGATGTCTTTGGAGTCGAAGTCAAGCACGTTGGTTAAGTCATCGACCGTGGCAATGAAGTGGGTGGTGGGTGGGCAATGAATTCCTTTGCCGCCTGCTTCCCACTCAAGCCGGACATAGTTCGGCCAAGAGCCTCCTGACAAAGAGAGAGACTTTAATGAGTTCAGCATGTCGCCAAAGGATGAGTGCTGGAAGATGTCCGCAGCGGTAAACTCCATTACCGGAGCCCAACCTGGCTCGGCTGGCTCGAGAATGCACGGACTGGAACGAACAACTGGATATGAGTCTGGGGATCCGGAGTTACAGGCTTCCTTAGAAGTGAGGCATGTGTTCGGCTCTACCGCCGATGAGTGTGCAGCCTGCGGGACGGGGCCCATCCCTCCGTCCTTAGGCGATGCAGCCTGCTCCGGATCTAGGTCCGGGGCTACTAGAGGGGTGATATCCCGAACATTGTCCGACAGCAGGTCTAGGCCGTGCTCATCGCGAGTGTCCGGTGCTCCTGGCACAGGCCCGAATCCGTCGAAGATCAAGTCTCTGTGAATATCCGCCGTGTAGTTCAAATTTCTGAACCTGACCTGGTGGCCAGGGCGTACCTGTTGATCTGCTCTAGATGGCCAAGCGAATTGGCCCGCAGTGCGAAGCCGCCGAACATGAAGATCTGTCCAGGGAGAAAAGTCTCGCCCTGGACCGTGTTGTTGATGATTGGAGGCGCCATCAAGCCTTGTAGCAACGACACAGAGGAACTCACAATGAAAGCACCAATGTCGGTGTCAAAACCGGCGGATCTCGGGTAGGGGGTCCCGATCTGTGCGTCTTAGGCTGATGGTAATAGGAAGCAAGGGACACAATGTTTACCCAGGTTCGGGCCCTCTCGATGGAGGTAAAACCCTACTTCCTGCTTGATTAATATTGACGATATGAGTAGTACAAGAGTAGATCTACCACGAGATCGTAGAGGCTAAACCCTAGAAGCTAGCCTATGATGATTATGATTGTAATTGTGATCGGCCTTCTAAGGACCAACCTCTCCGGTTTATATAGACACCGGAGAGGGCTAGGGTTTACATGGAGTCGGTTACAAGGAAGGAAACATAATATCCGGATTGCCAAGCTTGTCTTCCACGCAAAGGAGAGTCCCATCCGGACACGGGACAGAGTCTTGAGTCTTGTATCTTCACGCTTCAATAGTCCGGATACCCCCTAATCCAGGACTCCCTCACCCATGGCTTGGGAGGGGCGAGAGCCCCTCCGAGATTGGATCTATCTCTCTGTTTCTGCGTTCTCAGATTCTGCCCCTTCACTGTTTCTTTTATATCCGGAGATCCGTAACTCCGATTGGGGTGAATCTTTCGCCTAGATCTTTCTCATAAAACTAGCTTTCTTGCGGCAAAAGAAGAGCGTCAAACACTTTACGCGGGGGCCAGGAGAGTCCAGGGCACGCCTGCCTCCCTGGGGCGCTCCCCCTATCTCCTGGCCCCCTCGGGCACCGTCTCACGTTGATTTTACTTCCCAAAAATCACAAATATTCCAAAATAATTCTCCGTCCGTTTTTATCCCATTTGGACTCCGTTTCATATTGGGTTTCTGCAAAACAAAAAACATGCAACAGACAGGAACTGGCACTAGGCACTGGATCAATATGTTGGTCCCAACAAATAGTATAAAAAGTTGCCAAAAGTATATAAAAGTTGAATAATATTGGCATGGAACAATCAAAAATTATAGATACGACGGAGACGTATCAGCATCCCCAAGCTTAATTCCTGCTCGTCCTCGAGTAGGTAAATGATAAGAAAAGTTAATATTTGATGTGGAATGCTACCTAGCATAATCTTGATCATATGTCTAATCATGGCATGAATATTAAGACACGAGTGATTCAAAGAAATAGTCTATCATTTGACATAAAAAACAATAATACTTCGAGCGTACTAATAAAGCAATCATGTCTTTTCAAAACAACAAGGCCAAAGCAAAATCGTATAGTTTGGTCATGCTTCACCTTCGACACACAAAATGCTCCCATCATGCACAACCCCGATGACAAGCCGAGCAATTGGTTCATAATTTTTAATGTGCTTCAGCTTTTTCAACCCTCACGCAATACCTGAGCGCAAGCCATGAATATAGCACTATAAGTGGAATAAAATATGATGGTGGAGGTTTATATGGAGAAGACAAAAAAAGGAGAAAATCTCACATCGACGCGGCTAATCAACGGGCTATGGAGATGCCCATCAATTGATGTCAATGCAAGGAATAGGGATTGCCATGCAACGGATGCACTAAGAGCTATAAGAGTATGAAAGCTCAAACTGAAAACTAAGTGGGTGTGCATCCAACTTGCTTGCTCATGAAGACCTAGGGCATTTGAGGAAGCCCATCGTTGGAATATAAAAGCCAAGTTCTATAATGAAAATTCCCACTAGTATATGAAAGTGACAATATAGGACACTCACTATATGAAGAACATGGTGCTACTTTGAAGCAAAAGTGTGGAAAAAGGATAGTAACATTGCCCCTTTTTTATTTTTTTTATTTTTGGGTGGGCTTCTTTGGCCCCCTTTTTTATTTAGGCATCTTTGGCCTTTCCTTTTTTTCCTTTTTTTCTTTTCCTTTTTTATGGGGCAATGTTCTATAATGATGATCATCACACTTTTATTTACTTACAACTCAATATTACAACTCGATACTGGAACAAGGATATGACTCTATATGAATGCTTCTGGTGGTGTACCGGGATGTGCAATGATCTAGCGTAGCAATGACATCAAAAAACGGACAAGCCATGAAAACATCATGCTAGCTATCTAACGATCATGCAAAGCAATATGACAATGAATGCTCAAGTCATGTATATGATGATGATGGAAGTTGCATGGCAATATATCTCGGAATGGCTATGGAAATGCCATGATAGGTAGGTATGGTGGCTGTTTTGAGGAAGATATAATGAGGCTTATATGTGATAGAGCGTATCATATCACGGGGTTTGGATGCACCGGCGAAGTTTGCACCAACTCTCGAGGTGAGAAAGGGCATTGCACGGTACCGAAGAGGCTAGCAATGATGGAAAGGTAAAAGTGCGTATAGTCCATGGACTCACATTAGTCATAAAGAACTCATATACTTATTGCAAAATTTTATTAGCCCTCGAAGCAAAGTACTACTACGCATGCCCCTAGGGGGATAGATCGGTAGGAAAAGACCATCGCTCGTCCCCAACCGCCACTCATAAGGAAGACAATCAAAGAAACACCCCATGCTTCAAATTTGTCACACAACGGTTACCATACGTGCATGCTATGGGACTTGCAAACCTCAACACAAGTGTCTCTACAATCCACAACCACCCACTAGCATGAATCTAATATCACCATCTTTATATCGCAAAACTATTGCAAGGAATCAAACATATCATATTCAGCGATCTACAAGTTTATGTAAGATTTTATGACTAACCATGTGAATGACCAATTCCTGTCATCTCTCTAAATAGATATAAGTGAAGCAAGAGAGTTTAATTCTTTCTACAAAAGATATGCCCACGGTCTAATAAATATAAGTGAAGCAAAAGAGCATTCTACAAATGGCAGTTTTCTATGTAAGGAGAAACAGGCAATCCTAACTTCAAATGATATAAGTGAAGCACATGAAGCATTCTATAAATCCATACTCAAAAAATTTAAGTGAAGTGCAATGAGCATTCTATAAATCAACCAAGGACTATCTCATACCAGCATGGTGCATAAAAGAAAAGTGAAAACTAAATGCAAAAGACGCTCCAAGACTTGCACATATCCCATGAACGAAACGAATCCGAAAACATACCGATACTTGTTGAAGAAAGAGGAGATGCCTTCCGGGGCATCCCCAAGCTTAGACGCTTGAGTATCCTTGAATATTTACTTTTGGTGCCTTGGGCATCCCCAAGCTTGAGCTCTTTCCTCTCTTCCTTTTCCTCATACCGAGACATCCTCGATTAGACACTACATCCACACAAAACTTCAACAGAAAACTCGGTAAGATCCGTTAGTATAATAAAGAAAATCACCACTCTAAGTACTATTGCAAACCAATTCATATTTTTTTTGCATTGTATCTACTTTAATATAGATTTTTCCATGGCTTAATCCACTGATACAAATTGATAGATTCATCAAAACAAGCAAACTATGCATCAAAAACAGAACAGTCTGTAGCAATCTGAACATCCACCATACTTCTGCTACCCCAACAATTCTACAAAAATTAGGAAAAATAAAAAAGTTGTATAGAAAGACAGTGAAAAAGGAATCAGAACGAATTGACGTTCCAGTTAAAAATGTAAAATCGCGCACTACAGCCAAAGTTTCTATCCTGCACCGTACAAACCAACAAGCATCGTAAACAAACATAAAGGCAAACCTTGGCACATTATTTTTATAATACAATGGAATTGTAAAAGGGGGTAATTATTTTTGATGATATGTTTCTGTAATTAAGATTCACAAAGTTTCCGTGAGCATGAACAAAGTTCAAGGAGCTCTCCCACTTCAACAATGCTTGTCTTTCTCACTTTCACTTCCCTTTTTGAAAAGTTTTATGTTCCCCTCTTTATTTTTTTGTTTTAAAACTATATAAAAGCACTCAACAGAAATAAATGACTCTCTAAAACTTCCGGGTTGTCTCCCTGGCAGCGCTTTCTTTAAAGCCATTAAGCTAGGCATTTAGTGCTCAAGTAACAAATCCACCCGGATCCCAAGGTATATCAAAGCCAATTTTAATTAACAATGATTTGTAATTCAGTAGTGAGGACAAAGTAACATATATCAAGTAATGACGAAGTCTAACTCTCTTCCTATGCATCGGCATGTCATAAAAGAACAATTCATGCACACCAAGTAAAGGCTAATGCATAGTATAAGCAGTTTCTTGCAATTCTATCATATTGGAAACATAGAGAGGTGAAGATATAGTTCCTCTCTCATAATAATTGCAAGTAGGAGCAGAAAGCACATGCATATTACATTCATCAAAATCATCATGTGCAATGGTAAATGGCAACCAATCAATATAATCTTTAATAAGCACAAACTTCTCCGATATAGTGTAGTAGGGAAAATTCAAAAAGATAATAGGACTATCATGCGTGGGTGCAATATCAACAATTTCATGTTTAACATAAGGAACTATAGCAAGTTCATCTCCATAAGCATAATTCATGTTGGCATCTTGGCCACAAGCATAGCAAGCATCATCAAAAAGGGATATTTCAAGAGAATCAACGGGATCATAACAATCATCCTTCGTTAAGCACGAAGGGGAATTAAACAATGTATGAGTTGAAGATTTACTCTCCTTAGAAGGTGGGCATGGGTGATCAATCCGCTCTTCCTCCTTTTGTTCTTCGCTCTCCTCATCATCTTTTTCATCCAATGAGCTCATAGTTTCATCAATTTTTCTTCCATAGCTTCCTGCAAAATATTAGTCTCTTCTTGGACAGCGGAGACTTTCTCAATAAATGCATTAATATTGTAATTGTATTCATAATTTTCATAGCAATATCTAAGTATAACAAGATTTTCAGGCCTATAAACATCATCATCTAAAGCTTCATACTTTCCAAACAAGGATTCAATTTCATAAGCAGCCTTAAAAGCAACAAATTCTTCTATTTGTTCCACATCATAGTAATCATATCTAACATTAGCATAAGAAGCTAAGGTTTCATTATGATTGAATTTGCATGAAAAAGGAAGGTGTGGAGCCTTCATCCTAGAGCAATAAATAATATCATATCTCAAGCATAGTTGACGAGCATACCAACGCAACATATTAATTTGATCCCATAATAGTTTCCCTTTTTGTGCCAAGCAATAATCCCTAAAGTATTCACGTTGATCCAACGTGTCTCCCATAACATAACGGAATGGGGTTTTCTCAGGATTATTAAAGTAGTACATAATTTCTTTCACATAACGAGCATCGAGGGTTTTAGGAGGTTCCCCATCTCCATGAGTAGCATCTACACCTAATTGTTTTGGTATTTCGTGTTCCATATCCATAACTAAAGATAGAGAACAACTAGGAACAACAAATAAAAATTACTTAGTGATAAAGCAAACAAGCACACACGAGAATATTCACCCCACGCTATGACTCCCCGGGAACGGCGCCAGAAAAAGATCTTGATAACCCACAAGTATACGGGATAGTTGTAGCCTCTTTCGATAAGTAAGAGTGTCAAACCCAACGAGGAGCTAAAGGTAGAACAAATACTCTCTCAAGTCCTATCGGCCACTGATACGACTCTACGCACGCTTGACATTCGCTTTACCTAGAACATGTATGAAACAGAGGTACTTTGTAGGTGTGATAGGATAGGTTTGCAAGAATATAAAGAATACGTAAATAAAAAGTAGGGGCTGTTTAGATAAAGATGCAATAAAGTAAATATAGCGAGTGTGGAAAAGTGGTGGTAGGAGTTGTGGAATTGTCCCTAAGCAATTGACTATGTTACTAGACTGGTAATCACTATTGCAATTCTATTTGAGGGAGAGGCATAAGCTAACATACTTTCTCTGCTTGGATGCACTTATGATTGGAAATCTAGCAAGCATCCGCAACTACTAAAGATTCATTAAGGTAAAACCCGACCATAGCATTAAAGTATCAAGTCCCCTTTATCCCATACGCAAAAAACCTACTTACTCAGGTATGTGCTTCTGTCACTCACGCCACCCACCATAAGCAAATCATAAACATATTGCAAACCCTACAGAGGGAATCCCTCATGCTTGCGCGACACAGAGGGCACAATAGGACAACACCAATAATAAAACATGCAACCCAAACCAATCATAGCAATTCATCAATCACCGATAGGACAACGAAAATCTACTCAGACATCATAGGATGGCAACACATCATTGGAAAATAATATGAAGCATAAAGCACCATGTTCAAGTAGAGGGTACAGCCGGTTGCGGGAGAGTGGACCACTGAATATAGATGGCGGAAGGTGATGGAGATGTTGGTGAAGATGATGGAGGTGTTGGTGAAGATCGCGGTGATGATGATGGCCCCCGGCGGTGTTCCGGCGCCACCGGAAGCAAGGGGGAGAGAGCCCCCCTTCTTATTCTTATTCCTTGACCTTCTCCCTAGATGGGAGAAGGGTTTCCCTCTGGTCCTTGGCTCCCATGGCTTGGGAGGGGCGAGAGCCCCTCCGAGATTGGATCTATCTCTTTGTTTCTGCATTCTCAGATTCTGCCCCTTCACCGTTTCTTCTATATCCGGAGATCCGTAATTCCGATTGGGGTGAATCTTTCGCCCAGATCTTTCTCATAAAATTAGCTTTCTTGCGGCAAAAGAAGAGTGTCAACTGCCTTATGGGGGGGCCAGGAGAGTCCAGGGCGCGCCTGCCTCCCTGGGCGCGCCCCCTATCTCCTGGCCCCCTCGGGCACCGTCTCGTGTTGATTTTACTTCCCAAAAATCACAAATATTCCAAAATAATTCTCCGTCCGTTTTTATCCCGTTTGGACTCCGTTTGATATTGGGTTTCTATGAAACAATAAACATGCAACAGACAGGAACTAGCACTGGGCACTGGATCAATATGTTAGTCACAAAAAATAGTATAAAAAGTTGCCAAAAGTATATAAAAGTTGAATAATATTGGCTGGAACAATCAAAAATTATAGATACGACGGAGACGTATCAATGAGCCATGTAGGCAGGCAGGCAGCTGAGGTGGCGCGATGGTGGAGCCTACATGAAGGGCTGCATGCTACCACGCAGGGGCCTGCCCAGTTGGTTGGGTCGGCAGCTGCATGCGATCGTCGGCGGAGACTTGGCTGGTGCGGGCCTGGCAGTGGCCCTGCTGGCGCGCTTGGCGAGGTCCTTGCCGGGTGGCCCGGCAAGGGTCTTGCCATGGCGCGCAGGCATCCCCGGCAAGGATCTTGCCGGGGGTCTTGTGGGTTTCTTCAGTGAGGATGGTTGCCTTCCTATCCTCATTTGATCTTGACTATTCCTTGTCTTCACAAAGATCTGCATGCCCCCATGGAGGTGCCTCCCGAGCCCGGTCCCAATGCGTTTCTAGTGTTGGTGGGCTCAAAGGTGGATCGCTCGGCTGGTGGGGGCGAGCTGCCTCGGCAAGGGTCTTGCCGGGGCCGCTGAGGCTGCCCCGGCAAGGGTCCTTGCCGGGAAACCTGCTTCATCCATCTGATCTTTGTGGCCTTGGTCCTTGTCATTGATTTGTTTGTCTTGTGCCTTCGGCTTCTCTCCGGCTTCCCTTTCCTGCCCTGTTATGCGTGGCCGTGGCGGGAGGCTCTGACTGCCCGCGCACAAGTAAAGGGGTCAAAAGGAGAGCCCCTACTTTTGTACACCGACAGGAGCCCCCGTTCCTGGGCCATACATAAACGCAACATGTTGTTGGGCCAGGCCCAGAATGGTGCGCGGGCAGTTGGGGCGGATTTTACTGCGGCCACTGTTCCGTCCGCTGCGCTTCTCCATGATCCGTGTGACGTGGCGATCGTGCGCGCGCGCATGATGGAAGCATGCTGGCGTCACCTTGTGGTGGACAGTAAAGACGCAGCTTGCGTGTCTCTTTGAGACCGCAGGGCCGCCTCCCATTTACTGCCCTTGCTTGGGAACCGTCGCTCCACGCGTCCCACTGTGCCCGCCCCTTGCGCCATGTTCGCTGCATGCATAACGCAGAGCGAATGACAGGCGCGCGGTGATGTGGGAAGTCGTGCGCGTGCATGGGTCGATTCCCACACGCTTTCAATGGAGCGGGGAGGGCGGTCGATGGCCCCGCTTGCTGTCACCTCAGCGGGTCGGATTGGCCGAGAGGGGACGGCCGAGCCTCGCCCCCACCCCTTTATAAAGAGGGGAGCGGGAGGAACGGTGCCTCTCAACCTTCGCCATCTGCCTCTCCCCATTCCTTCTTCATCCTTTCTTCTGCCATGGCGACGGGGTGTGGCGATGCTTCATCGGTGGCGGCGAGGGTTTCGGCCAGACAGCGCATCACTCCTCCCCAAGAGCTCATAGTGGCAGAGCCGACCGCTAGAGGAAGGGGGAGGGGCGAGGCCGAGGCCGTCGTGGTGCTTGAAGGACAGGAGGACAGGGCGGCAGATCAGCCTCGCTCCCGCCAGCAGCCCCTCCTCCGATGGAGGGCCACGCCGGGGACAACCCCTGCGAATTCTTCGTCAGGCTGTGCCAGCCACCGCGCCATCGCCTTCGCCTCCCGACTCCATTTACGCGGGAGATGGAGTTGGATCCGCCGCAGGCGTTGCGGCTTCATATGAGGGGTTGCGGGAACAGCGGCACATGGGCCGACCTTGAGTTCCCCGCCCCTCACGTCATGTATCTTCACCGAGGGTGGAAGAGCTTCGCTCGCCTCCACAGCTTGACAGATTGGCTCACCATCCATTTCAAACTAATGGAGGGTGGCCTTCTCTCCGTCAAAATCTTCGGGCACTTTGGGACTCGCGTAAGGTGCTGCATGGAGAGCTCTTCTGATGACGAAGATTCCTCCTCGAGCGAGAGTGGCGAGGAAGACAACGGCAACGAGGACGAGGCTAGCGGGGGGCAGGATGACGGGTCCGACTAGGTGTCGGGCGCCGCTCCGAGCAGCACCGGCGACCCCATCATCCGTGTCGCCGGCTCCTTGAACTTCTCGGGGTCGTCTCCTTGGGCGGCTGGCGTTGGGAGGCTGCGGAAGAGCAAGAGGGCGGGCGGCAAGGCCGTCAAGTCAGAGTACGTGGGCACCGACGCCTTCGTCACGTATTGATGTCCTGCCGCCTCGTCTTCGAGCTCTGCCTCCGGCGCCGCCATCACCATCCAGCCCTTGGACGGCCATCGAGATGTTCTCTTGCTGCCTTCTGCCACTCGTACCTCGCCTAGGCGCCCCTTTTGCCCTTCTGCTTTCTTGTTCCATTTCCTGAGGAGAGGGACAAGAAAGGGGTTACGGGCACCTTGTACCTTTTTAGTCTTGTAAGCCTTCGAGCGTTTGTTAACTTTAGAACTTGTAATCCCCTTGTTCATGTTTTTCATTTCACATGAACTGTACCTGTACGGGATGTTTTTTTAATGAAAAATGGATGTTTGCCAGGATTTTCGTTCGCGGGTGAAACCCACAACAAGGAGCGAATCCTTGTTATTTTTTTTAAGATAAACGTTTCTCGCCCAGCAACAGGCCTTGCCATCTCCCCACTTTGCTCGACCTTACTCACGCCCTTGGCGGAGGCAGGGATGAGGTGGGCTTAGGCTCCTCGTTCCTCCTCTTTGCTGCCGCGGCTACGACCAGATTCAGACCCAGGGGATAATCCTTGGGTGCCGAAAAAGGGGAGCACAGTAGCTCAGGGATAGAATGGGGTTTCAGGTATCCCAGTCTGTAACGAAATGCATGATAGGGGGTAGAAAACTTATCTGGATCTGCAGCCTCCGGCAACCTCGTCTTGCCGCGGATAAATCCTTGTCCTTGCAGCCCCCGGTGACTTTGGCTTGCCGGGGCTCAGACGTCGGTCCGTCCCCCTTTCTTCCAAAACAGCTCGGCAAGGATATTTATGTGCCCTGCGAACCAAAGAAGACAGAGAAGA
The DNA here is from genome assembly GCA_021437245.1 of Aegilops speltoides. Taxonomy (NCBI): domain Eukaryota; kingdom Viridiplantae; phylum Streptophyta; class Magnoliopsida; order Poales; family Poaceae; genus Aegilops; species Aegilops speltoides. The sequence continues at coordinate 115,197,257 of CM038143.1, read as the reverse complement.
ACAGAGAGACGTGCACTTGACCTCTAAGCTAGGGGTTAGCCACCGCTAAGCACTCAACCTAGCATGCATGCTATAACTTAGGGTGCCAGCACTTCGTTTATTCATGCTCAGGGTCTGTGCCTAGCTTTGTACAAAGGGTTACATGCCTTGCCGGCAAGGCTTGTACAAAAGGGTGGCTTGCCGGGAGGCCCTGCAGCCGCGCCTTATGGGTAAAACTTGCAGAGATGCTCGATGTTCCAGGAGTTGCTCACTGGAATGGCATCTTCGGTCTCCAGCCGGACTGCACCAGGCCTGGTGACTCGTGTTACCCGATAAGGGCCTTCCCACTTTGGCGTCAACTTGTTGGAATTCTTGGCCGACTGAACGTGCCGAAGAACAAGGTCGCCTTCCTCCAAGCTTTGGGCATGAACCTTGCGGCTATGATAGCGGTGCAAGGCTTGCTGGTAGCGTGCTGCTCTCACAGCCGCCCGGAGACGATCTTCCTCAAGGAGCGTCGCGTCATCTTGCCGCAATCGCTCTTGCTCAAGCTCATCATAAGCGAGCACTCGAGGTGACCCGTATATGAGTTCTGTGGGGAGAACTGCTTTTGCCCCGTAAACCAGGGCAAAGGGTGTCTGGCCGGTGGCTCGATTTGGCGCCATTCTGATTGACCAAAGAACCGCCAGCAACTCATCAATCCAGCGCCTTCCACTCTTGCGCAACCTGTCAAAAGTCTTTGTTCTTAAGCCTCACAGGACTTCAGCATTTGCTCTCTCCGCTTGGGCGTTGCTCCGTGGGTGTGCCACAAAAGCAAAACAGACCCTGTTGCCGAGATCCTCAATATATTGCATGAAGGCATGGCTTGTGAACTGTGTGCCGTTGTCGGTGATGATCCTGTTGGGCACCCCAAAACGGCACACTAGTCCTTTGAAGAACTTGATGGCTGACTGCGCTATCTCCTTCCTCACTGCTTCCACCTCTGGCCACTTTGTGAACTTGTCAATTGCGACATACAAGTACTCAAAACCCCAACAGCATGGGGGAAAGGGCCCAATATGTCGAGCCTTCAAACTGAGAAGGGCCAGGAGAGAGGGATAGTTTGAAGGGCTTGAGCTGGTTGATGAAGCTTCTTCAAATGGAACTGGCACGCTTCACACTTGGTTACTAGTGTTGTTGCATCCTTGAGGGCGGTGGGCCAGAAGAAACCTTGCCGGAAAGCCTTGCTGGGAAGGGCCCTCGACCCTATGTGGGAGCCACATACGCCTCCATGCATCTCTGCCAACAGCTTTAGTCCTTCCTCCCGAGAGATGCACTTCAATTTCACCCCATTCGGTCTTCTCCTATACAATACGTTATCAACGAATTGATACAGAGCAGACCGGCGGGCTACTCTTTCTGCCTCTTCCTGCTCCTCAGGAAGTTCTCCCTTTTGGAGGAATCAGACGGTGTGCTGCGCCCATGCCGAAGCCTGTGGCTCGACGACAAGGACCAAAGGCATCTCTTCTGCCACGGGAGCGGCCGCCTCCACGGCCATGACCTGAGGTCCTGCCGGAGTCAGTTGCCCCGCGGCAGGATCGGCATCCACAGCAACATCTTCGCTGGCGGCCCCGGGGAGCTCGGTGGGGAAGTACTTGCTGGGGCCTAGCTTCCTCCGCTTGCTCTGCCCGGTCGACGGCTCAACAGATGGTTGAGTTAACTGAAGCACAAAAGTACCTGGTTCCACAGGTAGCTTGAGGGCAGCGTGCTTTGACAGGTAGTTGGCGATGTCGTTCTCCGCCCGAGGGAAATGCTCCGCTTGTATACCGTCAAAGCGCTCCTCCAGTTTCCTCACCTCATCTACGTAAGCTTCCATCAACGGGCTTTGATACTCTTTGTTGATCTGCCTGACGATGAGCTGTGAGTTGCCCCTGACGATGAGCTTTTTAACTCCGAGGTCTGCCGGGATCCTGAGACCGGCAAGCAAACCCTCGTACTCGATGGTGTTGTTGGTTGACATCTCCCGGGGGAAGTGCATCAGGATGACATACTTGAGGTGCTCTCCAGTGGGTGCGACAAGCAGCACACCAGCACCGGCGTCTTGCAGCGAGAAGGCACCATCAAAGTACATGATCCAGTCGCGGCTCGTTTCCTTGCCGGGGAGAGCGGTCTCCTGTACCCCTTCGTCGGGCGTCGAGGTCCATTCTGCAACAAACTCCGCCAAGACTCTGCTCTGAATTGTCGAGGTACTTTCGAACTTCAGACCGAAACTTGACAGCTCCAAGGCCCATTCCACGATCCTCCCCGTTGCATCTGGGTTATGCAGTATCCATTGCAATGGGAGGCAAGTGACCACCGTGATCTCGTGTGCTTGGAAGTAATGGCATAGCTTCCTCGAAGCCATAAGGAGGCCGAAGAGCAGCTTTTGCACACTTGAGTACCTCGACCTAGCCCCCTGCAAGAGGGAGTTGACGAAGTAAACTGGGTGTTGTACCATTTTCTTCTTCTGCGCCTCTTCACCTGGCCGCGCGGGTCCTGTCATACTGGCGCCAATCTTGCCGGGACCGAGCCTTGCCGGGGACTCAGTCTTGCCGGGACCGAGCCCTGCCGGGGAGGGTTCTGGCCTGCCAACCGTCAACTCTGCTACTGTTGCCGCCTCCTCGTCGACCTCTCTCTGCGCCACTAGTGCGGCGCTAACCACTTGATTTGTTGTCGCTAGATAAAGTAGCAACGGTTCTTGTGGTTTGGGCGCAACCAGCACTGGAGTAGAAGAGAGGTATTTCTTCAAATCTTGCAGCGCTGCCTCGGCCTCTGGGGTCCACTCCACTGGCCCTACCTTCTTCAAGATCTTGAAGAAAGGAAGGGCACGCTCTGCAGACTTGGAGATGAACCGGCTCATGGCGGCAACGCAGCCAGTGAGCCGATACACGTCCTTGATCCATTTGGGTGCCTCAATCTGCTCGATGGCCTTGATCTTATCTGGGTTTGCTTCAATCCCGCGCTAGGACACAAAGAACCCGAGAAGCTTGCCAGACGGAACGCCGAAGACACACTTCTCAGGGTTCAATTTGAGGTTGATCTTGCGCAGGTTTGCAAATGTTTCCTCCTGATCTTGCACAAGGGTCGCTTTGTCCTTGGTTTTGACCACTATGTCATCCATGTAAGCTTCCATATTTCTATGTAGCTGGGACTTAGAACCAATTTGGAATACTCTTGCAAAAGTTGAGCCAGCACTCTTCAACCCGAAAGGCATCCGTAAAAAGCAATACGTACCACATGGGGTGATGAATGTTGTCTTCTCCTCGTCCTCTTTCGTCATGAACATCTGGTGGTATCCCGAGTAGGCGTCAAGGAATGATAATAGTTCACACCCAACCGTGGAGTCAACAATCTGGTCGATGCACGAAAACGGGAAGGGATCCTTTGGACATGCCTTATTGATGTCTGCGTAGTCAATACACAGCCTCCACTTCCCATTTGCCTTGCACACCACTACCGGATTGGCCAACCACGTCGGATGGAGTACTCCTCTCACCAAGCCTGCCGCCTCTAGCTTTCTGATTTCCTCCGTGATGAACTCCTGCCTCTCTAGAGCTTGCTTCCTGACCTTCTGCTTGACGGGCCGCGCATGAGGATAGACAGCAAGGTGGTGCTCAATCACCTCCCTGGGAACGCCGGGGATGTCGGAGGCTTGCCATGCAAACACATCGACATTCGCCCACAGGAAGGTGACGAGCTTGCTTTCCTATTTGCCATCGAGGGTGGAGCTTATGGTGAAAGCTCCCCCCGTTCCATCCTCCTTGACGGGCACCTTCTTGGTCTCTGGTGGTGTGGCTCTGGACTTCTTGCTCTTGTCGGTGGAGCTCTCTGGAACGTTCTCAATGGAAATGCAACACCCCGAAGAGATGCGCTTGCCGTAGTGGGTGCGAGGGGTCTTGCCGGTCTTCTTCCCCGGGGGCTCCGTCGGCAGGAGCAGGTGCCTTAGCGGCAGCTGCTGCAACTGCTTCTCGGTAGAGTTGGTCGGCGCAGATCAGTGCATCTTTCTTGTCGGAGGGGACGGTGATGATGTTCATCGGCCCGGGCATCTTTAGCATGTTGTAGGCGTAGTGTGAAGCCACCATAAACTTAGCTAGTGTCGGGCGGTCGAGGATCCCATTGTAAGGCAAGGGGATCTCGGCTACATCAAAAACAATCCTTTCCGTCCTGTGGTTCAACTCGCCTCCGAATGTCACGGGCAGCGTGACCTTTCCCTTTGGCTGGCTCCTCCCCGGGTTAACCCCTTGGAACATGCCCGTCTCCCCGAGGTCTCCATCGGGGATCTGCACCCTTTTGACCACAACAGGCGAGATCAAGTTCAGGCCGGCCCCGCCATTAACCAACATCTTTGTCACCTTGAGGTTGTAGATTGTTGGGGAAACCAACAACGGCAAGCATCCGACCGCAGTAGTGCGATCGGGGTGGTCCTCGGTGTCGAAGATGATGGGCGTGCTGGACCATTTCAGCGGCTTCCGTGCGTCAAACGATGGCTCCACTGCCGTGATCTCACGTGCCCACTGCTTGAGTTGGCGGTGAGACGTATGCAGCAAGGCGCCACCATCGACGCACATGGCCTCTGTGGCTTTCTGAAACTTGTGGTCACCGGACTCATCGTCCTCGCCATGATCATCGCCTTTCTACTTCTTATCGCGGCCTCGAGCCGGCCTTTCCTGCTGATTATCCTTGTCGCCGCGGCCTCCTTGGCCGCCACATTTCTTGCCGGATCCCTCGGCACCATCTGGGCCTTTCTCCTTATCCCGCCCCTCATACTCAGCTTTCTGCTTCTCGGTGAGAAGCTCTACTTGCCGGCAGTTTTGGAGATCATGGCCCTTGGTGCGGTGGATCTTGCAATACTGCTTGTCAGAGCCCCCTGGCTTATCGGCGGCCGCCAAGGCCCGACAAGCGGCACACCCGACAACCTCCTTGCCGGGGTCACTTGCCTTGGGTTTCTTGGTGGCACCAGTATCGTCGGATCCCTCGACGGCAAGCACGGTCTTGCTCCAGCGCTTCCTATTATGGCGCCGGCCCTTCTTCGCCGGGGCGGCGGTGTCATCCGTGGAGTCGGTTTCCGCACTAGCATCTTCGCCGGGGTACTTCCTTCCCTCTTCAGCGCGAGTGCACCGATCGGCCAGAGCATAAAGTTCGGCCACATCTCTGACCTTGTTCATTGCCAGCTCTTCATGCATCTTATGATTGCACACATTCTGATGGAATGCACTGATCACGGCGGCAGGATGAACGTCGGGGATGTTGTACTGCACTCAGCTGAACCTTTGGATGTACTTGCGCAAGTTCTCCCCTTCCTTCTGGAGGATGATGTGTAAATCACTCGCCTGGCCATGGGCCTGGTGACCTCCGGTAAAGGCGCCAACAAACTCATGGCACAGATCTGCCCAAGAAGAGATGGAATCCACCGGCAAGTGCATCAACCATGACATAACATTAGGCATGAGTGCCAACGGGAAGTAATTGGCAAGCGCCTTATCGTTGCGGGCCCCAGCAGCTTGCATCACGATGGTGTAGATGCTGAGGAACTCTGATGGGTGAGTCTTGTCGTTGTACTTCTCGCCAACGTCGGGCTTGAACGTACGGTGGGAGGGCCACTGGAACTGCCGCAGCTCACGGGTGAAAGCCGGACAACCCACCTCGTAAGGTAGGCCACCGTTGCCTCCCGGCGCTGGGTGGTCCGTAGCAGGCCCTACCCGCCCGTCCGACTGGTGGCGCGCGTCATGTCGGCGCTCGATGGTAGTTCGACCGTCCTCATGAACCCGCTCCCGAAGGACTTGACGTTGATCACGGTTGGTTTGCGGGTCGGACGACGCGATGGAGATAGCATCTCGAGCGTTGTCGCGACGAACCGACGCCCGAGGTGGCCGGGATGGAGGAGGGGAGTGCACCGTGGGTGCATCGCCTCCGACGCGGTCTCCGCTGGCATGCGGTGGCCCGGTGGAGCGGCGGCCTACGGGTCCCGCCGGCCGCAACTCATCGTTGTTGGCGATGCCGACGAGGCTCCGGACGGTGGCCCTCCATTCGTCGAGCTTCTCCGCGGCAGGAGGAAAATTGATGAGCACTGCGCACGTGCTAGGGCTTCCGCTGGCGTGGGTGGCGGCAAGAGCTGGGTGGACCGTGATGTGCCTTGACTTCAAACCACGTTAGAAGGAGCTGCATCACGGCCCTGCAGCCGTTCGCCACCTCCGTCAGCATCTCAATGCGCATGCTGGCCCTCCTCATCATGTGATGGGCGCACGGGACTCTTCCCAGGGCGGCGCGCAGGGTCACTGGCAGGGTGACGATGTGCATCACGCACAACCTGAGAGGAGCGCGCCGTGGGTGCTGGTGTTGGCGTCTTGGAGGTCGCGTGCCACCGCTTGGCGGGATGGCGACGCCCCTAGAGGGCCCCACGCCACCTGCGGGGCCCCCGACTCCGTCTCTGGAGCCCGCGACTGGTGGCCTGTAGCCTGGCGCGCGAACGACGCCACTCGCCAGGCCTGAACCGCCGGGGCGATGTGGATGTTCGTGGACCGCGCCACGGGTTCTCTCCGTGACTGGCCCGCTACCGCTCCGTGCCGGTACCAGCCCGGCCCCGGACAAACCGATTGCCGTGGTCGTATTCTTCTTAGGAGCCATGGCGATGAAGAACAACTAGGTCAACTGCTAGGCCAGATTGTCACAATTGCACCCCTACCTGGCGCGCCAAAGATGTCGGTGGGAAACGACACCTATGGGATCACTGGAATCCCTTCTACGGTTGTGGGGCACGGGGATCATGAGAAGAGCGGGACTAGTAGACAACACAAAGGAGATTTACCCAGGTTCGGGCTGCAAAGATGCGTAAAACCCTACGATCCTACTTTGGTGGATGTATTTAGTGTTCTTGAGCTCTCGAACTACCTCTGGGTGCTGATAGGTTCGAAAGAGCCGAATCCTTCTTCAGTGCACCATGGGCCTCCTTTTATAGGCGAAAGGGGCTGCCACAGTGGCACACAGGAGGTGGAAAGTGCTACAGCATTGTGAGCTTCTCGCTGGTATTACAGGGCAAAGTGCATTTAATGTGAGGCTTAGGTGTCCCTTCACTTTATCAGGGATGGGGGTGAGGCCCGTCCCGTCTGTCGCCGCTCCTCCTCGCTTCGACACGCGCCCTGGCCAGCGATGCATGCGGTGCCATGTAGGCAGGCAGGCAGCTGAGGTGGCGCGGTGGTGGAGCCTCCATGAAGGGCTGCATGCTGCCACGCAGGTGCCTGCCCAGCTAGTTGGGTCGGCAGCTGCATGCGATCGGCGGCGGAGACTTGGCTGGCGCGGGCTAGGCAGTGGCCCTACTGACGCGCTTGGCGAGGGCCTTGCCGGGTGGCCCGGCAAGGGTCTTGCCGTGGCGCGCAGGCGTCCCCAGCAAGGATCTTGTCGCGGGTCTTGTGGGTTTCTTCGGTCAGGATGGTTGCCTTCCTATCCTAATTTGATCTTGACTATTCTTTGTCTTCACAAAGATCTGCATGCCACCACGGAGGTGCCTCCCTAGCCCGGTCCCAACGCGTTTTTAGCGTTGGTGGGCTCAAAGGTGGCTCACTCAGCTGGTGGGGGCGAGCTGCCCCGGCAAGGGTCTTGCCGGGGCCGCTGAGGCTGCCCCGGCAAGGGTCCTTGCCGGGGAAACCTGCTTAGCCATCTGATCTTTGTGGCCTTGGTCCTTGTCGTTTCTTTGTTTGTCTTGTGCCTCGGCTTCTCTCCGGCTTCCCTTTCCGGCCCTGTTATGCTTGGCCGTGGCGGGAGGCTCTGACTGCCCGTGCACAAGTAAAGGGGTCAAAAGGAGAGCCCCTACTTTTGTACACCGACAGGGAGCTTGTGGCCTCCTTGTCCACTTCCTGGCCCAGATCTGGTGCTTCCGGGTCTCTTTTGGTCCATAAAAATCACCATAAATTTTCAGCCCATTCTGAGAACTTTTATTTCTGCACAAAAAATGACACCACGGTAGTTCTGCTGAAAACAGCGTCAGTCCGGGTTAGTTCTAATCAAATCATACTAAAACCATATAAAATTGTTGTAAACATGGCATGAATACTTCATAAATTATAGATACGTTAGAGATGTATGATACGTCTCCAATGTATCTATAATTTTTGGTTGTTCCATGCTATTATATTATCATTCTTGGATGTTTTCCAATCATTTTATAGCAACTTTATATCATTTTTTGGGACTAACCTATTGACATAGTGCCCAGTGCCAGTTACTGTTTTTTGCTTGTTTTTTACTTTGCAGAATATCAGTACCAAACGGAGTCCAAATGCAGTGAAACTTTTTGGAGAATTTTTCTGGACCAGAAGACACCTATTCGGCCCAAGAAGTACCACAGGAGGGCTCCGAAGGGAGCACAACCCACTTGGGCGCGCCTGGGAGCCCAGGCGCACCCTGGTGGGTTGTGCCCACCTCGGCCACCTCCCACACCACCTCTTTGCTATATAAATGCCCCGAAAAGCCAAAAACCCTAGGGGAGTCGACGACACACAATTCCAGCCGCCGCAAGTTCCAGAACCACCAGATCCAATCTAGACACCATCACGGAGGGGTTCATCATCCTCATTGGTGCCTCTCCGATGATGCGTGAGTAGTTCATTGTAGACCTACGGGTCCGTAGGTAGTAGCTAGATGGCTTCCTCTCTCCCTTTTGATTCTCAATACAATGGTCTCTTGGAGATTTATTTAATGTAACTCTTTTTGCGGTGTGTTTGTTGGGATCCGATGAACTTTGAGTTTATGATCACATCTATTTATTCATGAAAGTTAATTGAGTTTCTTTGATATCTTATATGCATGATTACTTATAGCCTCATAATTATTCTTCGAATCTTTGATTAGGCCAACTAGATAGATTTTTGTTGCCGTGGGAAGAGGTGCTTTGTGATGGGTTCGGTTGCGCGGTGTTACTTCCTAGTGACAGAAGGGGCAGCAAGACACGTATTGATCATTGCCATTAAGGATAACAAGATGGGATCTATTCCTACATGAATAGATCTTCTCTACATCATTTCATCATTCTTATTGCATTACTCCATTTGTCCATGAACTTAATACACTAGATGCATGTTGGATAGTTGTCAATGTGTGGAGTAATAGTCGTAGAGACAGGCAGGAGTCGGTCTACTAATCTTGGATGTGATGCCTATATAATGATCATTGCCTGGATATATCATCATAATTATTTGAGGTTCTATCAATTGACCAATAGTAATTTGTTTACCCACCGTATGCCATTTTCTCGAGAGAAGCCACTAGTGAAATCTACGGCCCCAGGGTCTATTTTCTCATCATATATTTTCAGATCTATATTACTATTTTCCTTTTTTTTATTTGCATCTTTTATTTTCAGATCTATATTACCAAAACCCAAAAATACCTCGCTGAATTTTATTTGCCTTATTTTATTTGCATCTACTCTTTTGCGTCGGGTTGCAAGTATTTCTTCTTTGTGTGCAGGTACCGTTTTTATAGTGTTGCTTGGCTCTCCTTCTGGTTCGATAACCTTGGTTTCATAACTAAGGGATCTACCTACCTTAGTTGTACTGCATCATCCCTTACTCTTTGGGAAAACTACTGACGTCGATTCAAGACATCAAAAAGGGAGAGTCAAAGATCTGGTGCCGTTGTCGGGGAGACATCATCAACATCTATCAGGTTCCTAATCACAAATCTCATCTCCTTGCGATTTACATTATTTGCCATTTGCCTCTCGTTTTCATCTCCCCCACTTCACAAAAATTTGTTGCCTTATTCGCCCTCTTTTTTGTTTACTGCTTTCTCGTCAGATCTCTTGTTTGCTTGGACTAGTCATCATGAGTGATTTTGGTATGGCAGAAACAGATGATGGCCTAACTCCTAAAATTGGAAGATTTGGCAATCTAGATGCTAAAACTTTTGTTTTGGGGCCAGGTAACATTATGGGAAAAGAACATATCCAAGAATTTTTCAATTGTGTTGGAAATTTGACTCTTGATGATACCCCTATACTTAAAAGAACTAAATCTTATGAAGAAGCTACTTCAGCACTAGTTTTGAAACTTGAAAATAGATTAATCCGTGCCCACCCTACCTTGCAGAGATTATTTTATGAGCTACCAGTGATAAAGGATCCGAAAGCTAAAAATTTGGCCACCATTTTTCTTATGAATGAATTTGATCAGATAGTACGGGAGGCTAGGGAAATTTTTGATTTTTATGGTATGAGCCTTGAAAACCCGGTAATAGATGAGATCATTTACAATAGTGATTACATGTTCAGACATTTGCTTGGCAATAACTAAAACAATTATGAGAATCTTAAGAAGGAAATCCCGTTTTAGATATAATCCAAGAAATCTTTAATGATGTTAATCAACAATATTCTTGGATTGTTGCTTGAAATCAAAGGGGATACATAGATGGGCAACTTGATAATGCTAAAATTTCTATGGATATTGTGTTTCAAGTTATTTTTGCAAAACCTTCCGACAAGAACACATCTACGGAGCGTCAGAAGAAAGATGATAATACTTGAATCTTTGCATTATGCCTAGCTAGGGGCATAAAACGATAGCACTTGCTAGGAGGCAACCCAATTTATTTTTGCCTTTTTATTTCTATTATTGAGTGTTTGCATAATTATGATAATGTTATGATTGTGTTTTTAAGTTTTAGTTAGTTTTTGCGCCAAGCTAAGCCTTTGGGATCATGTTGGGTGATAGTTGATTCGATCTTGTTCAAAAACAGAAAATTTTGTGCTCAGTAAAATAATTTTCATAAATCACAGAAATGTTATTTTTCTCTGAATGTTTTACACAATATTGATATACAAATTTTCTACATTTTCCTAAATTTTCAGAATTTTTGGAGTTACATAAGTATACGAAGTTTTCAGATTGCTACACACTGTTCTGTTTTTGACAGATTCTGTTTGCTTTGTGTTGTGTGCTTATTTTGATGAATCTATGGACTTTATCGGGGGTATAAGCCATAGAAAAGTTTGTACAGAGTAGATATAATGCAATAATAAAATAGGAATGGGTTTGCAACAGTACTTAGAGTGGTGATTTGCTTTGTTACACTAACAGATCTCACGAAGGTTTTGTTAAGTTTTACGTGATTGAAGTGTTCAAGTTATGGGTGAGATCATGATGGATGAAGGAATAAGGAGAAGCAAGAGCCTCAGCTTGGGGATGCCCCATGGCACCCCAACATAACATTCAAGGATGAAAAAGCAACTAAGCTTGGGGATGCCCCGAGTGGTATCCCCTCTTTCTTCTAACGACCATCGGTATTTTACTTAGAGCTATATTTTTATTCATCACATATCATGAGTTTTTCTTGGAGCGTATTATACTATATAAGTCTTTGCTTTTTTTGCTTTTTAGTTTATCATAAGTGTCCTTGCTAGACACACTTATTTGAGAGATCGAAAATTATGCGATGATTTGTTAGAATTGCTCTTTATGCTTCACTTAAATTTTTTGAGCTATGGAATTGCTCTAGTGCTTCACTTATATCTTTTTGAGCGCGGTGTGCTTTAATAATTCTGAAGAAATGCTCTCATGCTTCACTTAGATTTATTTGAGAGTTACTATTTTTGAAGAAATTCTCTCATGCTTCACTTATATTGTTTTGAGAGATGAAAATATTTATGCTCATGTTCTTCACTTAAATTTGTTTGAGCTTGTCAAAAAGCAATTGCAACTTATGAAACTAGTCCAAAATCGATAGGTATTCAAGAGGGATATAATAAAAACTTCCGTGAAGATCATTGGACAAAATAAACATGATTCTTTGTAATAGTTTTGAGATATGATGGTAGTGATATGTGAGTCATGTTGATGAGTAATTATGCTTTAATAGAATATTGGTGTCAAGGTTTGTGATTCCCTATGCAAGCACGAAAGTCAATAGTTATGCAATGAAATTACATCCTACTTGTGGTGCATTATTCTGTGTTAGTTATGCTTAGTGCTCACTTATGTGATTTTTTGTTTCTTGGTTGGATGCTTCTCAATCTTTTTGCTAGCCTTCACTTGTACTAAGTAGGAATACTACTTGTGCATCCAAAATCCTTAAACCAAGTTTTGCCATATGAGTCCACCATACCTATCTAAATGCGGTATTCCCGTGTCGTTTTGCTTGAAATTCATATGCATCCAGAATTCTAGTGAATTCAGTTCACTAGATTATCTTTACGAAGTTTTGCTCCAAATTCGTGAATCTGAAAATTGTGATGAAGTACTAAAAGAGGAAATTTATGAAGTGATTCACGATAACTCCTTGAATGAAAAGTATGATTGCAATGGTGTTATTGTAAATTCTATTAATGTCAATTGTGCTAATAATATGCCAAACCCCAAGCTTGGGGATGCTAATTTTGATATGTCCACTACTTATTGCAATGATCATGATTGGGGTGATTCTTCTTATGATCTTTAAACTTTATTTAATCCTCATGATGAATATGATATTGATAATAGTGTTTGCAATAATATTGAAAGTCGGTTTGGAAGAGGGTCAACTTTAAGTAAAAATAATCCCACATACTTGGAGTGTGTTCAATCTTATGAAAATTTTGATAAAACTGGGTTTGGAGAGGTCATGAATTTAGTTGATGTTAATCCCACTATCTTGGAAGATTATAATTTTTTTATGCATGTGGATCATGGAGAGAAAATTTTATATGATGGCTATATTGTTGAATTTGAATATGATCCCACATGTAATTATTATCAGAAAAGGAAATATGGTTGTAGAAATTCTCATGTTACTAAGTTACCTCTCGTTATGTTGAGATTGTTAATCTTTTATTCCTCTCCTTTGCATAAGCTAGATATTTCTTGTCTTGATAATTTGTTTGCTTACAAAATTCCTATGCATAGGAAATATGTTAGACTTAAATGTGTTTGTCACATGATGCTCTCTTTGTGTTTCAATTATTATCTTTCATGTGAGCATCATTGAAATCTCAAAGCCTATCCGAGCACCCTGTATCACCCCTGCCATATACTACCCTGGAGTGTGGTTCTTTCTAGCAGGAGAGCTCGACGCCACCTGGATAGCATCGATGCATGGATAATGCGTCCTCATATCAGCATGTGCACATTGAACACCCTCCAAGGTAGATAGACTGCTTCCAGTGATCAAGCTGGGGGCTGGCGCCTTGAAGCTGAGCAACCAACCTTAAGAAGCTGCTCGGCAGGGGCTCCGCAGGCAAGAGGTTGACGCAGAGGTCCTCCATAACCGGCATCACCACGCGATATAGCTCCACCAGCTGCTTCATCTCGTTGTTGACCAGCAGCGGATGCGACGGCACCTAGAACTATCGCACAAGCCTTTCTGTTTGGTGTGACCCTCGAGGGCACCGTAGTGGCGGCCGGCATCCGCCGCACTCCTCGGTAGGGTCTCGAAGGCGACTGAGGAACACCAGATTTGAGTAATCTTGGCAAACTTGATATCACCGAAAATGCATCGAAGCAAGTACGGCTTACCGGCAACGATTTGCTTCACTTGTTGAAGCTCCTCGCAGTCCGCCCGGGCCTGGGTCTTGGCCTCCTGGCACGCAAAACTTAATTTCTCAAGCTCGGCGGCAGACTTCTTTTGTTTATCCTGAAGGGTGTCGTGTTCTGTGAACAAGCCCTTCAGGTCCTGCTCGACCTCCGTAACCCGAGCCTGGTACTTGCCACAGGCCTACCTCTCCTTTGCCAGCTCTTTGCCGCAGCCTTCTTCGCTGCAGCCTTCTGTTGCTCGACCTCTCGCCGAGCTTTTTTAAGCTCAACCCAGAGGGCCGCAAGCTCCATAGTAGCAGCTGGTGTAAAGGCATTCTTGTCCCTTAGTAGTTTTGGTGATTGATGACAATGCTTTTGCGACTAATCGTGTGTACTGAGCTTTTCAGATATATCATGACTAAACACAAGACGATTTGATGCCCCTCGAAGATTATTGAAGACGACGTTTCTCTACGGATCTTTTTGGTGGAGTTGAGTCGTAGGAAAGCCGTACTATTAAGAGGGGGTCTGCTTTGGAAAGGTTTGGGTGGAATCTCACGTACACGTCCCTTTTGCACCGCCTTTCCTTTGGCTCTTTGGAGTTTCCTCCGTCTCACCTTGTCTCTGCGAAATGAAGTACTCCGAGTTGCTCTTCTCAGGCTGGCGGTAGTACTGCTCCTCTAAGCGGTACTACTGCAGGAGCCAGCGGTAGTACCGGGCTCCGGCACGGTAGTACCATGGGCTTCCACGGTAGTACCGCTCCTTCTAAGTGGTATTGCCATGTGCTCTGGCCTGGCGCTGCTGCGCAAGCGGTAGTATGGGCGGATGTAATTTTTTACATCCGCGCCCTATGCGGTAGTACCGTGCTATAGCGTGGTAGTACCGTGTCGCCTAGCCAGGTACAGCAGCAGGAGCGGAGGTAGCAGATGTAATTTTTTTACATCCGCACCCTTCGCGGTAGTACCGCACCCCTGGCTCGCGGTAGTACCGTGTCGGATTTTCGCATCGATAAAATCTCAGCAGAGGTAGTCACGAATGTAATTTTTTACATCTGTGCCTACCATGCCTGGACGGTGGCTGCCCTGCGGTAGTACCGCATAGGGTCGCGGTAGTACTGCGCTTGCGGTTCTACCGCACCCTGTGTGTGCTCTTCTGTTCAGGTCCAGGCTCTACCGCACCCACGGTAGTACCGTAGGCCCATGCGGTAGTACCGCTCCTATGGTGTGATAGTACCGCGGGTCGCGGGCTGAGTGGTGGGTAACGGTTGGAATTGTCCCCCCACTATATAAGGGGGTATTCTTCTCCAAGAAGACTCACCTCTTCTATCCCCAAGCTCAATTGTTTCTCAAAGCTCCATTTTTGCTCGATCTCTCTCCCTAGCCAATCAAACTTGTTGATTTGCTCGGGATTGGTTGAGAAGGCCCCGATCTACACTTCCACCAAGAGAAATTTGATTCACCCCACTAATCCCTAGCGGATCTTGTTACTCTTCGGTGTTTGAGCACCCTAGATGGTTGAGGTCACCTTGGAGCCATAGTCCATTGTGGTGAAGCTTCGTGCTGTCATTGGGAGCCTCCAATTAAGTTGTGGAGATTGCCCCAACCTTGTTTGTAAAGGTTCGGTCACCGCCTTCAAGGGCACCAATAGTGGAATCACGGCATCTCGCATTGTGTGAGGGCATGAGGAGAATACAGTGGCCCTAGTGGCTTCTTGGGGAGCATTGTGCCTGCACACCGCTCTAACGGAGACATACTTCCCTCAAAAGGAAGTAACTTCGGTAACACATCCTTGTCTTCACCGGCTCCACTCTTGGTTATCTCGCGCCTTTACTTTTGCAAGCTTACTTGTGTTATATCCCTTGCTTGCTTGTGTGCTTGTTGTTGTTGCATCATATAGGTTGTTCACCTAGTTGCATATCTAGACAACCTACTTTGATGCAAAGTTTAATTTGGTAAAGAAAAGCTAAAAATTGTTAGTTGCCTATTCACCCCCCCCCCTCTAGTCAACTATATCGATCCGTTGAATTGGTATCAGAGCCTCGTCTCTTTGTTAAGGACTTTGCCGTCTGAAGAGTATGGTTGACACCGTAGACGGTGGGAAGGAGCACTTCTGTGTGAATCCGATCTCGTCTACGGGTGATGGGGAAACCACGGTGTCCCGTGAGGAATTCAATGTGGCCTTGGACACATTGAAAACCTCCATGACAACCAAGGTTGAAAGCATGTTTAATAAATTCTTAGAAGGACTTAAACTATCTACCTCGCCGTAAAGTGGGTGATCCCGCGGACAAGGTGACGGATGCTAACTCCGACAAGGGGGAAGCTACTAGTGAAAAGGAACCTTCTACTAGTGGTGCAAATGGTACCGGCATCTTTGCCCATGTGGAACCTCCGGTTTATGGAGGACCGATTCCTTCTACTCATTTAAATCATGTTGGGCCTCCTCCTAAGATTGTGAAAATTGAGGACTTTGATTCTTGGGTGTATCGCTTCAAGCGTCATTTAAATCATGTGAATGCTAACCTTTGGAGAATCATTGAAGAAGGTTTTCATCCACATGACCGAAGCAACTTCCCCCCTAGAGAAGCCGTGGACCATCAAGTCAATGAGAATGCTCTCTTCATCATTCAAGATGTTGTTCTTCTCGAAGATCTCCCTCATCTTCGACCCTTCGCCATGGCCAAAGACGCATGGCATTGTGTTGTTTCCCTCTATAAGGGAAGTGCAAGCATTCAACGCTCCAACTATGAAGTGGTGCAAGATGAAGTCGATGAGTTTGCAATGAAAGAAGATGAAGAACCTCGTGATCTCTTTCGGAGGGTAACCAAGCTTGCGGTCTCACTCTGAGATCATGGGAGCAAGGACACGGATGACAATTGGATCAAGTGCAAGTTCCTCAAAGCAATGATGCCTTACCACAAGGCCTTGTCCTCCGTCATTCGTCAAAGACCGGACTTCCACTCCTTGACCTCAAACGAAGTGTTGGATGAGTTTGTGGCAATGAGGATCTTGGACAAGACCGCCGACAATGCGGTGTTGCGCTCCCAAAGGGTAAATAAGCCCACTTGCCTTGATGGCCCAGGTTATTGTGGAAGAAGAGGAAGAAGAGGAAGATGAGGAAAGCAACCCCGAAGATACAAAATATGATTATCATGAGCACATGGCTCTTGCTTCAAGGCAATTTTGGAGCAAGAAGAACACAAGGCCCAACTTCAACAAGAACAACTCAAGTGGGTTCAAGGGCAAGCAACGTGTGAGAATATGTTACAGTTGTGGTAATGTGAGCCATTTTGTTGTGGATTGCCCTTACGAGAAGTAGGAAGACAATGGTGGCAAGCTCATTCGAAAGGACAAAGCCAAGTCCTTCCCCAACAAGAACAACTTCACCAAAAAGACTCCTACTCGAGGGTTGGTGGTTCAAGAAGAATACCATGAGGATGACGATGATGATGAAGATAGTGAAGCCATGGCCATGGCCTCCGTTGCCATTGCCACAACTCCACGGGTGTCCCTCTTCGACTCACCCAATGAGAACATCACCGCCAAGTGTCTCATGGCTAAAGTGAGGGGTCTAATGAGGACACATTACTAATCCCTCCTTGACGGATGGCATTGATGAAAGTGAGGGGTCTAATGAGGAAGTGAATGAATTTGAGTCTTTTATGAGTAAGCTCAAGGGCAAATCCAAGAAGCACTTTGTTGCTCTCTTGGAACAACTTGGTGAAGCCAATGACACGATCGAGGCTCACGAAGAAACCATCTCTAAGATGGAAGGTCATAGTCGTGACTATGCCGATGAGATACCGGATCTCTCTAATGCTCTTAAGGAAGAGCGTGGGCATCGTTTGGCTCTTGAGGAGTCACACAATGATGACCATGCTAAGTTAAAGAAAGATCTTGATCACGCTCTTGTTGTGTCTCGTGTGCTAACTTCCGAGAAGGCTAAACTTGGTGTTGATCATGCTAGACTCAAGGAGGAGTTTGATTTACTTGACAAGGCCCACAAGGTCTTGAAGGGTGCTCATGCTAGCCTCAAGGAGTCTCATGCTCAACTCCAAGTTAAGCTAACCAAGGAAGAGGCCACCTTTCCTCATTTGGTATTAATTGATAATGCATATGCCACTAACCCGTGTTGTGAGCGTGTGCATCTTGTGGAGGAGAATGCCAAGTTGAAGGATCAACTTGAGAAAGGCCTTGTGACATGCATTAAAAATGGGAAGAACCTCAATGATCTTTTGAGCAATCAAAAGGAAGTTGT
Organism: Aegilops speltoides; assembly: GCA_021437245.1. Lineage (NCBI taxonomy): Eukaryota > Viridiplantae > Streptophyta > Magnoliopsida > Poales > Poaceae > Aegilops > Aegilops speltoides. Next base: position 115,179,528 of record CM038143.1, on the reverse strand, counting down.
GGCCAAGGAGGGAATTGGGTTCGCACCCAAGTCCAAGAACAAGAAGAAGAACGACAAGACCAAACGACCTTCTCCTCTCAAGAAAACTTTTGGGAAAGAGGGAGAGGGTGCTCCTAAGGAGAAGAAGAACAATGTGAAGGGTGTTGATGTCAAAAAGGGCAAAACCACCTCCTCCAACAAAGCCGGCGACTTTAACCCTTCTTATGTGTTGTGTCGTGCTAGTGATGGGCATGTTTATGCTAAATTTGTTGGATCTCCTTATGAGTACATTGAATGGTCTATTTGGGTTCCTAAGACCCTTGTTACTAACATCAAAGGACCCATTAAAAAATGGGTACCTAAAACCAAGCATTGATCTCTTGTAGGTGTTTGCTTCCGGTGGGGGATCATGGTTGCTCGATAGTGGAGCAACGAATCATATGACCGGAACCAAGGACTTGGTGGTGGACGTGCACAAGATTTCTTCTATGCCCACCAACGTCGAGTGGGGTGATGCCTCATCTTCTAAGGTATTGGGTCTTGGCAAGGTTGTCATCTCTCATGATCTAACGATCAAGAAAGTCATGCTTGTTGAGTCCCTTGCATTCAATCTACTTTCCGTTCATCAACTTGCACTCATGGGATTTGCCACTTTCTTTGATATTGATACCGTGGCCCTCTTGTGGAGCAAGACTCTTAAAGTAGCCTTTGTTGGGCATGTTGTAACGCCCCGGATTCGTTGCGCCAGGTGTCCGCCAGTTATTCGCCGTCGTTGCCATGTCATTTGCTTGCGTGTTGCATATTTCCATGTCATCATGTGCATTTCATTTGGCATGCATGTTCGTCTCATGCATCCGAGCATTTTCCCTGTTGTCCGTTTTGCAATCCGGCGCTCCTATCTCACCCGGCGTCCCCTTCTTGTCTCTCGTTGTGTGCGGGTGTTAAACTTTCTCGGAATGGCCCGAGGTTTGCCAAGCGGCCTTGGTATACCACCGGTAGACCGCCTGTCAAGTTTCGTGCCATTTGGAGGTCGTTTGTTACTCCAACGGTTAACCAGGTAACCGCAAAGCCCTCTTTGAGTTGCAGCCCAACACCCCTTCCAAACTGGCCCAAAACCCATCTAACTCCCCTCCATGCTCTCGGTCGTTCGATCACGATCGTGTGGCCGAAAACCGCTCCTCATTTGGACACTCCTAGCTCCCTCTACCTATAAAACTAGCCCTTCCCCGAAATTTGCGGATAAATTCGCAGACGAAACCCTAAAATTCCCACCTCTCCGCGCCGGACATGTCCGCCCCGGAACGTCCGCGCCGCCGCCCTGCGCCCGATGGCCACCTGCCACGTGGCGCTGACCACCAGCAGCGCCGCCGCCGTCCACAGCAGCCGCCCCGCCCCCATGGGTCTAACTCCGCCGCCGCCGCACGGATCCGCGGCCCCGTGTAACGCCCCGGATCCGATGTGCCAGGTGTCCGCCAGTTATTCGCCGCCGTTGCCATGTCATTTGCTTGCGTGTTGCAGTTTGCCATGTCATCATCTGCATTTCATATCATGTCATCATGTGCATCTCATTTTGCATACGTGTTCGTCTCATGCATCCGAGCATTTTCCCCGTTGTCCGTTTTGCAATCCGGCACTCCTATGTCATCCGGCGTTCCCTTCTTATCTTCTTTTGTGAGCGGGTGTTAAACTTTCTCGGAATGGCCCGAGATTTGTCATGCGGCCTTGGTATAGCACCGGTAGACCGCCTGTCAAGTTTCGTGCCATTTGGAGGTCGTTTGGTACTCCAACGGTTAACCGGGTAACCGTAAAGGCCTCTTTTGTGTGCAGCTCAACACCCCTTCCAAAGTGGCCCAAAACCCACCAAACTCCCCTCCATGCTCTTGGTCGTTCGATCACGATCGCGTGGCCGAAAACCGCTCCTCATTTGGACTCTCCTAGCTCCCTCTATGCCTATTTATACACCCCCCATTCCATTTTCGCAGATGATTTCCCCCGAAACCCTAAAATTCCCCTCTCCGCCGCCGGACGTGTCCGCCCGCGCCGGACACGTCCGCTGACCACGTCGCCCCGGCCAATCATGGGCCGCCACGTCGCCTCCTCCGCCGCCTCGGCCACTCCGCGCCGCCCACGTCACCGCCGCCCGTCCAGCGCCGCTGGCCCCATGGGCCCATCACGGGCCACAGCCGGTCGGCCGCCGCCGCCGCCGCCGCCGCGCCCCGCCTGCCTCCGCCGCCGCCGCCCTCCGCCACCGCTCCTTCTCACCGACCGCGCCGCCCGCCGCCTCCTTCCGCCGGCGACCTCCGCTTTCGCTCGCGCCACCGCCGCCTCCTCTGGCCCCGAGGCCAGCCGAGCCGCCCGCTCCTCGCTCACGGCGCCTCACCCGCGCCTCTGCGGCCTACGAGCTCCCAGCGAGCTCCGCCGCCGTCCGATCATGGCCGCCTTCGCCTCTCCCCATCGGCCGGCGCCGCCCTCGCGCCCGGATCCGGCGAGATCCGGCGGATCCGCCCTTCCCGCGCCCGACCTCTCCTCGTCGTCTCCGCGAGGAACTCCGCTGCCTCGGCTTCCGTGCCTGCAAGGTTGACTTCCCCCCTCGTAAACGACAAAGTCCCAGATTTCGATATAAAGATGCCATGTTCATGCCATCACATCTCCGCATCCGTAGGTCCGTTTCATGCGTATAATATGTCAAATTGTTCGTCTCGACGAGTAGATCATTTCATTCCATTGCATCATTTTCATTTGAGCTTATCTTGATGCCCGAAATGCTGTTGGAAGAGTGCATGTTGATGTTAATCAATTGAACTGTTATAACTTGTCGTTTTATCATTTTGCCATGATTAATGTGTGCATCCTATGAGGTTGAGCTCTACATGAATGCTGAACTATGCCATGCCATCTTTCCAGGGGTGTTGACCTTGTATTTTTGTGAGTTGTGTGCTGAGTGTATCAAGCTTGCTAAGTAGGGTAGTTGATGTTGTTGTTTTCCTGACAGATTCTGTTATATTTTGTTGCTATGTAAACATGCATCTACTAATCATTCTATGCATAATCTGGAGATGCTCTATAAACATGTTTTGATATACATGTCATGCTCTATCCATTCATGCCCTTGGTTGCAATTATAGACTGCTGGAACATGTTTATATCTTGCTCCAAAGTTGCTTGAAAATGTTGTTGTCAGCCTGTTAACATTAAGTTCACTTGTTCCCATGTGTTTTCCTAGTGATCCATGCACCCTATGACCTTGCTCTTGCCATGCTTAGCTTCATAAGCATGCCTTCTTACTGTTGGTTGCCTTGCCATGCCATGTATTGCTCTGTAGTGAGTGGTTTAAGCTCACGAACATGCCTACTTATTGTTGATCCTGCCATGTTGTGAATCTGTAATATTACTTGCCATGTTTACATGGGTGCCATCATATTTTCTATGCCTTTTTGGCTCATGGTCAGTAAGGGCCTTTTGATATATGCTATTAGTAGATTCATGCCATGCCTTTGTTTGCCATGATAAGTTCCTGTAACATGTTGTTTGATAGCTCTAAACATTGCAACTTGATGTTATTTCCTGATAAGTCTGAAACTGTTATTATTTGCAATATCTCCATATCATTTTGAGCATGATCCATTGATTTCCAGAGATAGCTCAGTGTTCATGTTTTGTTATGCTTTACCTGTACTTCATGCCCATGCCTTTTGTTATTATGTTGGGGTGCTGTAGCATGTTGTTTTGATGCTTGTAAGATGCCTAGTTGTTGTTATGGACAGATTGTTACTATGACTTGTATAGTTTGCATGTGTTGAACCGTTGCTCCGTTTTGAGTGTGCTCTATATGAAACTTGCTTGATTTTGCTTGTAGTTTCATATTACCATGTTGCATCCTTGTTTTGAGGTGTTTGCTTGGTGTTTGGGTGCATTTTGCATCAATGTCATGCTTAGCTTGCTTTGCTCATATCTTCTAGGCCGTAGCTCCGAATATAATGAACTTTATATGTAACTTGACTAGAATTTCGTGTAGATCATCATGGTGCATCTTAACTTGATGTTTAACAACTTGAACATAAGGTTTATTCAGTTCTGGACCAGTTTCGAAATTTGCATATGAGGACTTACCGGAATTGTTATATGTTGTTCCCGGCCTCATTTAAACTTGCCTTGATGTGTTGTTCTTGTTTGCATCATCTCTTGCCATGAGTAGCGTCATGTAGCCTTGTCATGCATCATGCTTGTTGTGCATCATGCCTTGTTCATGTGTGGTGTGTTTACCTTTGTTGTGTGCTTCTTCTCGATAGTTCCCGTTTCGTTGCGATCGTGAGGACGCGTTCGTCTGCGTGTGGTTCGTCTTCGTGGTTTCATCTTCTTCATGGACTCGTTCTTCTTCCTTGCGGGATTTCAGGAAAGATGACCGCTACCCTGGATCTCACTACTATCATTGCTATGCTAGTTGCCTCGTTCTTTTGCTATGCTGCGCTACCTATTACTTGTTTGTCAAGCCATCCCATATTGCCATGAACCCCTAACCTTTGACACCTTTCCTATGCAAACCGTTGTTTGGCTATGTTACCGCTTTGCTCAGCCCCTCTTATAGCGTTGCTAGTTGCAGGTGAAGTTGAAGATTTCTCCATGGCGGACAGGATTTTGGTTGGGATATCACAATATCTCTTATATTATTAATGCATCTATATACTTGGTAAAGGGTGGAAGGCTCGGCCTTATGCCCGTGTTTTGTTCCACTCTTGCCGCCCTAGTTTCCGTCATACCGGTGTTATGTTCCCGGATTTTTCGTTCCTTACGCGGTCGGGTGATTTATGGGACCCCCGGCAGTTCGCTTTGAATAAAACTTGTCCAAAGAAGGCCCAACATTGCCTTTTACCATTTGCCTCACCACCACCTAATTTTCCTTTGGGAGTAATTAACCCAAGGGTCATCTTTATTATAGCCCCGGGCGATGCTTGTCTAAGCGTTGGTCCAAACTAGAGCACCGTGCGGGACCATCCCTTGGCAACTTGGGTTACGTCGGTACCTGTACGCTTCGCTTATCCGGTGTTGCCCTGAGAACGAGATATGTGCAGCTCCTATCGGGATTGTCGGCGCATCGGGCAGCTTTGCTGGTCTTGTTTTACCATTGTCGAAATGTCTTGATGTACCGGGATTCCGAGACTCATCGGGTCTTCCTGGGTGAAGGTCTATTCCTTCGATGATCACGAGAGCTTGTCATGGGCTAAGTTGGGACACCCCTGCAGGGTTTAAACTTTCGAGAGCCGTGCCCGTGGTTATGTGGCAGATGGGAATTTGTTAATGTCCGGTTGTAGATAACTTGACACTTGATCCGAATTAAAACGCATCAACCGTGTGTGTAGCCGTGATGGTCTCTTCTCGGCGGAGTCCGGGAAGTGAACACGGTTTCTGTGTTATGTTTGACGTAAGTAGGTGTTCAGGATCACCTCTTGATCATTGCTAGCTTCACAACCGTTCCGCTTGTTCTCTTCTCGCTCTTCTTTGCGTATGTTAGCCACCATATTATGCTTAGCCGCTGCTGCAACCTCACCACTTTACCCCTTCCTTTCCCATTAAGCTTTGCTAGTCTTGATACCCATGGTAATGGGATTGCTGAGTCCTCGTGACTCACCAGATACTTCCAAAACCAGTTTGCAGGTGCCTATGTTACCGAGTAGGTGACGCAACCAAGCTCAGGGAGGAGCTCGATGAAGATCTTGCCCTTTGTGTTGTTTCGTTCTAGTTGATCAGTAGTGGAGCCCAGTTGGGGTCGATCGGGGACCTTTGTCGCATTTGGGTTCTTCTTTTATTTTGGTTCCGTAGTCGGACCTTGATTGTATCTAGATGATGTAATGCTTTATTCATGTAATTGTGTGAAGTGGCGATTGTAAGCCAACTATGTATCTTTTCCGTTATGTATTACTTGGGTTGTGTGAAGATTACCTCACTTGCGACATTGCTTTCAATGCGGTTATGCCTCTAAGTCGTGCTTCGACACGTGGGAGATATAGCCGCATCGAGGGCGTTACAAGTTGGTAATCAGAGCCTTCCCCGACCTTAGGAGCCCCACTGCTTGATCGTTTTTAGCGGCCGAGTTGTGTCTAGAAAAATGTTTTGAGTCATTTAGGATTATATATATCGGAGAGTTAGGAATTCTTTTTACTCCTCGATCGCTTGTCGCTCTGGTGAGGTCTCCCGACGAGAGTTTTGTCTCTTCTCTTCTCAAATTTCACTAAAAAATTTTAGGATCACGCTGGTATCTTGTAATCGTTCGATGGTTTTATGATGACAACATTGTCTTGGTGCCTCCGTCGCAGGGGTTTTTTAGTGGAGGTGTCCCGGGAGTTGAGCTCGAGGTGTTGTCGTCATAATTTTATCGTTGCAGTTCTGGAATACCTGAGTTTAGTACGCGACATCGAAAATCTCTTTTATGCGCTTGTTGGTGAGATAACCCGCTAACCCAAGATCGAGGTGAGTACGGAGTATTGCCATGACTCGTATAACGGATGCTTTTCAAGGTTGAGGTACACGATTTCGAAGGTTTCTTGGTTATGTGTTGACGGATGGATACAGCTTGGATGTAGGGATTGTTAGTTTGGGTGAGATATATTGCTTCCTCAGATCCCCAACACCAGATTGCATAACCGTAAAGTTTCGGAGTTTATAGGTGGGAATTCAAGTAGCTCCTAGAATATCTTTTCGACAGATGCATGATATGGGATTGGGTAAATCTCTATCATATGTATTTGTTCCGGCTTATTCTGCAAGCCAAATCCTTTGTTTTGTGTTATTTGTGGTATTCGAGTTGCTTCGATGTCAAATGTTGAATCCATACCTTTCCTAAATGGTGTTCTCATACTCCGATGTGAATACCAATCCTTCTCGACAATCGAGATTGTCATGTCAATCCTTTTCAACCAGCGTGTTTCTCTTCAAGTGGATCTGATCACTTCAACATCAGCAAGACCAATTATCATTTCTTCTCAACGGTGTTTGTTTCATCTGTCCCAAGTTGCCTTTGTTTTCCCGCCCTCCCACCCTTTTTATTCAAGGACTCAGATTTTTTTAATCAAGTATCCATTTATTCATGTGAAGTCTCTTCATTCTTTTCAATCAATGTTCTTATCCGGTGATTTCCCATGAAGATGTTCTACTAGTTCGTCATTCCCCATTCCTTTCTCTTCTCCGGTGGATTCAAGTCAAGTTTTGTTGATCATACCTTTTTCCTCATTTCAATGTCTTCTCATACCGGTGCACCTCATTATCATTCTACTTCTCGCTATTTGTTATTCCGGAGTGCTCAAGATTTCTCGAAGATTCGTGTTTCCACTCTGCATTCGTTCAAGCTCTTTCGAGATTGGTATCTCATTCAAGTCATTTAATTCAACCGGTGCAACATCTCTTTTATATCATTCTCAACAGTGTTTTCTTTTGAGTGGGCCCTAACCCACAGGTCTTTTCCCAAGATCTTACCTGACTCTTCTAATTATTCCGGAGCTATCCTAAATTCTTCTCCAAGTTTGACGTAAGAATGAGTTATCATCAGTCAAATGCTTTTCTCCAAGATCTTTCAAATTCTTTTCATAGTTGGCTCAACCTCTTCGCTTTTGATTCTTCCGGTGTGCCTCAATAATTCTTGGTGGTGTTTCTCGTTGTCATTCTCATCATGTGAAGACCGAAGAAGAGTTTCTCTTTAATCTTGCTCTATTCTCTTCAAGATTCATGGTGCTAGCTTGTTGCCATCCTCTCATAATTGTTTTCGATTGTGAGAATCTTTTTCACCCATCAGGAGATACTCAAGAGTCTTCTTAGTTTGTCATCCGGAGTCCAACAATTCAGGTTTATTCATTCTCAGCTGTCAGTTATCATTCTCCTATCTTGTCGGTGCATCAATCGAATATCCTCTAATCAGTTCTTGATCTCTTTGTTCTCATGTATCTAGTTTGTCTCAAGCACCTCCGTTCATTTGCTAATTCTTACCGGTGATGCACCCCTACTTCGATCATTTTCAATTCTTACGGTGGTTCTTTCAAGATCACTCTTCCTTGTTCATCATATTAATTCATTTGTTGTTCCAATCCTACCGGTGGTTCGTTGAAGACCTTCTCAAGTTTTGATATATCTCTTTTAACCCTTTCTACGGGAATAAGTAGTATGCCAAATCCGTTGATTGTCATCAATTTAATTGGTGAAGGATAAGCATAACATAATTCTTATTCTTGTTTACAAGTGATTCATCTTTCTTTCTGGAGTTGGTCATCATATCACTTTCTCGGTTCGAGATGCTTCATCTTTTCTTTTCCGGAGTTCCAAGTTTTCCGCATTATCGTCGCGAAGCTCATTCTAAATCATTGAAAGGATTCATCTTGTGTTTTCAACTTCTCTTTCTTTGTATCATCCTTCTATTACCGGAGTTCTTCATGGAGGCTCTACATGGTGGTTCATCAAGGATCCTTTTCATTCCTCAATTGTTCTTCAAGTTTTCTCTTGGAGTTAAGATCAGCCAAGCTATACTCAAAATAAACATGGTGCTCAACACATGTTTTGTTTTGAGGCGTCTCTTCGTGCATTCCGAAGTGCAATTCTTTCTACCTTATCTTTTGAGATGGTGATATGTCACTCTTGACAATTTCCTTCATGTTTCATGATTCATATGTTGTCAAGAATGAGGTATTTTAAATCCATCATTTTCTCTTCGTTCAAGAGATCTTTTCGACCAATCAACTTCTTCGTTAGAGTTATCTTGGTAAAGATTTCACCTAAAGCCTTCCCTAAGGAATATTGCTATTTCTGGTGCTTATCAATGATCCAAGTTATATCTCTATCATCTTGGTGAAGCAGTTTTCATCTTTTCATTGATCTCAAGCAAGCAATTGATTTTGTTAGTGGCTGGTTGTCACCTCATCATTTTGAGATGTTTGCCATAAGCCCACAACAAGCTTGTGCTTTTCGTTGTTGATTTTCCAACAACTCCGTTCAATTCTTATTTGCAAGGATGCTTTCCAAGCTCATTTGTAGCAGAAGTTGGCATTTTCTGCTCCATTCTTTTATTCCAATGGTCTATCTTCTATTCTTTCATTACGGAGGCATTGTGATGTTGTGCTCTTCACCCATCACCTCGTTTTTTTTAGGATCGTGTTCTTTTCTTGCTTATCCATTTAACCGGAGTGTTGTATCATCTCTTCAATATCTTTTCATCTCATCAAGTTTTTCTTTTCTTTTCTACCGGAGTGCTGTCCAAATTCTGCCATTCTTGTTCCTTGGCTATCTCATTATACCAATGTGGTCATATTCTTTTCGTTTGTGAAGCTCTTATTTCCATGTCTTTCAATCTTCAAGTTCTCGTAATACTCCTTATTCCTTTTTTCTAACGGATTGTTTGCAATCTTGGTCATCTCCGTTGTTTTGTTTCTTTCAATTTGTTCAACCTCTCAAGGTTCTTTGGTTTCACTCATGGGTCAAAGAAGCAACTTAGTTTTACCTCTTCTTTTCCTCTTCTGTTTTCCCTCCGGTGCCATCCTAGATCTCGGGACGAGATCCTCTCGTAGTGGTGGAGTGTTGTAACGCCTCGGATCCGATGCGCCAGGTGTCCGCCAGTTATTCGCCGTCGTTGCCATGTCATTTGCTTGCGTGTTGCAGTTTGCCATGTCATCATCTGCATTTCATATCATGTCATCATGTGCATCTCATTTTGCATACGTGTTCGTCTCATGCATCCGAGCATTTTCCCCGTTGTCCATTTTGCAATCCGGCACTCCTATGTCATCTGGCATTCCCTTCTTCTCTTCTGTTGTGAGCGGGTGTTAAACTTTCTCGGAATGGCCTGAGGTTTGTCATGCGGCCTTGGTATAGCACCGGTAGACCGCCTGTCAAGTTTCGTGCCATTTGGAGGTCGTTTGGTACTCCAACGGTTAACCGGGTAACCGTAAAGGCCTCTTTTGTGTGCAGCCCAACAACCCTTCCAAAGTGGCCCAAAACCCACCAAACTCCCCTCCATGCTCTTGGTCGTTCGATCACGATCGCGTGGCCAAAAACCGCTCCTCATTTGGACTCTCCTAGCTCCCTCTATGCCTATTTATACACCCCCCATTCCATTTTCGCGATGATTTCCCGAAACCCTAAAATTCCCTCTCCGCCACGGACGTGTCCGCTGCCGCGGACACGTCCGCGACCACGCCGCCCGGCCAATCATGGGCCGCCACGCCGCCTCCTCCGCCGCCTCAGCCACTCCCGCCGCCACGCCACCGCCGCCCGTCCAGCCAAGGCCGCCCAGCCCCATGAGGGCCATCGCGGGCTCACAGCAGTTCGGCCGCCATCATCGCCGCCTCCGCCGCCACCCACCCACCGCCGCTCCTCTCACCGACTGGCGCCGCCCCTTTCCTTCCGCCGCGACCTCCGCTTCATGGCGCCACAGCATTGCGCCATGCGGCCCTCAAGGCCACCCGAGCCGCCGCCCCTCGCTCGCTCACGGCGCCTCGCCCGCGCCTCGCGCGCCGCCGGCGAAGCTCCCGCCGAGCTCCGCCGCCCGTCCCGATCCGCGGCCGCCGCCCCCGCCTCTCCCCATCGGCCGGCGCCGCCCTCCGCGCCTGGATCCGGTGAGATCCGGCCGGATCCGCCCTTCCCCGGTGCCCCCGACCTCTCCCTCGTCGTCTCCGGCGAGGAACTCCGGCTGCCTCGGCTTCCGTGCCCGCGAAGGTTGACTTCCCCCCCTCTGTAAAACGACAAAGTCCCAGATTTCGTATATAAAGATGCCATGTTCATGCCATCACATCTCCGCATCCGTAGGTCCGTTTCATGCGTATAATATGTCAAATTGTTCGCCTCGACGAGTAGATCATTTCATTCCATTGCATCATTTTCATTTGAGCTCATCTTGATGCCCGAAATGCTGTTGGAAGAGTGCATGTTGATGTTAATCTGCTGAAACTGTTATAACTTGTTGTTTTATCATTTTTGCCATGATTAATGTGTGCATCCTATGAGGTTGAGCTCTACATGAATGCTGAACTATGCCATGCCATATTTCCAGGGGTGTTGACCTTGTATTTTTGTGAGTTGTGTGCTGAGTGTATCAAGCTTGCTAAGTAGGGTAGTTGATGTTGTTGTTTTCCTGACAGATTCTGTTATATTTTGTTGCTATGTAAACATGCATCTACTAATCATTCTATGCATAATCTGGAGATCCTCTATAAACATGTTTTGATATACATGTCATGCTCTATCCATTCATGCCCTTGGTTGCAATTATAGACTGCTGGAACATGTTTATATCTTGCTCCAAAGTTGCTTGAAAATGTTGTTGTCAGCCTGTTAACATTAAGTTCACTTGTTCCCATGTGTTTTCCTAGTGATCCATGCACCCTATGACCTTGCTCTTGCCATGCTTAGCTTCATAAACATGCCTTCTTACTGTTGGTTGCCTTGCCATGCCATGTATTGCTCTGTAGTGAGTGGTTTAAGCTCACGAACATGCCTACTTATTGTTGTTCCTGCCATGTTGTGAATCTGTAATATTACTTGCCATGTTTACATGGGTGCCATCATATTTTCTATGCCTTTTTGGCTCATGGTCTGTAAGGGTCTTTTGATATATGCTATTAGTAGATTCATGCCATGCCTTTGTTTGCCATGATAAGTTCCTGTAACATGTTGTTTGATAGCTCTAAACATTGCAACTTGGTGTTATTTCCTGATAAGTCTGAAACTGTTATTATTTGCAATATCTCCATGTCATTTTGAGCATGATCCATTGATTTCTAGAGATAGGTCAGTGTTCATGTTTTGTTATGCTTTACCTGTACTTCATGCCCATGCCTTTTGTTATTATGTTGGGGTGCTGTAGCATATTGTTTTGATGCTTGTAAGATGCCTAGTTGCTGTTATGGAAAGATTGTTACTATGACTTGTATAGTTTGCATGTGTTGAACCGTTTCTCCGTTTTGAGTGTGCTCTATATGAAACTTGCATGATTTTGCTTGTAGTTTCATATTACCATGTTGCATCCTTGTTTTGAGGTGTTTGCTTGATGTTTGGGTGCATTTTGCATCAATGTCATGCTTAGCTTGCTTTGCTCATATCTTCTAGGCCGTAGCTCCGAATATAATGAACTTTATATGTAACTTGACTAGAATTTCGTGTAGATCATCATGGTGCATCTTAACTTGCTGTTTAACAACTTGAACATAAGGTTTATTCAGTTCTGGACCTATTTCGAAATTTGCATATGAGGACTTACCGGAATTGTTATATGTTGTTCCCGGCCTCATTTAAACTTTCCTTGATGTGTCATTCTTGTTTGCATCATCTCTTGCCATGAGTAGCGTCATGTAGCCTTGTCATGCATCATGCTTGTTGTGCATCATGCCTTGTTCATGTGTGGTGTGTTTACCTTTGTTGTGTGCTTCTTCTCGATAGTTCCCGTTTCGTTGCGATCGTGAGGACGCGTTCGTCTGCGTGTGGTTCGTCTTCGTGGTTTCATCTTCTTCATGGACTCGTTCTTCTTCCTTGCGGGATTTCAGGAAAGATGACCGCTACCCCGGATCTCACTACTATCATTGCTATGCTAGTTGCCTCGTTCTTTTGCTATGCTGCGCTACCTATTACCTGTTTGTCAAGCCATCCCATATTGCCATGAACCCCTAACCTTTGACAACTTTCCTATGCAAACCGTTGTTTGGCTATGTTACCGCTTTGCTCAGCCCCTCTTATAGTGTTGCTAGTTGCAGGTGAAGTTGAAGATTTCTCCATGGCGGACAAGATTTTGGTTGGGATATCACAATATCTCTTATATTATTAATGCATCTATATACTTGGTAAAGCGTGGAAGGCTCGGCCTTATGCCTGGTGTTTTGTTCCACTCTTGCCGCCCTAGTTTCCGTCATACCGGTGTTATGTTCCCGGATTTTGCGTTCCTTACGCGGTCGGGTGATTTATGGGACCCCCCTGACAGTTCGCTTTGAATAAAACTTGTCCAAAGAAGGCCCAACATTGCCTTTTACCATTTGCCTCACCACCACCTACTTTTCCCTTGGGAGTAATTAACCCAAGGGTCATCTTTACTATAGCCCCCCCGGGCCAGTGCTTGTCTAAGCGTTGGTCCAAACTAGAGCACCGTGCGGGACCATCCCTTGGCAACTTGGGTTACGTCGGTACCTGTACGCTTCGCTTATCCGGTGTTGCCACGAGAACGAGATATGTGCAGCTCCTATCGGGATTGTCGGCGATCGGGCGGCTTTGCTGGTCTTGTTTTACCATTGTCGAAATGTCTTGATGTACCGGATTCCGAGACCGATCGGGTCTTCCGGGTGAAGGTCTATTCCTTCGATGATCGTGAGAGCTTGTCATGGGCTGTTGGGACACCCTGCAGGGTTTAAACTTTCGAGAGTCGTGCCAGCGGTTATGTGGCAGATGGGAATTTGTTAATGTCCGGTTGTAGATAACTTGACACTTGATCCGAATTAAAACGCATCAACCGTGTGTGTAGCCGTGATGGTCTCTTCTCGGGAGTCCGGAAGTGAACACGGTTTCTGTGTTATGTTTGACGTAAGTAGGTGTTCAGGATCACCTCTTGATCATTGCTAGCTTCACGACCGTTCCGCTTGTTCTCTTCTCGCTCTTCTTTGCGTATGTTAGCCACCATATTATGCTTAGCCGCTGCTGCAACCTCACCACTTTACCCCTTCCTTTCCCATTAAGCTTTGCTAGTCTTGATACCCATGGTAATGGGATTGCTGAGTCCTCGTGACTCACCAGATACTTCCAAAACCAGTTTGCAGGTGCCTATGTTACCGAGTAGGTGACGCAACCAAGCTCAAGGAGGAGCTCGATGAAGATCTTGCCCTTTGTGTTGTTTTGTTCTAGTTGATCAGTAGTGGAGCCCAGTTGGGGTCGATCGGGGACCTTTGTCGCATTTGGGGTTCTTCTTTTATTTTGGTTCCGTAGTCGGACCTTGATTGTATCTGGATGATGTAATGCTTTATTCATGTAATTGTGTGAAGTGGCGATTGTAAGCCAACTATGTATCTTTTCCCTTATGTATTACTTGGGTTGTGTGAAGATTACCTCACTTGCGACATTGCTTTCAATGCGGTTATGCCTCTAAGTCGTGCTTCGACACGTGGGAGATATAGCCGCATCGAGGGCGTTACACCCCGTCCCGCCGCCGGCCGTGCAGCTCGCCGCCCGGCGGCGCGCCGCCCCGCCCCGCCTCCTCCTCCTCCATTGCCCGACGCCCTCGGCGCCTTCCTCGGCGTCGCCGCCCGCCTGCCACTTCCTTGCAGTCTGGCTGCTGCGCATCGCGCCGCCGCAGATCCCAACCGCCAGCGCCGCCATCCGCCCGCCATGCCCCCCAAGGTCGCGCCGCCCCTCCTCGATCATGGGTCGCGCCTGCCCGGCCATGGCGCCCGCCGCCGTCGTCCTCCGGTAGCCCCGACCTCGCCGGCCCCTTCTCCCTCCTCAGCTCCGGCGAGAGCTCCGGCCCGAGTCCGGCCCGCCTCGATCCGCTCCGGCCGGATCCAGATCCAGATTCAACTTGAGGTTGACCCCCGAATTTGCCTAAGTCCCGGATTTCTACATAAACATGCCATATTCATCGCATCACATCTCTGCATCCGTAGCTCCGTTTCGTGCGTGTAATATGTCAAATTGTTTATCTCGACGAGTACTTCATTTCACTCCATTGCATCATTTTCATTTGAGTTCATCTTGATGCCCGAAATGCTGTTGGAAGAGTGCATGTTGATGTTAATCTGCTGAAACTGTTATAACTTGCTCATTTATCATTTTTGCCATGATTGATGTGTGCATCCTATGAGTATGAGCTCTACATGTGTGTTGATCTATGCCATGCCATCTTTCCAGGGGTGCCAATCATGTATTTTTGTGAGTTGTGTGCTGAGTGTATCAAGCTTGCTAAGTAGGGTAGTTCTTTATTCTTTGTTTTCTGACAGATTCTGTTATATTTTGTTGCTATGTTAACATGCTTCTACTAATCATTCTATGCATAATCTGGAGATGCTCTATAAACATGTTTTGATCTACATGTCATGCTCTATTCATTCATGCCTTTGGTTGCAATTATAGCCTGCTGGAACATGTTGTTATCTTGCTCTAAAGTTGCTTGAAATGTTGCTGTCAGCCTGTTTACATTAAGTTCACTTGTTCCCATGTGTTTTCCTAGTGATCCATGTACCCTATGACCTTGCTCTTGACATGCTTAGCCTCATAAACATGCCTTCTTACTGTTGGTTGCCTTGCCATGCAATGTATTGCTCTGTGGTGAGTGGTTCAAGCTCACGAACATGCCTACTCATTGTTGTTCCTGCCATGTTTGAATCTATAATATAACTTGCCATGTTTACATGGGTGCCATCATATTTTCCGTGCCTTTTTGGCTCATGGTCAGTAAGGGTCTTTTGATCTATGCAATTAGTAGATTCGTGCCATGCCTTTGTTTGCCATGGTAAGTTCCTGTAACATGTTGTTTGATAGCTCTAAACATTGCAACTTGATGTTATTTCCTGATAAGTCTGAAACTGTTATTATTTGCAATATCTCCATGTGTTTTTGAGCATGTTCTAGTTGTTTCTGGAGATAGCTCAGTGTTCATGTTTTGTTATGCTTTACATGTACTTCATGCCCATGCCTTTTGTTATTATGTTGGGGTGCTGTAGCATGTTGTTTTGATGCTTGTAAGATGCCTAGTTGCTGTTATGGACAGATTGTTGTTATGACTTGTATAGTGTGCATGTGTTGAACCGTTGCTCCGTTTTGAGTGTGATCTATATGGAACTTGCTTGTTTTTGCATGTAGCTTCATATTATCATGTTGCATCCTTGTTTTGAGGTGTTTGCTTGATGTTTGTGTGCATTTTGCATCAATGCCATGTTTGACTTGTTTTGCTCATATCTTCTAGGCCGTAGCTCCAAATCTAATGAACTTTATATGTAACTTGACTAGAATTTCGTGTAGATCATCTTGGTGATATTTAACTTGCTGTTTAACAACTTGAACATAAGGTTTATTCAGTTCTGCACCAATTTCGAAATATGCATATGAGGACTTACCGGAATTGTTATATGTTGTTTCCGGCCTCATTTAAACTTGCCTTGATGTGTTGTTCTTGTTTGCATTATCTCTTGCCATGAGTAGCTTCATGTAGCCTTGTCATGCATCATGCTTTTTGTGCATCATGTCTTGTTCATGTGTGGTGTGTTTACCTATGTTGTGTGCTTCTTCTTGTTAGTTCCTGTTTCGTTGCGATCGTGATGATTCGTTCGTCTACGTGTGGTTCTTCTTCGTGGCTTCATCTTCTTCATGGACTCGTTCTTCTTCCTTGCGGGATTTCAGGCAAGATGACCGCTACCCTGGATCTCACTACTATCATTGCTATGCTAGTTGCTCTGTTCTATCGCTATGCTGCGTTACCTATCATTTGCTCTTCAAGCCTCCCAAATTGTCATGAACCTCTAACCTTTGACACCATTCCTAGCAAACCGTTGTTTGGCTATGTTACCGCTTTTGCTCAGCCCCTCTTATAGCGTTGCTAGTTGCAGGTGAAGTTGAAGATTTCTCCATGGTGGACAGGGTTATGTTGGGATATCACAATATCTCTTATATTATTAATGCATCTATATACTTGGTAAAGGGTGGAAGGCTCGGCCTTGTGCCTGGTGTTTTGTTCCACTCTTGCCGCCCTAGTTTCCGTCATACCGGTGTTATGTTCTTGGATTTTGCGTTCCTAACGCTGTCGGGTGATTTATGGGACCCCCGACAGTTCGCTTTGAATAAAACTTGTCCAAAGAAGGCCCAACATTGACTTTTACCATTTGCCTCACCACCACCTACTTTTCCCTTGGGAGTAATTAACCCAAGGGTCATCTTTATTATAGCCCCCCGGCCAATGCTTGTCTAAGTGGTTGTCCAAACCAGAGCCACTTGCGGTGCCGCCCCTAGGCAACTTGGGGTATCGTCGGTTGCCGCACGTACTGCTCATCCGGTCGTGGCCTGAGACGAGATACGCGCGGCTACTATCAGGATGTCGGCACGCCGGAGGTCTTGCTGGTCTTGTTTTACCATTGTCGAAATGTCTTGTAAACCAGATTCCGAGACTGATCGGGTCTTCCGGAGAAGGTCTATTCTTCGTTGATCGCGAGAGCTTGTCATGGGCTAAGTTGGGACACCCTGCAGGTTTAAACTTTCGAGAGCCGTGCCGCGGTTATGTGGCAGATGGGAATTTGTTAATGTCCGGTTGTAGATAACTTGACACTTGATCCGAATTAAAACGCATCAACCGTGTGTGTAGCCGTGATGGTCTCTTCTCGGCGGAGTCCGGGAAGCGAACACGGTTTCTGGGTTATGTTTGACGTAAGTAAGTGTTCAGGATCACCTCTTGATCATTGCTAGCTTCACGACCGTTCCTTTGTTTCTCTTCTCGCTCTCATTTGCGTATGTTAGCCACCATATCATGCTTAGCCGCTGCTGCAACCTCACCACTTTACCCCTTCCTTTCCCATTAAGCTTTGCTAGTCTTGATACCCATGGTAATGGGATTGCTGAGTCCTCGTGGCTCACAGATACTTCCAAAACCAGTTTGCAGGTGCCTATGTTACCGAGCAGGTGACGCAACCAAGCTCAAGGAGGAGCTCGATGAAGATCTTGCCTTTTGTGTTGTTTCGTTCTAGTTGATCAGTAGTGGAGCCCAGTTGGGGTCGATCGGGGACCTTTGTCGCATTTGGGGTTCTTCTTTTATTTTGGTTCCGTAGTCGGACCTTGATTGTATCTGGATGATGTAATGCTTTATTCATGTAATTGTGTGAAGTGGCGATTGTAAGCCAACTATGTATCTCTTTCCCTTATGTAATACATGGGTTGTGTGAAGATTACCTCACTTGCGACATTGCTTTTAATGCGGTTATGCCTCTAAGTCGTGCTTCGACACGTGGGAGATATAGCCGCATCGAGGGTGTTACACATGTCGAGAACGGTCTTTATGTGATTAACTTTTCGGAGCGACCCACTAAGATCGCAACATGCCAAATGGCTAAAGTTGATGTGGGATGGCTTTGGCATCGCCGTTTAGCCCACGTCAATATGAGATCTTTGCAAAGCATTCTCAAGGGGGGCCATGTCCGTGGACTAACAAATGTTAGTTTTGCCAAATATCGTGCTTGCAGTGCTTGTATTGAAGGGAAGCTTCATGAGAAGGCTCACCCTCCCACGACTATCATCTACTCGAAGATACCCTTGGAGCTCCTTCACACGGATCTCTTTGGGCCTCCATCCTTTGATAGTCTTGGAGGTAGAAAGTATTGCTTGGTGATTGTGGATGATTATTCAAGATACACTTGGGTATACTTCTTCAATAGGAAGAGTGAGACTCAACAAACCTTCATCGACTTTGCAAATGAAGCTCAACGTCAACATGATGCAAAGATCTTGACAATAAGAAGTGACAACGGCACCGAGTTCAAGAACTACACCTTGAATGAGTTTCTTAGTGATGAGGGGATCAAGCATCAATATGCTGCACCATATACCCCTCAACAAAATGGTGTCGCGGAGAGGAAGAACCGGATGTTGATGGATGCGGCAAGGACCATGATGGCGGAGTTCAAGTCTCCATACAACTTTTGGGCTGAAGCCATCGGCATAGCATGTCATGCATCCAATCGGCTCTATCTCCGCAAAGGCTTGAACAAGACTCCTTATGAGATACTTACCGGTAACAAGCCCAACCTCAAGTACTTCCGGGTGTTCGGGTGTAAGTGTTTCATTCTCAAGAAAGGTGTTCGTTTGTCTAAATTTGAGGCTAGAGCTTATGAGGGCATATTTGTTGGTTATGCTACAAACTCTCATACTTACCGTGTCCTCAACAAGTCCACCGAACTCATTGAGGATACATGTAACGTGGATTTTGACGAAAATAACGGCTCCCAAGTGGAGCAAAGTGGTACTTGTGATGTAGGTGATGAAATTCCTCCCCAAGCCATATGAAGAATGGGTATTGGTCATATTCTACCCATTGAGGAACCCCTTGTGGCCAAAGGAGAAGGACAATGCTCCACTCAAGTGGAGCCATCACCTCCCCAAGACCCACACGCTTCCGAAGAACAAAGTGAAGGCCCTCAACCTCGTGAACAAGACCAAGGGCAAGATCAACCTGAAGATGGTGGTGAACCACCAAATGATTCCCAAGGTCAAGTTCTCCCCCTCAAGCAAGTTCAATATGAAGAGCAAGCTCAAGATCTAGAACAAGCTCAAGACGGCGCTCAGGATAATCAAGTTAATCCTCCTCCTTCCACATCTGAGGAGGAATTAGAGCGTCCTGCGGCAATGATTGCTTCCAAGCTCACCACCCAAGGTCATCTCATGGAGAATGTGGTTGGAAGCCTAAGAAAGGGGGTAAGCACTTGTAGACAATTAGCAAACTATTGTGAACATCACGCGTTTGTCTCTTGTGTTGAACCCCAAAAGGTCTATGAGGCGCTCGAAGATTCGGATTGGCTCAATGCCATGCATGAAGAACTCAAAAACTTCGAGTACAACAAGGTGTGGAGATTAGTGCCAAGGCCGTCGGTGAACCACAACGTCATTGGAACCAAGTGGATATTCAAGAACAAGCAAGATGCTCATGGGAACATCATTCACAACAAGGCAAGATTGGTAGCACAAGGCTACTCCCAAGTTGAGGGTATCGACTATGGTGAAACCTTTGCTCCCATTGCTCGCCTTGAATCCATTCGTTTGTTGATTGCTTATGCTTCCCATCACAACTTTAAGTTACAAAAAATGGATGTGAAGAGTGCTTTTCTTAATGGTCATATTACACTACAAGAAATTCGGTCAATTATGACCCCCCATTTTGGTCGTTATTTCGTCATTGCTTTCGTTTATTGACCTTTTTTGACCAAATTTGGAAGGTCAACAGTGAGCCGTCAAGAACGAACAAACGTGACCTTTTTTGGAATTTTTGTCATGGCCGCCCTTGACCAAAATTTTGGTCGCTAAATCTTTGACCAAAATTATGGTCATTACTAATGAGCCTAGGCCACGTAGGATCTGATCTGGCTGAACCAACGTGTCACTGACGTGGCAAAAATGATGACATGGATGCCATGTAGGATCAACCCAAATAAGTTGTTTTAATGGGCTGAGCCCAATAATTTAGCCCATTTTTACATTTACTTTTGGGCCACAGCCTATTAATGTTAGTTCTTGGGCTCAAGCAATGTGCAGTCCATTTATTCAATCTACCATTAATTGGGCCAGCCCTTCTCTCTACCCAAAAAATATATTGAATATTTTTTCTATTAAAAAACTACATTGGGCCTTGAGACGAGCCAGCCCACTCATACAATTTAGTATTTTTGGTCCAGCCAATAACCAACAGTAGCTCAAAAAAATTCATTCCATAGTTTGCCAGTCAACCAATACAGAAGAATAAAATGATAATAATAATACAATTCTCCAAGATTTCATTAACTTAGGCCCAACAATATCATTACACCACAAGTTCATAAGATGCACCAACCAAAATAACATAGCTAGTAGCTTAGTATCAGTACACCATGTTCATAAGATGCACCAACCAAAACACAACCTCATCAAACCATAGCCAATCTCTTGTCCATATTGTGGTTCACATGTCCATTCAAAGAAACTCATCAACCCCTGGTCCAAACAACTCAACATCAAAAGTCCTGATGATGCTCACTAACCTGCAGGACAAACAAGGCCATAGGTGAGCTCCAAAGAAAGGCATTTCTGATGATTTCAGTGAAAGATTGCACCTAACTATACACCAAGAACACAACTGCTGGAAACTGTTAAGACATACAGATATGTGCACGCCAAAAAATAGCAGATCTGTGAAGGGGGTGTCTATTAGCAAATTTTGGTCTAAATACAACATAGGCAGGCAAATGCTTAGTGTAACTAATGAACTGATGTTGTTTGCATTTCTGAACTTTGCTAAATGAAGACGAATACACCAAAAACTAATGAACTCTATCTACACATGCTCCATCTCTAGACGAACAGAGCAAAAAAAATTCCAAATCTCTCCAAGCACACAAAAACGATCTCAATCCGTGAATTGCCTCGCGCATTGCACGGAACAGGGTGCATACACATCAACAGTGTATGAAGCATCTCTCTCCCCCCTCAATCCTCTCACCAAAGCGAAGATATGAAGCAGCCGATCTGTCAACCAAGACTACTTCGGCGACTGACTACTAGTATGACATACAACAAAAAACAATCAAGGATATCAATGTCAAGACAGGTACAAAAGCACGGAGAACTGGATTAACAGTCGTCCAAGCAGCTAGCGCTGACAGTTAGACACTTAATCTCCCCAGACACCAGTGAAGACATATTTCCGACAGATAACTTGGCACTGAAGCTGCATCTAAACTAAACAATTGACTGAACAAAAGAGCGTGGCAGTAGATAGTTATCCGGAAGGAAGGAGTACTGGAAAAGACAAGTCACCTCCTTCAACTGCTCAAAAGTATGCTTTATTAGATCGAAATTACTATCATTTTAGCCTCATCTGTACACAGACTTATTAACTCAGTGCCAGTAAATCTACAACACAAGCGTCTCATTTGGGAACAAGGACAAACCTACAGGTGACATGGCCAGTGAACTGAAATCAAACAAGTAAATCAACAACACTTGGCAGATGAAGATCTCCAGTAATTCATCCATAAGTCCGCTGGTCAGAAACAAACACAAAAAGAAATGGCACATGAAAAAAAACTGATTAGACCAGGGGACCTTGAGCAGTTGCCGCTCAAATTCCCTAGCTGGGCGTCATCCTCTTCCGCCTGCACTACATGCATCGGGTGAGTTGGTGATGTTGCAGTGGCTCCATCTCCATGGTGATGCCGTCGTCCGTGGAGGGTGGCCGCTGCTCCAGATCGAATCCTACCAAGACAAAAACGAGGGAATCAGAGAGGGACTGAAGGAGAGGATTTGTATCGAGGGGAGGCAGAGCAAGTGGTGGAGGGAGGCGTGTAGAAGGGACCATGTCTGCCCCGAAGGCCTCGCCCGGGCACGTGTAGTCCACGACCGCGGCCACCGCGAAGGACGCGGAGGAGGCCACCATGGACGAGATGGACCCGCTGCTCTCTGGCGGCTGCAGCGGAGGACGCGGAGGAGGCCACCATGGAGGAGATGAACCCGCCAGCCGCGATGCCATGGCTATCGTACTCGATCTGCAGCATAGCCGGGGCTGGGGTGGAGGGTGCGGTCGATCTGGTTGATGGGGACATGCGCGCCGGATCTAGTCCGAGGGGAGGATGGAGCGGAGGGGAGGGGTCACAGTGGTGTGCTGGGAGCCGCAGATTATGCCGGAAGTTGCCGGCATCGGCCGCCGTACGTGGCGGCGGCGAGGAGATGAGGACGAGGGAGGGGTGTGATGCGGGGATGGGAACTAAGCTAGGGTTTGGGCTGCGGGTGGGGGTATCTCTTTTTCTTTACTTTTTTTTGTTTTTTCTGTAGATAGATGGATGGATGGATGTGGGATGGAGAGATGGATGGATGGATGGATGGGCGCCATGTCATCGATCCGTGGGAAGAGTTCTGATTGGTTCAGAAAATCAGTGATTTAAAATAGTTTTCAAGTACTAAAAATAGAGGGATTTTGTGAAGTGGCTATCAAAAACATTTTGCTAAAGGGCACCACACAAATTTTCACGATAAGGACCAATTTGTATGCATTTCTGATCTCTCTAGCTATTTTTAATCATTTTTCAAGTGGCAAAAATGGATTTTTTTTGTGAAGAACCTACAAAATATTTGTTGCAAAATTGTCCTTCATCAATTTTCTAAAATACTACTCCTTATTTAATATACAATTGACCAAATTTTTGGGTGTCAAAAGTTTTGGTCCACCTCTCGTGAAAAAGACAATTTTCCGCCGGTTCAGCGGGAAGCGGGTCAAATTTGAACTGCAGCTGCCTCATCGTTTGCTCTTTATTTTTTCCAAACATCATTTTTAGGTACAAAAGTATCTATTTAATCAAAGAAACATCAAAAGTTTTCCAAGATTCAACCACTAGCTAGGAACAGTCAAGCCCGTCGTTTTGACCGCATTTTGAAACGGGCATAAAAAATTCAAAAAAAATCAAAAATTGGAAAACCTTCGCATTGTGTCATTATATGTGACCAAGTTTCCAGAAAAAATAAAAAACTTGTAATACGGTAATTATTTTAAAAAAGTGTTCTCAGAAATGAGCTATCATGCGTGAAGATTCATGGCTTTCAAGCCAAATGATCAATCTTATGGCCACATTCATGGCATAGTTTGTTCAAATGATCTCATATTGTGCACAAGGGTGCATCTTGGAATTCCAAACAATGTTACCTAAGGAAGTTTTCATTTTCTTTGCACGGAAAATTCATTTTCCATTTTTCGAGTGCCCGAAATGAGGTTTTTTGTGAAGGAACTACCAAATAATTGATGCAAAAATGGAACAAATCAATTTTATAAAATAATAGGCCATGTTTAATGCACAATTGACAAAATGGTTGGGTGTCAAAAGTTTTGATCCACCTCTAGTGAAAAAGACAAATTGCCGCCGATTTAGTTGGAAACGGGTCAAATTTGAACTGCAGCTGCCTCATAGTTTGCTATTTATTTTTTCCAAAAATCATTTATAGGTACATAAGTATCTATTTTATCATAGAAACACCAAAAGTTTTCCAAAATTCAACCACTAGCTAGGAACGGTCAAGCCCGCCGTTTTGACCGCATTTTGAAACGGGCATAAAAATTTCAAAAAAAATCAAAAAGTTGGAAAACCTTCGCATTGTGTCATTATATGTGACCAAGTTTCCAGGAAAAATAATAAACTTGTAATACGGTAATTATTTTAAAAAAGTGTTCTCAGAGCTATCGTGCGTGAAGATTCATGGCTTTCAAGCCAAATGATCAATCTTATGGCCACATTCATGGTATAGTTTGTTCAAATGATCTCATATTGTGCAAAAGGGTGCATCCTGGAATTCCAAACAATGTTGTCTAAGGAAGTTTTCATTTTCTTTGCACGAAAAATTCATTTTCCATTTTTCGAGTGCCCGAAATGAGGTTTTTTTGTGAAGGAACTACCAAATAATTGTTGCAAAAATGGAACAAATCAATTTTATAAAATACTAGGCCATGTTTAATGCACAATTGACCAAATGGTTGGGTGTAAAAAGTTTTGATCCACCTCTGGTGAAAAAAGACAAATTGCAGCCAATTCAGTTGGAAACGGGTCAAATTTGAACTTCAGCTGCCTCATAGTTTGCTATTTATTTTTTATAAAAATCATTTATAGGTACATAAGTATCTATTTTATCATAGAAACACCAAAAGTTTTCCAAGATTCAACCACTAGCTAGGAACGGTCAAGCCCGCCGTTTTGACCGCATTTTGAAGCGGGCATAAAAAATTCCAAAAAAAATCAAAAAATTGGAAAACCTTCGCATTGTGTCATTTTATGTGACCAAGTTTCCATGAAAAATAATAAACTTGTAATACGGTAATTATTTTAAAAAAGTGTTCTCAGAAATGAGCTATCATGTGTGAATATTCATGGCTTTCAAGCCAAATGAACAATCTTATGGCCACATTCATGGCATAGTTTGTTCAAATGACCTCATATAGTGCACAAGGGTGCATCTTGGAATGACAAACAATGTTGCCTAAGGAACTTTTCATTTTCTTTGGACGAAAAATTCATTTTCCATTTTTTCGAGTGCCCAAAATGAGTTTTTTTGTGAAGGACCTACCATATATTTGTTGCAAAATTGGACCTAATAAATTTTATAAAATACTAGGCCATATATAATGCACAATTAACAAAATGGTTGGGTGTCAAAAGTTTTGATCCACCCTGGTGAAAAAGACAAATTCCCGTCGATTCAGTTGGAAGCGGGTCAAATTTGAACTGCAGGTGCCTCATAGTTTGCTCTTTATTTTTTCCAAAAATCATTTCTAGGTAAATAAGTATCTATTTAATCAGAAATACATGGTTTGATGGCGAGACATCGAGGTTTGGACGGTGGCCGAGGACCCCAACTCTAGAGCGCATATGCTCACATGCCGCCGCGTGGTCACCGCGTGACCGTGGCGTTGCCATGCGTTCTGGGAGGCCTAGGCATGTCTAGTGGGTTGGGGACTCCCCAGGTAGGTGCTAGGAAGAAAATTATAACATAAGATTCTCATGAGGAGACCGAACTATGCTCAAACATGAATAAGCGACCAAGTGTTTGATTTGCGATGCGGAAATGCACATGGCCAATGGACGTGAGTTTTGGTGAGGATGATCGATTACTAAGAAGACCGTCTTCACAAATTTTCACCTCAAAAGGAGGAACCTAGGTGGTACTTGCTTTACAAAGTACCACACTGGACATAAATACGAATGTTGAAGCTGGGCTCAAAATAATGAATTGATTGAGCTGGCATTTGGTGGAGGATGGTTATTTGGGCATAGGAAAGCACTGTAGAAAATGGATACCATTTGGACATGCCAAAGTGGTACTTCCTTCACAAAGTGCTGCTCCGAACAAAATAGAAAAATGAATATTTTCAAATTATTTTTGAACTAGGCAAGGAATGTTTTTGACATATTTGATGAAGATATGATCCAAAACATTTATGAGAATTTTTTGGGAATTTTTGGAATAACATAAATATAGGTTGCTTCACAACCTAGGGCAAAAACTGCCACATGGACATGACACATAGGCAAAACTGATGAGATGGCGCCTAGTCATCACAACCCACCACAATCTGCAAGGCTATGACCATCTATATTGGTCATTAACAACTAGAAATAAGGCAGCGGACTAGCACTGTTTGCTTTGTGACCATTTCGTGTAAGGAAATTACGACCTTTCTGACCAAAATGGTCGCAATGGTTTAGGGTTTGGAGCCCCCCGAATAGCTTTTGACCAATTGGTCTGAAATGGTCATAGATCTATGACCAATTCTTCCAGGGTCACTAATAGAAGGTCACTAATTGACATACTTCTTGTAGTGTTAATGAGTTGGTTTATGTCAAGCAACCCCCGGGTTCGAGGATCCCTACTTCCCGGATCATGTGTACCAACTCGATAAGGCACTCTATGGCCTTAAGCAAGCCCCACGTGCGTGGTACGACCACCTTACCAAGTTGTTACAAGATCGTGGATTTGAGGTTGGGCAAATCGATCCCACTCTTTTTACTAAGAAGGTCAAAGGGGAGTTGATTGTATGCCAACTATATGTTGATGATATTATCTTTGGTTCCCCTAACAAAGCTTTCAATGAGGAATTTGCCACTCTCATGACCTCTAAGTTCAAGATGTCTTTGATGGGAGAGTTGAAGTTCTTCCTTGGTTTCGATATCAAGCAAAGAAGAGAAGGTACGTACCTTCATCAACCAAGCCAAATACACTCAAGACATGCTCAAAAGATTCAAGCTAAGTGATGTCAAGCCGGCTTCTACTCCAATGCCTACCAAATGCCAAGTTGACATTGATCCCAATGGTAAAGCGGTGGATCAAAAGGTATATCGCTCCATGATTTGCTCCTTGCTTTACCTTTGTGCATCTAGACCGGATATCATGTTGAGTGTGGGAATATGTGCATAGTTTCAAGCCGCACGGAAGGAAAGTCACTATGTGGCGGTCAAGCGAATCTTTCGATATTTGGCTCATACCCCAAACTTTGGCTTATGGTACCCAAGAGGAGAAAACTTCAAGCTTGAAGGATATTCGGATTCCGATTGGGCGGGAGACAAAGTGGATAGGAAGTCCACTTAGGAGGTGCCAATTCAGGTTGCTCTTTGGTAAGTTGGTCTTCCAAGAAGCAAAGTTGTGTGTCTCTCTCGTCCACCGAAGCGGAATATGTGGCGGCCGGTAGTTGTTGTGCACAACTCCTATGGATGAGGCAAACTTTAAAGGATTACGATGTCATTTGTGAAAAGTGCCTCTTTGGTGTGACAATGAAAGTGCCATCAAGATTTCTCTCAACTTGGTGCAACACTTCAAGATGAAGCATATTGAGATTCGGTATCACTTCATCCGGGATCATATTAGGCGAGAGGAGATCGAGCTCAAGTATGTCAACACTCATGATAACCTTGCAGATATTTTCATGAAGCCCTTGGATGAAGCAAGATTTCGCGAGTTAAGGCATGAGCTAAATATCATTGATTCAAGCAATGTGACTTGAACCCTTGCACATCCCACCACACTCAACTTGTTGTCTAGTTTAGATGTAGGCATGGACATAGGGGGAGTGTTGTTCTCTCAATGAACTCTCCCTCCCCCCATTATGCATAAATTTATCAACTCTTTCACATTAGCCATTTTTGATGGCACATGTGCTTCAAAGACGAGTTTTGGTCATGGGCCTTCGCGGTGCCATACCAATCAACTCAAACATAGGTGGCCCCGGCCACCGCCCCCTCCTTAGAGAGGTTGTGTCTCGTGGTTGGTCTTTGTTGTCTTGTGCTTTCCTCTTCTCTGTGCCGAGTTTGTGTCGTCGTTTGTGTTCGCCTCTTAGTTGTTTGGTGTTTCCGAAGGTTGTTTTGCATTTGCTCTCTTTCTCTCGTGTGAAACTTGCACTTTCTTTGGTTACAGTACTACCGTGGTGAGCCACGGTACTACCGCAGGAGTTGGTGGCTTTGCGCTTGCTCAGTTGCCTCCCAGACGCATGGTACTACCGGTACCATTGCAGCAGTAATTTTTTACTGCCGCTGGAAGAGCGGTACTACCGCCCAACACGCGGTACTTCCGCCCGGGCGGTACTACCGCGATGACCCGCGGTACTTCCATGCCCACGCGAGCGGGTGGGCGTTAAGAGCGGGACAGGGGGAGTTCTAACTCCCCCATACCCATTCATCTCTATTCCCCACCCCGTCTCTCTCTCTTTCCTGCCCAAGAACGGCGCCGGAGGCCTTCGCCGGATCTCCGTCTCCGGCCGCTCTTCTCGGATTCCGACCAGTGGGACCGTTCCCCACCTCGCCCTCTTGCCATGGACATGGGTTTTTCCCCAAGTTCCTCTCCTTGTCCGTCCTTCCGTGTGCTTTTAGGTCTTGGGGAGATGCATGTGGTGTTCTTGAGATTTTCGGCTAAATCTATGCAGGTGGGATTAGTAGGAGCATGGTAGTGTAGTAAGCATGCTCTTTGGATAGTCAAAATAGTTCTGGTTGATCAACGGTAGTACCGATGTAGTCATGCGGAGGTTCTAGATCCAGATCCGCGACTCTTGTCGCGGTTTTCGATCCGTGCGGTACTACCGCTCCTCATAGAGCGGTACTACCGCAGCCTCGCCTGTAACTGGCATCATGCGGCACTTCCGCACCTTGGTGCGGTACTACCGCTGGCGCCGAAGTAAAATTACTTCGCCCGGTAGCGGTACTACTGCGTGCCACCGCACAGTACTACATGGTGGGCGGATGTAATTTTTTACATCCGTACACCGGCCCGGTACTAACGTAGATTTATCTAGTGCTCTTTTCCTGTCCAGATCTCGTGCTTATTTGTTTCCTTCAGCTTTGGCCTTTGTCTTTTGCATTGATCCATCTTGTTTCCCGTGCGTGTTCTTGTGTTTTGTGTCTAGGTGGTGTCTCCGGTTCTCTTGCTCGTCGCTCGAATCCCAGCCGTGACACAGGGTCAAAGCGGCTGAGCAACCCAGATGAAGCTCTAGAGGGGTCATCTTCTTCCCAACGCAGGACCAAGCACACCGCCAACAAGCAGAAGGAGCCCGTCATGGGCATGGATGAGATGCCCTAGGCTGAGTTTGTCATTCGAAGGAAGCTCAATACCTATGTGAATCCCCGGGCTAACTTGCGAGGCAATGATCTCTTCTGGACCAAGCAGCAGAATCTGATCTATCTGGATGTGATCAAGGCCAAGCAGAACCTCTACATGGAAGTTCACTGGATTGACATGCATCATATGAGGCAGGACAAGCACCGTGGGTACTTTGGAGAGGCCTTGGATCTAGTGGAGCAGTTCGGCATTGAGCACATGCTCACCTTCCATAAGGATTTTGATCCAGAGATCATAGCACAGTTCTTTGCTTCGGTCTACTTCGGTGTCGATGAAGCAAGGACCATGACTTGGATGACCAATGGTCGACGGATGTCTGCTACATGGAAGGAGTTCATGGAGTTGCTTAACGTTCCAGATGAAGGGCTCGACACGCTAGTTGGAGTTCGCCCTCATGCCAACTCTGAGTCTGCCAACAAGAACAAGCTCATGCCATTCCTTGTTCGGAAGACTCTTCCCAGCAAGAAGAAGGTGTGGGTGCTTAACCCCTTCCTTGACATCATGCATCGGCTCTTCCAGAACACCCTCTTCCCGCGCATTGGTGACATGGGCCAGGTGCATGCTTACCTCATTGATGTGATGCTCCTTTGTGAGGAGGCCCGTCAGGCTCAGACTCAGCCACTTGATGTCTCACATATCATGTGGTGTGAGCTTCAGTTCGCCGTGTTCAACCGTAGGGTCCCCATCTATGGGCCTTACCTGTTTCACCTGATCTCCAAGACTTGGGAGAAGCTCTTTCCCAATGATGAGTTTGAAGCTCCAGGCTGGATTCGCCATGAGCCCATCAGGCTCCGCATCAAGCTGCAATGGGCTAACACCACCACTTCTGCTGAGGCTGTCAGGATGGTTGTGGATGAGGAGGAGATTGAGGAGGAAGAAGCTGCTGAGGACCGTTCTGCTTTCACTACTCCCTCTGCTGAGCCCTCTTGGGCGAAGAAGCTGAAGATCAAGATGAAGAGGCTTTTCTGCATGCAGGTCCAGGGTCAGTACAAGGCATGTTGCTCAGAAGAAGGGTAGCCTTGACGACAACGGGATCTTGAGGGCGTGCGTCTAGGATGTGTCCAGCGGCTCTGAGAAGCACATCACCCCCGAGGCTGCCTGGATGGCTAAGCAGGGCTACAAGTGGACCAATTCTGAGGAGGAGTACATTCCTGCTGCGGAGTCTGGCGACGAGGAGTCGTTTTCTGCCTGAGCTACCACCTTTGTTGTAGGTGCCCTCTCTGCCTTTTTGGTGTCTCGATGCCAAAAGGGGAAAGAGAGTAGGATTTGCATGTTGTGTGTTGTGTTCTTTGCCGTTCGCTTTGCTTTCCATCTGTTGAACTTGTTTGCTTTGGTTTGTTTGTGCTCGTGAGACTAAGTTTATCATATGGTGTAAGACATATGCACTCTATCGTACCTTATTATCTTATTGAGCTTATGCTATATCGTGCTATTTATGTTATGCTCTTATTTACTATCTTGTTTAGTGTTAGCCTTATCTTTGCAAGATATGCTTTGTCTCTAAAATATAGGGGGAGTGGTGATCCTAGTATTTGTGCTGTGCAGTCCAAAGCACTTTACTCTCTAGCACGAATCTAGGGGGAGCTCGTCTATATTCTAGAGATGTGGGGTTTGCTTGTGCTATATTCTTTCCCTTTGTGCAAATCCCGTATTGTCATCAATCCACCAAAAAGGGGGAGATTGTAAGGGCATTCTTGTCCCTTAGTAGTTTTGGTGATTGATGACAATGCTTTTGCGGACTAATCGTGTGTACTGAGCTTTTCAGATATATCATGACTAAACACAAGACGATTTGATGCCCCTCGAAGATTATTGAAGATGGCGTTTCTCTACGGTTCTTTTCGGTGGAGTTGAGTCGTAGGAAAGCCGTACTATTAAGAGGGGGTCCGCTTTGGAAAGGTTTGGGTGGAATCTCACGTACACGTCCCTTTTGCATCGCCTTTCCTTTGGCTCTTTGGAGTTTCCTCCATCTCACCTTATCTCTGTGAAATGAAGGACTCCGAGTTGCTCTTCTCAGGCTGGCGGTAGTACTACTCCTCTAAGCGGTACTACCGTAGGAGCCAGCGGTAGTACCGGGCTCCTCCACGGTAGTACCCTGGGCTTCCACGGTAGTACCGCTCCTTCTAAGTGGTATTGCCTTGTGCTCGGCTTCGGCGCCGCTTTGCTAGCTGTAGGGCGGATGTAATTTTTACATCCGCGCCTCTGTGATAGTACCGCATATGGCGTGGTAATCTTGTGTCGCTGGCCGTACAACAACAGGAGCGGAGGTAGGGCGGATGTAATTTTTTACATCCGCACCCTTCACGGTAGTACCGCACCCCTGGCTCGCGGTAGTACCGTGTCAAATTTTTGCATCGATAAAATCTCAGCAGAGGTAGTCACGGATGTAATTTTTTACATCTATGCCTACCGTGCCTGGACTGTGGCTGCCCTGCGGCAGTATCGCATAGGGTCGCGGTAGTACCGCACCTGCGGTTCTACCGCACCTGTCTCAGGCTCTTCTGCTCAGTCCAGCTCTGCGCGCACGGTAGTACCGCTGTCCGCCATGGTAGTACCGCAGAGCCCGTCTTTGTAATACCGCCTCCTGTGGTGCGGTAGTATCTGGTCATGGGCTGAGTGGTGGGTAAAAGTTGGAATTGTCCCCCCACTATATAAGGGGGTCTTCTTCTCCAAGAAGACTCACCTCTTCTATCCCCAACCTCCATTGTTGCTCAAAGCTCCATTTTCGCCCGATCTCTCTCCCTAGCCAATCAAACTTGTTGATTTGCTCGAGATTGGTTGAGAAGGCCCCGATCTACATTTCCACCAAGAGAAATTTGATTCCCCCCACTAATCCCTAGCGGATCTTGTTACTCTTGGGTGTTTGAGCACCCTAGACGGTTGAGGTCACCTCGGAGCCATAGTCCATTGTGGTGAAGCTTTGTGGTGTCGTTGGGAGCCTCTGATTAAGTTGTCGAGATTGCCCAACCTTGTTTGTAAAGGTTCGGTCGCCGCCTTCAAGGGCACCAATAGTGGAATCACGGCATCTCGCATTATGTGAGGGTGTGAGGAGAATACGGTGGCCCTGGTGGCTTTTTCAGGGAGCATTGTGCCTCCATACCGCTTTAACAGAGGCGTACTTCCCCTCAAAAGGAAGGAACTTCGGTAACACATCCTCGTCTTCACCGGCTCTACTCTTGGTTATCTCGCGCCTTTACTTTTGCAAGCTTACTTGTGTTATATCCCTTGCTTGCTTGTGTGCTTGTTGTTGTTGCATCATATAGGTTGTTCACCTAGTTGCATATCTAGACAACCTACTTTGATGCAAAGTTTAATTTGGTAAAGAAAAGCTAAAAATTGTTAGTTGCCTATTCACCCCCCTCTAGTCAACTATATCGATCCTTTCAGCTGGCATAAAAATTTCAATGTTAGAGCAGTTAATGTCATCGCTACAAAATGTTTCCGGCCCATGAACTATCTTTTGCTCACCTTTGGCCCGATCAATCTCCTTCTTCATCAAATCGAGGTCCTCCTCGGACCACACCAACAGGCGATTCAACTCTGCCAACTCCTCGGAGTTAGATCTCAAAGCCGATGCCGAGGTCTAACAAGTATGTTGTTAGTCCTTCCTGATGTCGATTTCGATCCACTGGTTGGCTTCGTCCATCCGACCAGAGTCTCGGGGGCGGTTGATGAAATTTATGAAAGGCCATCTTGTATATTTCATCCATGTCCTTTTATGTCATTATGGTGGCTCCAAAGTGCTGAAAATTTCACGGGAAATTTTGTTCTTGTTCCCCTTGCGTGCGCAATCCCCTCTATGCTTGATCATGCTCCAATGTCCATCCTTCTTGTCAATGTAGGGCCCTTCATTTGTAAGCAAAACAAATATATCCAATTTAGACAGTGTCATATTGTCATGAACATTAGAGTCATTACAAAGAAACAAAAGTACCTGGTAATTTAATTGGCGTGCACGAGCTCTAGTAATTTGTCCAGTATATGTAGCAACAAGGGTTGTGGGTGTAACTATAGTAGTGATGTCATCATCATTATGTTTAATTATCTCTAGTTGCTTTTGTTGTCTTCTTGAAATGGTCTTAATACAAACTAAAGCCCATTGGATGTTTCTTATTGCCTTGTTCTACTCTCATTTAACCATCCAAGGTGAACATGGATGGAAGTAGTAGTGGAAACGATGGCACCCCGCCAGTCGGTCTGCAAGACAGGTTGGCGGAAATACTAACCAACCAACACCGCCCCCTCCACATGATCCTCCCTTAGGCCAAATACTTGTTATGCTAGAGGAAAGAAAGGAAGAAGACATAGCTAGGACAGTGGCCGGAATTGTTACTATACTGCATGACAACGGGCAGCTCAACGGAAACAACCATGGAATTGGAGCCAGTGAGCTGATGTGATGGAACCGGCATTCGCGTTTGCTGGAACCAGCAGTCACATTTGTTGGAACTGCCTGCAGTAATTGCGGTGATCGGCAAGCCATGTTGCTTCGCCGATGGCGGGTTGCATCTTCTGGCGCCAAGGGTCCCAACTTCCCACCACTACGAGGATGTACGACATGGTCGGTTGCAGCTCCCCACGACAAGGATGTGCGGCATCAGGGCTTGAAGCTCCCGTCCTTGCTGGTTGCAGCTTGTGGCGAGGTTGTAGCTCCCCTGCTAGTATTCCTTGCTATCGTCGCCCTCACAATACCCTTGGCAGCAACAAAAAAAGAAATGGCAGAGGAGGGAGGAGCCTCAAGCCACGGTGTCGGAAGTGAGAGATGACGCGAAGGAGAGGAGATGTTGTGCTAGTGGACCAAAACGAATTGCCCTAATGAACTGCGTAAGAGCATCTACAGCCGCGATGGGCTAATTCGGCCCCTTAAACGCCCACAGACGCGCCCGGGCGCGTCCGTGGGCACTGACCGGGCATGTCTCATATTTTCTTCTCCACATCCGCATATTTCATATCCGACACGCAATATCCATACTACAGATGCAACATGAGCTACTCTACATGATCAAACAACGGACAACAAATTCGGGTGCAAATAGACATTAAACGAGCTTGCCATCACAAAAGACCATCTGAGTTCGTCGCCATACAAGTTCTTAAACATCAACAACCAAAAACGAAATTATAAACATGAGGAGGAGAGGGATCACCACTTCTGCGTCGGGCCTTTGCCCATCTGGTCATCGGCGCAGCTGTACGCGTCTGTGACTGCTGGAGGATCTTGGCCGTTGCCGGAGAAGGTGGAGATGTCATCATCGCCGTCGTCGGAGTTGAAGGAGGACAAGACGATCAGCCCCTTTATCCGGTGGATGGCCTTGTCCTACTGCCACTTCAGTTTGGCGACCTGAGCCACCTCCACTGTTTCCTTCTTTGCCTCTCGCTTCGACTACTCTACGACTAGCCAGAGCGCCTTTGCGTTCTTCCGCCAGAGGCAGAGAGCGTCTATCTCCGCCGTCGCGAGCGACCCATATGAGGAGCCGCTCGTCCTTGTTGGGCTCCGCCGGCACCCCGCGGCAATGGCGCACAGACCGCTTCATCGCTTCCCTCTCCCGTTCCCGCTGCCTCTTGCGGCGGGCGGCGCGTGCTTCCGGTTTCAGAGTGCGTGTGCGGGCCGGCGGCGCAGGGACTATCACCCACCGCTGCTCATGTGGAGGAGCGCCCGACGCGGGGCCGGTGCAAACTGCGTTGTCCTGCCGGAGATGGGCGTGGGCCGAGAGGGTCAAGCTCTAGCGTCCACGCTGCACCGACACGGAAGCCATGGCGATGCTGCAGATTCGGAGCTGCCCCCGGTGTCCACCTTGGACCGCTCCAAGGAAATGCAGAGGGCCAGCTCCTCATGTACTCGAGGTCGGAGCCAGATTGGCTGTCGAAGCACGACATTGCTCTAGATTGGATTGGAATGCGAAAGGGAAGAGGACAGGACAAAGCAAGAGAGGCGACTGAAGTGAGCGAGGGTTCGGAGCTAGAAGCCGAATTGGGGATTTTGTGGGACGGTTGCGGGGTTGGTGGTGGGCTGGGCCTATCAGGCGAACGCGCCGGGGCGTGCCCGGGCCGCCCCATAGTTGGGCTGGGTATGAGGGGCGGCAGACAGCCGGGGCGTTTGAGACCAGTTTAAGATGCTCGGGTGGGTCGATTTTTTGTGACCGGTCAGGCCGCCCGGTCATTTGAGATGCGTTTGAAGCGTCCTGCTATAGATGCTCTAGAGATGAGGACGTGGTGCAGTTGGTGGACTCAGCAAAAATACTTTTTTTGAGAAAAAGCAAAAATACATGTGCGGTGTAGCACGGAGCGTCTGATCTGGGCTCATCGAAGGGCTGGAGCGTGATCGGCGCGAGTTTCACCCGGTCAACTGGAAGGGAACATTATATGCATGCCGGAGGATTTGGGTTATCAAGGAAATTTCTAGACGTTTGAGAAAAAGGTCGCAAGAGGGAGCTACACTCGGGTTCATCTTGACCGGGCGCTAGCATCAGTCGATTGAGTCGCGAGGTTTCCCTCTGCGTATGTTAAGCACTTAACTGCAGCTACCTCAGACCATAGTCCGATACTAATCAGTATGACTGATGATCATGTTGGACCGCCCCCAAAACCTCCTTTTAGATATGAGGTGATGTGGGAGACTCATGACTCGTGGAAGGAAATGATGCATCAATGTTGGGGAGGAGTTACACCAGTGCTAAGCCTAGAGAAGTTGCAGGAAAAACTCAAGAAGGTGGCCTCCAATCTCGGTAAATGGAATAGAGAAACGTTTGGAAGTGTCAGGAAGCAGATAACGATGTTGACGGTCGAGCTGGAACGCCTGAGAAGTGAACCAGCTAGAGCGGGACCTTCAACCTGGAGAGCAGGATTAATGATAAATTGGTAGAACTTTATCACCGTGAAGAGTTAATGTGGCGCCAAAGATCGAGGATCGAGTGGCTGGCATCAGGACACCAAAACACCAGATTTTTTCATTTGCGTGCAAGTATGAGAAGAAAGAAGAATATGATAAAGGCCTTAGCAAACTCATTGGGAGCACATGTTCAGGATCCGGCGCACTGAAGGAGATGGTTATTGCATTTTATAAAAACCTATACACAACGGAGGGGGTGACAGATATGGAGCGGGTGCTCTAACATGTTCCAATGAAAGTAACATCACAGATGAATGAGATGCTGGCGGCTCCATACACGAAAGAGGAGGTAAAGAAGGCGCTTTTCCAGATGGGCCCTACAAAGTCACCGGGACCGAATGGGTTTCCAGCCAATTTTTACCAGAGTCACTGGGATATTTGTGGTGATGAGGTGACTGTAGCAGTTTTTCGGATAATTAGAGGGGAGGAAAGTGTGGCGTGTGTTAATGATACAGTACTAGTGCTTATTCCCAAGGTGATGAACCCCACTCTCCTAACACAATTCCGTCCCATCAGTTTATGCAATGTCATATACAAAATTGCCTCCAAGGTTGTTGCAAATAGGTTGAAAATCATCTTGCCCGACATCATATCAGAGGAGCAGTCTGCTTTTGTTCTAGGCCGGCTTATAACTGATAATATCATTTGTGCTTACGAGTGTTTGCATTTTATGAAGAGGAGCAGATCCAGGTCAAACAGCCATTGCGCACTGAAGTTGGACATGATGAAAGCATACGACAAAGTGGAATGGCCGTACCTCAAGGCAATTATGATCAAGCTAGGCTTTACACATTAGTGGGTTGACATCATTATGAGCATGATCCGTTCTGTCCCTTTCTTAGTGCTATTTAATGGGGAGAAGTTGGAGTCTTTTACACCATCACGAGGTATTCGGCAGGGAGATCCGATCTCCCCCTACCTCTTCTTGATTGCAACAGAAGGCCTTTCGTGCCTACTTAAAAGTAGTTCTCAATCATCTGTGTTGGGTGGGATCAAGGTGGCAACTTGAGCTCCGGCTGTAAATCACCTCCTATTTGTGGATGATAGCTTGTTGTTGTTCAAGTCGAGTAATGAGGGGGCAGTAGCGGTTTCAAACCATATTGGACGTTTATTGTAAGGCATCGGGACAGAAAATCAACCATGACAAATCATCAATATTTTTTAGCAAAGGATGTCCACAACAGTTGAGAGATAGCATCAAGGCAACTCTGAATGTTCAGAATGAGTCTCTTAACGAGCGTTATTTGGGCATGCCCACTAATGTCGGCCAGTCAAAGATGGACACTTTCAGATACATTAGAGATCGGGTGTGGGAGAAGGTGAAGGGATGGATGGAGAAGCTTCTGTCGGCAGGGGGAAAGGAAGTGCTAATCAAAGCAGTTGCACAAGCACTTCCGGTTTATTCCATGGCCTGTTTCAGACTACCAAGGGGACTCTGTGAGAACATTACCTCCATCATATGCCAGTTCTGGTGGGGGAGTAAGGCCGGAAAACAAAAACCAGCGTGGGTGGCATGGGATATTATGACACGACCAAAGCACCTAGGCGGACTTGGAATCAGGGATATGGAGATTTTTAACCTTGCCTTATTAACAAGGCAGGCTTGGAGAGTCTTGACAGAACCGACATCGATGAGTGCGCGTATTTTGAAGGCTTCGTATTTCCCCGAAACTTCCATTTTGGATGCAGAGCTGGGGGGAGGGGGCAGACCCTCGCAAATCTGGCAAGCAATTTTAGATGGAAGGGATATGCTTAAGCTGGGTATAGTACGGAGAATTGGGAACGGGCAAACAACTGAAGTTTGGACACACAATTGGATTCCGAGATCGGGAATGATGAGACCGGTTTCGCCTTTCATACCAATTCCGCCACATCTGGTGTCGGAGCTTATAAATGTCAATGAGGCCACTTGGAATGAGCAGCTTGTCCGGTCTGTCTTTTTGCCCATTTATGCAGAATCAATACTGTCTATTCCTCTATGTACTCGCAACATAGAAGACTTTTGGGCATGGAGTGGAGAAAAGAAGGGTAATTTCTCTGTAAAATCGGCCTATAGGCTGATTTTGCAAGCAAAGATAGTAGGGGAGCAGGGAATTGAAGATACTGAAGGAACATCAGCATCGGAACATGCGAGTAATGAATGGACAAAACTTTGGAGGACGGAGGTGCCGCCGAAGGTGAAGACGTTCCTATGGCGTTTTGCGCGAAGCTCCATCCCAACAACAGAACTCCTCCACCATAGAAATATGTCGACTACAGCTACATGTGTATTATGCGGTGCCAGGGACTCATGGAGGCACACTTTGCTTGAATGCCCGATGGCAAGCAGTGTGTGGGCTCTATCTGATGACGCTCTTGTCGAACATATGAGTCAGCATGACGGTGAAAATGCAAGGGAATGGATTTTCGCATTGAAGGATGTCCTCACACATGAACGCTTTGTTACCTTATGGGCATTTTGGGCAGCAAGGAGAAAAGCCATCTATGAGGATATATTCCAGAGTCGTTCCACTACACACTCTTTAATTAATTCTTTCCTGAGTGATCTCCAAGTCGTCAAGAACCTGAACAATACAGTGGTGCAGGCCAGAGTGGCGCGACCAACACACTAGTTACAACCGCCCATATGCACCTCCAAAGTGAATGTTGATGCGGCCTGTACAGGGAGTTCAAGCATTGGTTCAGTTGCGGCGGTGTGTAGGAACAGGGAGGGGATCTTCCTCGGTGCATCAGCTATTGTGGTCAAGGGTATCTCCGATCCTATGACCCTATAAGCCATGGCAGTTAGAGAATCAATGGCACTAGCGGAGGACCTTCACTTGCAAGCTATTTATGTGGCGACAGATTGCATGGATATGGTGAATGACATCAGGCAGAAGAGTAGCCCGAGCTATGGGGCCATTATACATGAGATTATAGAGTACTCTAGTAGTTTTAATTTATGTACTTTTGCTCATGAGTTTAGGAGGTCGAATTTCGAAGCTCACAGTCTAGCGAAGCATACTTTGGGACTGGGGATAGGTCGCCATGTCTGGTTAGGTCACTCCGGTGATTTTAATTTCGTCCCTGCAAACATTGTGACGGTTTAATAAAAGCTTCGTATGATTGTCTCAAAAAAAATATAGCCATAAAAAAAGACTGAGACTGTTTAAAAAAAACTGAAACTACGCAACAAACTGGCGGCGCAAACAAAGCAGTCAACCTAAATTGCGAAAGGAAATTTCAACTCTAAACACATCTCAAAGAAAAAAGAAAAACGTGTCAACTCTGAAGCCTCACACTTTTTTCTTCGATAATGCCTCTGAAGTCTGAAGCCAAACTGAACTGAAGTACTAGCAGCCATCGGCGCTGGCGGCGCGTTCGCCGCTGCCACTGATTGTGGGGGCAAGGTGCCGCGTTCGCTCCTCTGAAAGTTATGCCCACCAATGGCGGCGGCGCGGCGCGTTCGCTCGGCCTTGGCATCTCCCCGCCCAAACCGGCGGCGACGGTATTCCTGCTCCTCCTGCTCATTGACGGCTCCCTATTGGTGGAGTCTGCCACCACGGACACCATCCTCCCCGGCAAGGGCATCTCCGGGAACGAGACCCTGGTCTCCAAGAGCGGCGGCTTCGAGCTGGGCTTCTTTCCGCCGGGCCCCGGCATCCACTACTTCCTGGGGGTCCGGTTCAGGAACATGGCGGGGAACAGCCCCACCTTCTGGCTCGGGGACAGGGTCGTCATCACTGACCTGCCCGCCGCGTCGCTGGAGATCTTCGGCGACAGCCTCTACATCAAGGAGAATGGGGCCAGCCTCTGGTGGTCGCCGTCACTGGGCGGCAATGTGTCGTCCGCCGCCGTGGCGGTCCTACTGGACAACGGCAACCTGATGGTGAGGGACCAGGGGAACTCCTCCCTGGTCCTGTGGCAGAGCTTCGACTACCCCGGCGACGCGATGCTCCCCGGCGCGAGGCTCGGGCTCGACAGGGACACCGGGAAGAACGTCTCGCTGACGTTCAAGAGCTTCTCGCACAACGGCAGCCTCAGCGTCGACGGGACCCGCAGGAGCGGGTTCGTGCTCACCACCGACGGGCACGCCAACGGCGGCACCTTCCCGGATTGGATGGTGTCCTCTCAAGATTACGGCAGCTCGCTGCTGCTGAATCACCCGGAAACCGCGAACGGGACCGAGTTCTTGCAGTTCAATCTGGGGCAAATCAGCCTGATGAGGTGGTCGGAGCCGGATCCCGCCGCAAACGGCACCGGTGGCTGGGTCGCTCGCTGGTCCTTCCCTTCCGATTGCAAGTCCGGCGGGTTCTTCTGCGGCGACTTCGGCGCCTGCACGGGCAGCGGGAAGTGCGGCTGCGTGGATGGGTTCACGCCGTCGTACCCGATTGAGTGGGGGCTTGGGTACTTCGTCACCGGCTGCTCGAGGTCTCTCCCGCTGAGCTGCGAGTCTGACGGCCAGACGGAGCACGACGACTCCTTCGCCCCGCTGGACAAGCTGCAAGGGCTTCCTTACAACGCCCAGGACGAGGTGGCCGGAACCGACGAAGACTGCAGGGCGGCTTGCCGGAGCAAATGCTACTGCATCGCCTACTCGTATGGCCATGGATGCAAGCTATGGTACCACAACCTGTACAATCTGAGCTTGGCCGCTAGGCCTCCGTACACCAAGATCTACCTCCGTATGGGCTCCAAGCTCAGGAACAAGAAAGGCTTGCAAACAAGAGGAATAGTGTTATTGGTAACTGGATTCATAGGCTTTGCTTCTTTGGTACTAATATCGGTTCTGCTATGGAGATTCAGGAGGGATTCATTTGGCGCCGGGAAGTTTGAAGTAGAAGGCCCTCTTGCAGTCTACTCTTATGCACAGATCAAGAAAGCCACGATGAATTTCTCTGATAAAATCGGCGAGGGAGGATTCGGAAGTGTTTTCAGGGGAACAATGCCAGGATCAACTGCCATCGCTGTGAAGGATCTCAAGGTCCTCGGGCAAGCAGAGAAGCAATTCAGGACAGAAGTTCAGACACTTGGGGTGATCCAGCACAGCAATCTTGTTCGTCTCTTGGGATTTTGCGTCAAAGGGAAAAGAAGGTTGTTGGTGTATGAGTACATGCCAAATGGCTCTTTGGAATGCCATCTCTTTGCAAAGAAGTCTGGTCTGTTGAGTTGGAATGTTCGGTACCAAATTGCACTAGGCATCGCCAAGGGTCTCGCCTATCTACATGAAGAATGTGAGGACTGTATCATACACTGTGACATCAAACCTGAGAACATACTGCTTGATGCAGAATTCTGCCCCAAGATTGCCGATTTCGGTATGGCGAAGCTGCTTGGACGAGAATTCAACTCCGCGCTGACCACCATCCGAGGAACCATGGGATATCTTGCACCCGAGTGGATATCCGGGCTGCCGATCACTAAGAAGGCAGATGTGTACAGCTTCGGCATTGTGCTCTTCGAGATCATCTCGGGGAGAAGGAGCACTGAGGTGGTGAAATTTGGGAACCATCGATATTTTCCGGTCTATGCCGCTGCTCAGGTGAGCGAAGGGGAGGTTCTGTGCTTGCTGGATGCTAGGCTAGAAGGAGATGCTAACGTGAAGGAGCTGGATGTCACCTGTAGGGTCGCCTGCTGGTGCATCCAGGACGAAGAGAATGACAGGCCGTCAATGGGACAAGTTGTTCGCATGTTGGAAGGTGTCCTAGACACTGAGATGCCCCCTATTCCAGCTTCGTTTCAGAACCTTATGGAGGGTGATAACAGTGTTATATATTCTGATTTCTGAAGTAGATTGCTAGGGAATTAGTCACTTGTTGCTGAGTTGTGGTCAATATCTGTGTTCTGATTTATTTCCAGTTCCAAAGTA
Source organism: Aegilops speltoides (assembly GCA_021437245.1). Classification (NCBI taxonomy): domain Eukaryota; kingdom Viridiplantae; phylum Streptophyta; class Magnoliopsida; order Poales; family Poaceae; genus Aegilops; species Aegilops speltoides. Next base: position 115,138,003 of record CM038143.1, on the reverse strand, counting down.
TAACTCTCTACGGAATGAGCATTTTTAACATGCTCCCTCTTACCCCCTCTTTTCACATGAGAGATAAGAGTATATAATAGATCTGAGCCATTGATCTCACTAATTAGTGGTTTGATTAACTCTTACCTTTTTACCTCACATGTAAAAAGAGGGGGTAAGAGGGAGCATGTTAAAATTTGCCCTACGGAATAGCTAGTGTTGTACACCGTACATATCCCCTCTGCGGATTGTTGTAGGGATTCAGCGAAGTTGGAAAAGGAAGACATAGCTTTCTTGCAGATTCTTCAATGCATCCATCTCCTATCGACTTATGAAGATGTCGTACAGTCACACCTTTCAGCAGGTGGTGAATCTATACAGGGGTGTCGTGGTGAAGAAGTTGGTTTCAATAAGTCGGAAGGCTTGTTATTACCCGTGAATGAAAGGTAATCACCTACTACAGATATGGTATGGATGATTGAATTTTTATGGCAGAAAAGAATGATTGAATTTTACGCATGTATCCTATTCCTTCTGATTGCTTTACCATGAGTGGACATGCTATCGGCCAGCTCATGCATTAGTAATTGGAGTGGTGTTCAACATATTATTAAGCTCTCACGTAATAAGGAAAATGATGACTGATGAATGGACCAAATGAATGCCATTTTGATTTTCTGTTCATTTCCATTAGTTGATGCAAAATCCTAGAACCTCATGCACCCGGTATAGTGAAATTACTTCTATGATAGGTTGTGCAGTCATAAAATGTGGTGGAAAAAAAAACAATGTAAACCCTTTCGGATTTCTATGTTAGGCTGCGCAGTCTGAACAAAAGCATTATAAAATCAATTTTGGAACAATCCAATTTGTTTGCAATTGCAATTTGGTTCTGTCAATCCAATTTGTTTGCAATTGCAATTTGGTTCTGTTTCTGAAACTTAAGTGCACCTGTAACTCTTCATAATGAGTTTGTCAATTTACAGTAAGAAACGTATTCAGTTTGTCAGTGTTAGTGATTCTGGTCTATAAGCTGAAGTACTCCTTTGTACAGGTCGTATAGTGTTGCTAGTATATCTACTAGATCATCACATTCGCAGGGATGCTTGCTTTTTCATGCAATATTACGGATCTCTAAATTAATTCTAACTTTGTCACTGGTCTTGTCCTTGCACGAAAGAAGATTGTGTTCGACCAGGACAGCGATGGCGATCGAGTGAACAATACCATGTCTATGCCCTGAGGAGACAATGTCTACTTCTCTCTGTGGCTCTGAATTTCTGCCCATCAACTACATAACTTATGCAATGAAAACAAAAAAGAATGGAAAAAGAAAAAAGAGCACTTGATGAGTGGACCATCTATGGAGCAGACTGGGGGTTTGGAGCAAGGCACATATCTGAAAGCCTTGTTGAGTGGAATGTTTGGCAAAAACCATTAGCGATAACACTTTGTTACCATTTGTCATTATTGATCAGTCAAAATAGGTTGCTTGACCCTGCTTGGACTTGTCCACTTAGACAGATAACTGTCCTAATCAACTAACAGGTTGCTTGACCCTGCTTGGACTTGTCCGCTTAGACAGATAACTGTCCTAATCAACTAACAGGTTGCTCTCGCATGTCTAAACAAAACCAACCACCACTACTGGAGAACTGCAGGAACAGCGAGTATGGCATGGAGATGAGAGCAACGTGAAGCTTCTTTGCTTGAGGTGTGTATTATAATATCTGCCCTTGTTTCAGTTTTCCATCATAACCCTGTATATATTGATCATTTCTTTGCTTTTGTCTTCTTCTGGCTTCACAGATAGATTGTGCTTACACGTGAAGAAAATGAACTGCAAGTCTTCTATCTCTCTCCTATTTGCTGCACTGATTTCCTACATGTTCCTAGTCTTTGATGCAAGTCAAGCTGCAGTTCCAACGGACACCCTTCTTCCTGGCCAATCTATCTCGGGCAGCGAAATTTTGGTCTCCGAAAATGGTGTATTTGAGTTGGGGTTCTTCTCCCCATCCCCAGGTGCCATGAAGCACTACTTGGGCATACAGTACAAGAACCTGATAGGCAGCCACCGAGCTATGTTCTGGCTGGGGAACAGAATCCCTATCACCAGCTTCCTCAACACAACGTTGTACCTTGCCGCAGGTGAATTATATATTGAGGAGCTTGGTTCTGTTCTCTGGACCTCGGGTTCAGCAACAAATGGATCAGCCAGCTCTGCGGCGGTTCTCCTTAACACCGGGAATTTTGTTGTGAGAGATCAGACCAATCACTCTAAGGTCGTATGGCAGAGCTTTGATCATCCAGCTGATGCTCTGCTGCCTGGAGCATGGCTAGGATTGGACATGGCCACCGGAGCACACATCTCGCTTACTTTATCCAAGCCTCCTTACCATTGCACCCTCGTGATTGACCAGAGTAGGAAGATGGGATTTGTCATGTCCATTGATGGGCATGACCATCTTGGCACCTTTCTGGACGGGATGGTAGCATACGAAGACGAAGGCAGTTTGGTCCGGCTAAATTGTCCAGAGAACCCAAATGATCTCCAATTCATGAGGCTGCATATGGGGCAAGTCAGTCTGCTGAGGTGGGTAAATAATGCGACGATTACTGGTTGGCAACCTCTGTGGAGCTATCCCTCCAGCTGCAAAACCAGTGCTTTCTATTGCGGCGCATTCAGTGCTTGCACAAGCGCAGGAACATGCGCGTGCATTGATGGTTTCAGACCAAGTGATCCAGATGAATGGAGGCTTGGGCAATTTGTTAGCGGCTGCTCTAGAAAAATACCCTCAGATTGCGAAGACGGCATCTCCACCGACTCGTTTGTTTTGTTAGACAACCTGCAAGGCCTTCCTGCCAACCCTCAAGATACAAGGGAAGAAACTAGTGAAGACTGTGAAGTGGCCTGTCTGAACCAATGCTATTGCGTCGCATATTCCTATGATCTCTCTGGATGCAAGATATGGTATGATGTGTTACTTAATTTGACTTTTGGAAATAGTACCATTCACCACACCAAGATTTCCATGCGTATAGGTTCTCATGGTAAAAGGCGGCAAGGACACATACAGCATGTCATGTTGATTACTGGACCAATAGTCGTTGCTCTTCTTGTCATGCTGGTGATTTTCTGGGTGTACAACAGATCATCAAGACAGACTAAAGTGGAAGGTTTTCTTGCTGTTTACACTTATACACAGCTCAAGAGAGCCACAAGAAATTTCTCTGACAAACTCGGCGAAGGAGGCTTTGGAAGTGTATTCAAGGGAACAGTTGCAGGTCCAACTGCCGTAGCCGTGAAGAAGCTTAAAAGCTTCGGGCACAGAGATAAGCAATTCCGAGCAGAAGTACAAACTCTTGGGCTGATTCAACACACCAATCTTGTGCGCCTTTTCGGATTCTGCAGCGAAGGGGCCAGAAGGCTGCTGGTCTACGAGTATATGCCAAATGGCTCTTTGGATTCTCATCTCTTTTCATCGGGAACAAACGTTTTGAGTTGGAGTCTTCGCCGTCGCATTGCCATTGGCATTGCTAAAGGTCTTTCCTATCTGCATGAAGAGTGCAGGGACTGCATCATACACTGCGACATCAAGCCCGAAAACGTACTACTGGATGCTGAGTTCTGCCCCAAAATCGCAGATTTTGGCATGGCCAAGCTTCTCGGACGGGACATGAGCACGGCGCTGACCACGCTCCGTGGAACCATCGGCTATCTCGCACCAGAGTGGGTGTATGGTCAGCCTATCACTCACAAGGCAGATGTCTACAGCTTTGGTGTTGTGCTCCTCGAATTGATCTCCGGGAGGAGGGCTACCGGGAATGGAAATCATCGGTACTTCCCCCTTTATGCTGCAGCTAAGGTGAATGAAGGAGATGTCTTGTGCTTGCTTGATGGCCGGCTACGAGGAGATGGCAATGCAAAGGAGCTGGATGTTGCCTGTAGGGTTGCTTGCTGGTGCATCCAGGATGATGAGATCCACAGGCCATCAATGGGGCAAGTTGTACGCATGCTGGAAGGTGCCGTTGACGTTGAGTTGCCTCCGATTCCGACTTCATTTCAGAACATTATGGACGGGGGCGACAGTGGTACATATTCTGCAGAAGTGTGATCTGAGCTCTCCTCGACGTACGGGTAGATGTCGCCATATACTATATGACTACCCTGAGAATTAAAGTTGCATTTGCATCCGGCTATAGTATTTATGATCAGAAGCATACTTGTATTTGTCATACAATTGTGATAGAGATTTAGTTGTATTGTACTATGCCCAATTTATCGTCCTAGTTATATCTGGACAAACAGTGCTGCCATATTTTATAAATAGGATATAGATTCAGTTTGACATATTTTGGATCTGGATAGATGGGTTTAGAGAGCCGAGGTTTTCCCCATTTTTCAAAAGAAATGATTGGTTTGTAGAGGGTTTTTTTAACCCTGAAACTGTAGAACAATAGTTCTACGGTGCATTTTCCAATAAAATTAAAAATATGTACAAATATACATGCAAACAGATGAAAATCTGCAGCTAACAAACTCCAGTTTTCTAACATGAGAAACAGCAAATAGAGAAATAAACTAATCAAATCATGGATGCAATCCACTGACTGAGAGATCTATATGCTTTGCATTTGTCCTATGCTTGACCTGTTGGAAATATTGTAACGTACGTACGTGGTAGCCTTGAGCTTCACGTATAGGATTAGGAGAGTAGTTAGAGTATCCTTTTATCTTTCTATCCTTTCTTCTCTCCCTCTCATGTAATCCTCCTCCACGGTTGGAGATCTCAACCGCACCATGTATCCTACGAGACTAATTCTCTCGTTACAATCAATAAATACCTCGCGGGCTCTCTGTATGAGAGTTGAGACGCTTTACCAAACTTGACATGGTATTCAGAGCCATCTTCTTCCTCCACATCTAGCTCTCCACCAGATCAAACCTAGCCGCCATCAGAAAAACCTCCTTCAGATCAGAACCTAGCGCCATGTCTTCTTCCTCCAGCTCGGCCTCTTTCTCTAGCTTGAACAACACAATCTCCGAACCCCTTAGCCGCACCAACTACATCCTATGGCGTGCCCAGGCTCGCTCTCAGATCATGGGAGCCGGCCTCTATGGGTATCTTGACCAAACAATCCCTGAACCTACCAAAACAATCTCGTCCAAGAACTCTGAAGGAAAGGAACAGATTGGTCCAAATCCAGCCTATAACCCTTGGTTAATCCAAGACCAGCAGATCGTAGCCTACCTACTGAGAAATCTCTCCAAAGAAATCCTAGTTCAGGTTGCCTCGATGGAAACATCGCATGCGATCTGGACATCTCTTGCAAACATGTTCACAGCCCAATCCGCATCCGTGTGAATAATCTCGAATCTCTCGGCGATGCCCACAAAGGTTCCCAATCTGCTGCTGCTTATTTTGGTCATATGAGGTCTCTTTCGGATGAACTTGCAATGCGGAAGGCCTATCGGCGAACCGACTCTTGTCCTTCATCATCGCGGGCTGGACATGGATTACCAGTCCATCATCTTAGCCCTGGATGTTCGCGTCGAGCCCGTCTCCGTTGATGAGTTGTTCGCCATGGTGGCGAACTTTGACCAGCGGGTCGAGCTCTTCCATGGCTCAGGTGCGGGCGGCTTCAAATCCTCGGCCAACATGGCTGCGAGGAACCGCGGCGGCAGCGGCAAAAACAACTACCGAGGCACGCCCAAACCCACTAATGGTGGTGGTGGCGGGTACCGCGGTGGTGGTGGAGGCAACAACGGCGGTGGCGGCTACAACAACCCCAACTACAACAAAAACGGCAACAACGGTGGCCGTAGTAACCACTACAACAACAACGATCAAGGGCGCCCCTTCTACAACAACAACCAGGGGCGCCAAGGTGGCTACGGCGGTGGCTACCGTGGTGGCTATGGCGGCGGCAACAACTTCCAAGGATATGATGAGTATGAGGGCAAATGTCAAATTTGTAAAAAAACTAACCACATAGCAAAAGACTGTCTTTGGCGCTATGAAGAAAATTCGCAGAAGAAGAAAGTTGCAGCCGCCGCAGATGTGTCCTATGGTGTGGACACGAACTGGTATGCCGATACCGGTGCTACTGAACATCTCACTCCTGACATGGAGAGGTTGACCATGCAAGAGAAGTACCACGGCCATGATCAAATCAACACCGCAGCAAACGGTCAAGGTATGATGATAACTCACGTTGGTCAATCTACTATTAAAACCCCTCATAGCAATATTCGTCTCAATGATGTCCTACTTGTTCCACATGCATCAAAAAGTCTTGCTTCTGTTCATAAAATCACTCTTGATAATGGGGTCTTCATAGAATTTCATCCGTTTTTCTTTTTGATCAAGGATCAGGCAACACGGAAGGTTCTGTATCGCGGTAGATGCGTGGATGGTCTCTACCCATTGATTCCTACACTTTGCAAGTTCAATAAACAAGCTTTTGGAGCCACTAGAGTTTCCTCAGAAAGGTGGCACAATCGCTTGGGCCACCCATCTTTTTCCATAGTTTATCAAATTCTTAGCAAGAATAAACTCCCGTTTGTTGGTGAGCAAAATTGTGAAACTATTTGTGATTCATGCCGCGTGCAAAAAGTCATCAATTACCATATCCTATTTCTACTAGTGTGTCCGTTAAACCCTTGCAATTGATTTTCTCGATGTGTGGGGTCCAGCACCCTCTTCCGTTGGTAGACACACTTATTATGTGAGCTTTATTGGCGACTACATGAAATTCACGTGGATTTATCTCCTTAAGAAACGTTCCGATGTTTTCAAGTCTTCCATAACTTTCAAGCTCTAGTTGAAAGAAAATTTGATTGTAAAATCATTGCCATGCAATCAGACTGGGGTGGTGAGTACGAAAAACTGAACTCGTTCTTCCAAAAGATAGGCATCTCTCACCAAGTCTCTTGCCCACATGCTCACCAACAAAGCGGTAGTCTTGAGCATAAGCATCGCCATATTGTTGAAGTAGGCCTTGCATTACTTGCTGCTGCTTCCATGCCATTAAAGTTTTGGGATGAAGCCTTCTTGACTGCTGTTCATCTCATTAATATCTTGCCCAGTCGTGTCATCAACAATGAAACACCCACAGAACGTCTTCTTCATCACAAACCAGACTACGCTCCCCTTCGTGTTTTTGGTTGTGCGTGTTGGCCAAATCTCCGTCCATACAACAATCGTAAACTTATGTTTCGCTCCAAGCAATGTGTTTTTATTGGCTATAGCGCTCAACATAAAGGAGTTAAGTGTCTCGATGTAGCTACTGGCCGAGTCTACATCTCTAGAGATGTTGTTTTTGACGAGACTCTTTTTCCTTTTGAGAAACTTCATCCAAATGCCGGTGCTCTTCTTCGTCAAGAAATCCTTCTCTTGCCACCATCTCTTTCTGGCTTTAATCATGAGGGTGCTAATAGTAGTTCTGATCTATTTGTGACTAATCATCATACTATGGCCAAGTCTCTTCTGCGGCAGAACAATTTTTTCGGTGAAAACAGTACAAAATGCGAAACAATGGTCATTTCATGTGCCCCCCAGAGACAACGAAACCGAGGAGGATCCGCCTCGGGATCAACTCTGCTGCAGGCGGCAGCGCGCCCCGTCTCGGGATCTGCCTCTGGCGCTGATTTTCTCGGGCCCGCCTCTGGCGCGTCTGGCGCTGATTCTGCTGGCCCCACGCCCACGCCTACCGACGCCAGCGGTGCCAGCGACGTCTCCTCCCCGCGCCAATCCCCGGGTGACACGGGGCGCAGCCACCACGGACGGACGCGGTCACCTGCCTCGACCGGGCCCGCCGCGGCCTCTCCTGACTCGCCGGTTTCGAGGTCACCTGCCTCGACCGGGCCCGCCACGGCCTCTCCTGACTCGCCCGTTTCGATCGGGCCCGATCTGATCTCCCCACGCCACTGGTTGGGTCGCTCCGCTGGCTCGCCTCGGGATCGGTGCGGCGGCTCTGGCGGCGCTGGCTGCTGGGAAGCTGGAGCTGCTGGATCTTCTGCGCCGGATCCTCCGTGGTCATTCTGCGAGAACCACGCACACGCCTACAAAAGGGAGTTTCTACCCAATTAATTACAAAACTTCTCCAAATATGGCTTATCTTGCATGGCGGTGAACCTAAAAATCTCATGGATGCACTTGGCGATGATAGGTGGAAAACAGCTATGAATGACGAATTTGTAGCTTTACAGAGGAATAAAACTTGGCACTTGGTTCCTCCTCAACAAGGCAGAAATATCATTGACTGCAAATGGGTATATCGCATTAAAAAGAAGTCAGATGGCACTGTAGATCGTTACAAGGCCAGACTTGTGGCTAAAGGTTTCAAGCAAAGGTATGGGCTAGATTATGAGGACACTTTTAGTCCTGTTGTTAAAGCTGCAACCATACGTCTTGTGTTGTCCATTGCTGTTTCTAGGGGGTGGAGCCTCAGACAGCTAGATGTGCAGAATGCGTTTCTGCATGGCGTTCTGGAAGAAGATGTGTATATGAAATAGCCTCCTGGGTTTGAGGACAAAAACAAGCCATTCCATATATGCAAACTTGATAAAGCGTTGTATAGTGCAAGCAAGCTCCGAGAGCGTGGTACTCAAGACTCAGTATGAAGCTTCAGGCACTTGGGTTTGCTCCTTCGAAATCTGACACCTCACTATTTATCTTTACCAAGCCACAAGTATCCATGTTTGTTCTCATATACGTTGATGATATAATTGTTACTAGCTCCTCCAATGATGCCGTGGCAAAGTTACTTAAGAGTTTGGGATCTGAGTTTGCTCTCAAGGACTTGGGAGACTTGCATTTCTTTTTAGGTATCGAGGTTCAGAAAATTGGTGATACTCTTCATCTATCTCAAGCTAAATATATGGCGAGTTGTTGAGCGAAATTGGTATGCAAAATTGTAAACCGTCACCAACACCATTATCGATTCGAACCCTTATCTTTGACAACAGGAGAACTTACGGGCAGGGAGGACATCACTAATTCTGAAGCATTGTTGGTGGTCTTGATGATTAACTCTCACACGACTGATATTTCCTTTGCGCTTAACAAAGTTTGTCAATTTCTTCATGCACCAACCACCACACATTGGACAAAGAGCTAAAAGAATTTTGAGGTATGTGAAGAATACAATGACCGTTGGTCTCACATTTAGAAAGTCATCATCTACACTTATAAGTGCATTTTCCGATCACGGATTGGGCTGGTTGCTTGGATGATAGGAGATCCACCGGTGGTTTTGCCATTTTCTATGGACCTAATTTAATTTCTTGGTGTGCAAAGAAACAAGCAAGCGTGTCGAGTGTCAAATCTTGAAGCGAGTATAAGGCATTAGCCAATGCCACAAAGAGAAGTCATTTGGGTTCAGTCTATGTTGAAGGAACTTGGCATTCCAGAAGTTCATTCTCCATGTCTGTGGTGTGATAATCTTGGTGCAACATATTTATCTGCTAATCCAGTTTTCCATGCTAGGACTAAGCATATTGAGATAGACTTTCACTTTGTCAGAGAACGGGTTGCAAATAAACAGTTAGAGGTCAGATTTATTCCCTCAAGGGATCAGCTTGCAGATGGGTTTACAAAGGCGTTACCCACGAAAGGTTTTGAAGAATTTCGTCGTAATCTCAACTTAGTATCGTTGTGATTAAGGGGGAGTGTTGGAAATATTGTAACGTACGTACGTGGTAGCCTTGAGCTTCACGTATAGGATTAGGAGAGTAGTTAGAGTATCCTTTTATCTTTCTATCCTTTCTTCTCTCCCTCTCATGTAATCCTCCTCCACGGTTGGAGATCTCAACCGCACCATGTATCCTACGAGACTAATTCTCTCGTTACAATCAATAAATACCTCGCGGGCTCTCTGTATGAGAGTTGAGACGCTTTACCAAACTTGACATGACCAACAGAAGATCTTGCTTGAGCCTATGCTTCCAAGATAAAATTCCTAGTACTCCATTTCTGAAAATAACTCCTGGTACTCCATTTCTGAAAATATTTCCATCTCTCTGCATCCAAATGTTCCAACAGCCCATGACGATGATGTCTATGGCTATATGTTTGGGAAAGGTCTGATGTAATAGCAACACTTCATCAAAAAATGAAATTCCTTTGTGCCTATTTAGAGAGATTGAGTGCCAGCAAGATTGAGCAAACGTACAAACCCAAAGAAGATGATGCATGTTCTCCTCTGTTTTCATTGCACAATACATAGTCAAATGAATCCATGTGAAAGGTGTTGACATCAGATTTTGGCACGGTCAAGAACTTAATTAAGATGGCCTCAAATGGAGAAGTGCTCAAAGCGAGAAAGTTCCGTATCATCAAGAGGAGAAACTTTGATATTTGGGGCATAGCCATCCGGTCTCATCTCTAAGGCCGAAGTTGTTTTCGAAGTGCTCAGACTTTGTATTCAGAACACTATTCGGCTGATTACGCCCCCCAAGATGGCCTCACATGAGAAAATTTTCTACACAAATTATCTTCGTCTCGTCTAAACGGTTGATTTTGATATAAAAAATGCCTAAATCGGAGTTCATATTTAAAAGTTAGAGGCAAAATGGTGTGCTGCAAAAATCTGCCCCGAAAGTTCCGGGCAACTTCTTGGGAGAGGTTCTGGGCTAAACCGAAAGTTTGCACGCGGTGCACCCCGAAAACTGGAGTTTTAATATTATTTGCAGACTTGTGGGCCCAAATTCAACCTCAAGATGACCTCGGATTAAAACGTGATCAACTAAAGAGTTTTTCTCCATTGCAAGATCTACAACTTTGCTTTTGAGACCATCGCGATCCGACGCCATATGCGACCTGCAGGAGCGGTGCAAGAGGGCTACTTGATGTAATTTTAGCCCGGAAGTTCCTGGCCAGACCGGATGTTTCGACCCTCGTAGTCCGAGTTAGGGTAACTTTTGATGATTTGAGTCCTTTTCTTATACGGGAAGTCCATCCGCCTCATATATATGTAAGGGGTGACGGCCGATTGAACAACAACACACAATCAAACAAGCAATCTACCTTTTACCCTAGTTTTACATCTCTTCCTTGTTCTTTCTCTCCCGTTCTTCGTTCGTACTTCGTTGAAAGGCAGCGATTCTCGAGGCTATAGGGGCGGGCAAACCGACCTAGGGCAGCCCATAGCCGCCGTGCATCCAGAGGGGTCGCTCCCGGGCGCGTGGGGTTTCGGGTGCTAAAAAGCGCCCGCCGGATTGCTTGCGTACCGCGCTTCTAGACGGGTCTCCTTCGACGTTAGCTGAAGTGCATCACCCTCGATGTTGGAGGTGCATGGGGAAGAAGGATCAAGAATCATCATCAACCATGTGTAATCTCCCCAAACCCTCAGAAGTTGACGCCGATAATATCATTAAGCCTAGTCTTGATGAACTATCGGAGGAACATCGTCAAGCCTATGAAACGCGCAAGAAGCAGCATGAAGAGGCTTTTGAAGCGCTCAAGAAGAAGCACGAGGAGGAGGATTTGGAGGCGTTTCTTGCAAGTTTCAAGAAGGACCGTCAAGGCAACATCACTCCGGTTGGAAACGTCAATTTTTCTCCTCTCATTGACGAACAAGATTTAATCACTGTGAGTAAAGTTTTTTCTCTGGAGCAAGTGGCTGTGATTGAAAGTCTTGTTAGTAAGTGTAATGTGATGACGTACAATTCTTTTGTGGCAAACACTAATGCTAAGAAAAATATGCCTCCCTCATCTAGTGGTACTGTTGGTGTATCTAAAAACCCTAGTCCAACTTTACCTATTTCATCGGCACCTCCTATGCAACAACAATATAGTATGCCGTTGAATTTTTACCCTAGTCAAACCAACTAGCTTGTGGCTGCACCTACATATCCTAATCCAATTATGAGTGTGCCCAATTCGGCGTCAACACCGAATCACTTTGTCGCACCACCATAGGCGCAAGCATGTTTGGTCTTCCGTTGAATTATGGTTTGGCGCCCATCCCACATGTTGCACCACTAGCTAGTACTCAGGTTGCTCCGATGTCATTGCCACAAACATCTTCATCTACGTCAGATCCAATTTTAGCTAAATTAAGGGAGGATTTGCATAAGATGTTTCTAGAAACTTTTGAAAACGAGCCGAAAGTAAAGAGTCGTGTGTACCAAAAGCATTATCCTGAGCACTTTGATGCAGTTTTGTACCCTCAAGGTTACAAGGTTCCTGATTTTATTAAATTTAGTGGAGAGGGCACAAAAACAACATGGGAGCATATTAGTCAGTATCTAGCGCAGTTAGGTGAAGCAGGTTCCATAGAAGAATTGAAAATGTGTTTATTTCCATTATCTTTAACTGGCATTGTATTTTCATGGTTTGCTGTTTTATCACATGGTTCAATTCTCTTATGGTCGCAATTAGAGCAGAAGTTTCATGATCACTTTTATAGCGGCCATAATGAGCTTAAGTTGTCATATCTTACATCGGTTAGGCAAGATCATGACAAATCAGTGACCAATTATGTCAAGAGATTTAGATATAAAAACCAATGTTATAGCTTGGTGATAAGCGAGAGAGACTTGGCGGATCTTGTTCTTAGTGGCTTGAAAACTCATATTAAAGAGAGGCTAGAAAGCTATGAGTTTTTAAATATTAACCAAGTCTTAAAAAAAGCTTTGGCTCAAGAGAGTCGAAGTAAAGAGGTTCATAAGTCTACAACTGATCGTCCTAGAATGCATATGGTTGAATACAATGATGATAATTCGGACGATCAGGTTGATGTCTATACTACTTAGTTTGTTTGGTCCTCAAAGGCCAAACCCTATACATGCTCTTAAGCCGATTCGCAAGAATCATGATGATGAGATGAAGTTCACTTTTGATATATCTAAGTGTGATAGAATATTTGATGCTCTCTTGCAGGACAAGATGATTAGAATATCACACACCATACCGTCGTTTGAGGAGCTAAAACAGCGCGCTTGTTGCAAGTACCATAATTCATTTTCTTATGCTACTAACGATTGCAATGTTTTTTGACGACATATACAATCGGCCATTAATGATGGACGATTGAATTTTGCTGAGATGCAAGTTGATAAATAGCTCTTCCCAATAAACACCATGGACTTGGAGGGAAAGAGAATGTTAATTTGGCCTAGCATAGCCGAATATGCCAATAAAGATAATGTTGTTATTGGTGAACCCAGAAAAGGCAAGGAGGGCGACAAAGTCTTGGGAAGAGAGATTGTGCTTGATAAGCAACCCGATGGCAAGGAAGTATTGAAGATCACCATAAAAAATCCTACACTCGGGGGGCAACCACAAGTACAAGAAGATACTCATGTTAAATTTATCAAGCCCAAGAATTCAGAAGTTGGCAAGTGGGGAAAGAGTGAAGCTAAGCGTAAGTCAATCAAGCCAACTTTTGATATGTTGCTATCCAAATATGCAAGTCAAGCGGTCGGTTCTAGCTTTAATCGGCCATCACATTCAAAGCGTGTAAGATTGCCTCCGAAGCAAGAGTTTCGACGCTATGCAAGGCCATATGGGCTATGGACACCAACACCATGGATGTCACAAACTCAGTATGCGCCATATTATATGAGAGACGTCAATGGAGGATGGGGGCAGCCCCCAATGGCTCCTTATACTTTTCATATGGGGTGAACAACACCTAGAAGGCCTGCTCGCGAGAGGCTATATTATCCCACACAAGGCCGTTTGAGCTATGGTGTTAATCGGCCAACAAAAATTTCTCCAAGTAAGGCCAATAGGAAAGTGTGGCGTGTTAAGTCACCTAATGCGAAAATTTCAGAATGTGACAAGCAAAAGAAGATCAAAAATCCGGTTGTTGGTAATCTGGCTACTTCTAATGGTGATATTGTTATTGTTCAGCAGGGTTTCATGATTAATGATCATGTGGCGAGCACAAGCAAGGCCAAACCTAGGGATCCCAAATATGCTTCCCTAAGTGGTGTCCTCCCAGTTTAACTAAGACCATGAAAAGGAGATGACAATGCATGAGGAACCATGAGAAGGTAGAGCGCAAAGAAGAGAAGCAAATGGACGAATTGTTCAATGAAATTCGGCCCATGGCACTCACAAAACAAGTGTGGAGGCCTAAACAAAAAAACGCAGATGCTTCCACTACTAGGGAAAACCCTAGTAGTAGCGCGGGGTAATTGCCTAGCAGTAGCGCGGCCGCGCTACTGCTAGGGAGCTACGGCTAACTTTTAGCGGCAACGCGGGTGGTACCCGCGCTACTACTACTTCTAGTAGTAGTAGCGCGATTGCCACCCACGCTACTATTACTTAGTTGTAGTGCGGGTCAGGGCCCCGCGCTACTACTAACTAATTGAGAATTAAAAAATTAAATTTCATCCATGCGGCTGCTTCTGCTGAGCGTCATCGTCCTCTTGATCCATGGCTGCTACTGGTCCTAGAGGGGATGAAGTTATCCATGGTGATGGTGCTTCCCCACCCAACTTGAGCCTGCACCTTCTTCTACTGCTGCTACAAAAGAAGAGAAATTATTAGACAGAGGAAGAGAGAGATAGAGCAGTAGGAGGAGGAACTCACCGGTGGCCGCCGAAGTTGGAGCCGACGCCCGAAACCCTAGATGAAGCCCGGTGACTTACTGTTGCTTGTCATGGGACCCTTGAACCGGCGAGGAGGTGCAAGTGTCTACGTCCATGGTGGATTTGGCCGCCGCCATGGACGACGCTCTGCTGGTTTCCCTCTCCTTCCAACAACGTAGAAGAAGGGGGGTGGAGGGGGAGGGGTCTGCAGTGCGAGAGGAGGTCGCCGGATTTGTGAGTGGCGCCGAGGTGCGAGGCCAGCAGTGGTGGTGGGTGAGGAAGGGAATCACGGGTGGGAGGAGAAAGGGAATCAGAAGAGTGTGGCGGGTTTGGATTTGGGCCTCCATACGCTACACATGTCTTGGTGGGTCGATAGTAGTAGCGCGTGTTTATACCCCTGGCTACTACTATAGCAGGTCCCGGGTGGCGCACGGTAGAGACCACTTAGTAGTAGAGAGGGTTATAAGCCCGCGCTACTACTATCAACTTAGTAGTAGCGCGGGTTTATACCCCTCGCTACTACTATGGCATGTCCCGGTGGGGCACGACAGACACCACTTAGTAGTAGCGAGGGTTATAAACCCGCGCTACTAGTATCAACTTAGTAGTAGCAGGGGTTAAAACCCCGCACTACTAGTAAGTAGCAGTAGCGAGGGGTATAAACCCGCGCTACTAGTAAGCGTCTGCCTATAAGCTTTTCCCTAGTAGTGTTCTATATTAGCTACATCAATACCTTCACCACCAAAAGAGGATGATGCAACCCCTATTACATCGTCCACACCACCTGAAACATCCCCTTCAATTGAGGAAACTTCAAAGTCCAATATGCACATTGGGAGATGAAGATGAGATGGTGGATTATGAATCTACGCCGGTTCGGGAAGGTATGGATATTAATATGGTATATTACTTACCTGTCGAGTTTCGTGCTATAGGTGAAGAAGGGGAGGTAGCCCAACTGGATTTTGGTCCTAAGAACGTTATCTTCGAGAAACCAAAAGAATCGGTGAAACACTTGAAGCCATTGTACCTCAAAGGTCATATTAACGGATCGTTGGTTGCTAGGATGCTTGTTAATGGTGGTGCTGTGGTAAATCTTATGCCCTACTCGGTCTTCAAGAAGTTGGGGCTAGATGATGATGCATTGATGAAGACTAATATGGTACCTAATGGGTTTGAGGGTAAATAAAGACAAAGGCCAAAGGTGTGATGTGCATGGAACTCACCGTGGGAAGCAAAACTTTGGCCACCACATTCTTCATCGCCGAGGTGCAAGGTAACTATAATGTTATATTAGGTCGTGATTGGGTTCATGCTAGCCAATGTGTGCCATCTACCATGCATCAATTATTAATACAATGGGTCGATGATGAGGTAGAAGTCATTCATGCGGATAATTCGGCTTGTGTTGCTTTGGCCGATGCATCGGTGGATTGGAATCATCCCGATGTTACTTGCTTAATAGGGCGTGACCTCTCGGAGTATGATTTCCTAAGTGCTACGAGGAACGGGTTCATTCCCATCTCTTTAAAGTCGATCGGTGGTAATCCGTTCCAAGGTATGATGTAAACAAGAAGTTAAAATCAATGTCCGATATAGAATTATCGCCCTAAGCATAAACATGGCCGATATAGAAATTATCGCCCTAAGCACAAACAGGGCAGATATATAAATTATTGCCCTAAGAACATAAAATGGTCGATGGAGTGTTGACATCGTCCTTAGAAAAAGCATTGTGCAAGTTATTTTTCGGCACACAAGTTTGTCGAAAAACAGGGGGCATGTGTTGACACCAGATTTTGGCACCGTCAAGAACTTAATTAAGATGGCCTCAAATGGAGAAGTGCTCAAAGTGAGAAAATTCCGTATCGTCAAGAAGAGAAACTTTGATATTTGGGCCATAGCCATCCGGTCTCATCTCTAAGGTCGAAGTTGTGTTCGAAGTACTCAGATTTTGTATTCAGAACGCTATTCGGCTGATTACGCCCCCAAGATGGCTTCATATGAGAAAAGTTTCTACACAAATTGTCTTCGTCTTATCGAAACGGTTGATTTTGATATAAAAGCGTCTAAATCGGAGTTCGTATGTAAAAGTTAAAGGCAAAATAGTGTGTTGCAAAAATCTGCCCTGGAAGTTCCGAGCAACTTCCGGGGAGGTTCCAGGGTAAAGCGAAAGTTTGCACGCGGTGCGCCCCGAAAACTGGAGTTCTAATATTATTTGCAGATTTTCGGGCCTGAAATCAACCTTAACATGACCTCAGATGAAAAGGTGATCAACTAAAGAGTTTTTCTCCATTGCAAGATCTACAGCTTTGCTTTTGGGATCATTGCGATCCGACGCCATATGCGACCTGCAGGAGCGGTCCAAGAGGGTTACTTGATGTAATTTTAGCCCGGAAGTTTCATGCCAGACCGGAAGTCCGGCCCTAGTAGTCCGAGTTAGGATAACTTTTGATGATTTGGACGTGATTTGAGTCCTTTTTCTTGTACGGGAAGTCCACCCGCCTCATATATATGTAAGGAGTGACGGCCGATTGAACAACAACACACAATCGAACAATCAATCTACCTTTTACCCTAGTTTTACATCTCTTCCTTGTTCTTTCTCTCTCGTTCTTCATTCGTTCTTTGTTGAAGGGCAGCAATTCTCAAGGCTCTAGGGGCGGGCGAACCGACCTAGGGCAGCTCATAGCCGCCGCTATCGACCTGCTCGAGGCGTAGCTGTCGACCTGCTCGAGGTGGCCGGTCGAGTCGGCACGTAGCATGAAGCCGCCGAACACAAAGACCTGTCCGGGGAGAAAAGTCTCCCTGGACCGGTATCATTGTTGATGAAGAGGCGTGCCATCAATCCTTCCGTCGACAACACAGCGGAGCTCTCAATGAAAGCACCAATGTCGGTGTCAAAACCGGCGGATCTCGGGTAGGGGGGCCCAAGCTGTATGTCTGAGGATAACAATGGAAAAGGGGACACGATGTTTACCCAGGTTCGGGCCCTCTTAAAGGAGGTAAAACCCTTGTATTCGATGATTATAGGGGTTACAAGAGTTGATCTACCTCGAGATCGTAATGGCTAAACCCTAGCTTGTCTCGCCTATGAATATTATGATCCCGTCTCCGGTCCAAGCCCTCCGGTTTATATAGACATGGGAGGGGCCTAGGGTTGTACAGAGTCGGTTTACAGAGAAAGGAAGCAGTATATCCGGACACTTAATCTTGCCGTTCACACATACAGGAGTCCTAACCGGACACGGGAGGTGGCCTTCTCCCTTCATCTTTACAGCCCATCAATCCGGCCCATATTGAATAGACCGGATGCCCGAGGACCCCTTAGTCCAGGACTCCCTCAGATGTGTTCGTGTGCGAACAAAAGGATTTTATTTTAAGTAAACCCTTGGTATTAACTCTATCATACAGAGCCAGCGAGAAGATTATTTTGTGTCTGATTCTGCTTGCACATTTCCAGAGCCAATTAAAGATGCAGTGAGCACTTGAGGGACATATCATGCGTTTGTACACCTTCCTAGAATAGTAGACATTTTTTCACCTATAAGGCCTGTTGAAGATAATATTCTCGCAGCTATATCTCTAGGCGTGCATTGTATCTTTCTGTTATGTTTCTATCTTCTGTAGGTAGTTGAATAGATTCTATCTCTACCTCTCTTGTCCTCCAAGAATGTAATTCAAACAGATGTATGCACCTATGGGATAAGCCCCATCAATCTATAAATACATGCGGCCCTCCAACAAGGGTGATACGCTTCCTCCTATCGATTTCTACATGGTAATCAGAGCATCCTCTTCCTTCTCGTCCTAAAACCACAGAAGCCTAGATCGATCTCTCCACAGAAAAACCATGTCGTCGTCCTCCTCCACCCCAACTCTCTCTGGCCTTGGATCCCAGGTCACAGAGAAGCTTACCCGCGAGAACTATCTCTTGTGGAAGGCGCAGATCCTACCGCACTTCCTCGGGGCGGGCCTTTACGGCTATCTGGACGGCACCATTGCCGAACCAGAGAAGATGCTCACCATGAAGGACAAGGAGGGAAAGGACCAAGTCATCATCAACCCGGCGTATGAAGCCTAGATGCGTCAGGACCAGCAGGTCTTCGGGCACCTCATGAACAACCTGTCAAAGGAGGTGCTAGTCTCGGTCGTTACCATCAGGACGGCACGAGCACTCTGGACATCATTGGGTAATACGTTTGCTTCTCAATCACGCTCATGTATTAATAATCTTTGGATCTTCCTGTCCAGTGCCAAAAAGGGCAACCAATCTGCATCGGTGTACTTCTCCCAGATGTGTGGATATGCCGACGGGCTCGCTGCCGCGGGGAAGCCACTGGATGAGGATGAACTCGTCTCTTTCCTGCTGGCAGGGCTGGACCTCGACTACAACCCTCTGGTCTCGGCCCTAGATGCACGCACGGAGCCGGTCACCGTCGATGCACTCTATTCCCAGGTGTGCAACTTCGATCAGCGAGTCGAGCTGCTCACAAGAGGCCATGATGCGGGCTTCAAATCTTCTGCAAACTCTGCCTGTCGTGGCGGAGCTCCCCCTCGTGGCTATGGCAGGGGGAGAGAACAGAAGCAAGGCGGTGGCGGCGGGGGCTACAAGAAGAAGCGGACCACCGGCGGGCGCCCCTTCTACAACAACAACAACAAGGGTGCTCGTCCAGGTGGTGGCTTGTCCAGCAGCAACAAGGCCAACAATGATCCGATCCAGTGCCATATCTGTGGCAAGATCAGTCACAGCGCAAGGGACTGCTAGTACCGCTTCGATGAT